>JAJAGP010000588.1:0-353266 GCA_025084515.1 Ancistrus triradiatus | reverse complement strand
ATTTCACTTCTCAAATATCACTGTGTTCATCTGCTATATGATATATTTAACTCAAGTTGCTGATCTGAACAACCAATGATTTATAAACTAAAATCATGAAAATTATCAGGGGTGCCCAAACTTTTTCATACGACTGTACTGGCCAACATTAGTCACCAACTATGGATGACAGCCTTTCATTAGCAAACCTATACAATCAAGCTGTTACTGTACTTCCCACTTTTATAACATATTTTTTGTTAACCACAAATGTGGTGTTTACAAATAGACATTTACAAAACAGATTGCAACCTGCTACCAATGATTTTAGGACACTGAATACTGAATACTCATTGTGATACTTTTATAGGTTTTCACTTCCCCAGCCAGTCATGTCATCGCTTTTCAGCCCTGGACCATAAAGCAAAGTCCAGGCACAAAATGGTTTGTTTGTTTTGACAAAGAACTTGGCTGGCATGCACAGAGCCCTGACCTGAATACCAAGAGTGACTCAGAGGTTATTGTCTGACATCAGTGCTTGACCTCATAGTCAGGTTCTAAAATCTGGTGGTGGAAAGCCTTCTCAGAAGATTGAAGGCTGTTGCATTGGCAAAGGAGGAAAAATTGAATGCTAATACCAATGTTTTGAAGTGTCCACAAACCTTTGCCTATATATTGTACATGTCATATTTGGATGGTGGAAAGGTGTTACTTTCACCTCATATTCTTTATATGGATTTAAAGGGGTCGTACTTGAAATTGTTAAAACAAGGCAACATAAATGAACAAAGAAAAACGTTGTGTTGTTAGACAGAACCTTTCATGATAGAAGGAATGAAGCTAACCATAATAAAATCATAATGAACTGTGAATTTTTGTAAGGGTAACAAAAAAATCACAACCCAACAGACGCATCGTTGAGTGTTTCTTACCATGGAAACTGCGAAAACTCTGCACCAGAGTCCCATCTGCATCACCACTCTGCCTCAACTCCTTTGTGTCCAGTAACTGATAAACCTGCTTCATATATGGATGAGGTTTTGTTTGCTGAAGCACCAAGAGCTTATTGATGTGGAGCATCTCCAGAATGGCTTTGCTAAGATCCTTTGTCTTGAGATCTTCTTCTACCAACTGAGAGCTATAAACATTTAAAAGTACAAGTGCACACAAACATGTCAAAGATCTTCTTAAGTCCATGTTGAAACCAGCCAGGGCAGACAAACAGAAAGAGATTGTTCCTCGTCTGTAGTCCAAAACATATAGAACAGAAGGAAAGCTGAACCTCATTTGCTAATTGGGGGTGGGAAGGATTCAAAATGCTCTAACACGCAGCCAAACGGCGAGCAATTACTGCTCACACTGAAAATGCCTGGAATTTTACAGTCCATTTGACAGACGTTGTCCCTTGCTGTTCCTGGCAGTCAAGCAAAGCAGCATGGCTTGTTTTGGGTTGAGGGATGATTATTTTCTCTTTGTGGAATCCAAAGTTCTTTTCACCTTGTTGGACATTTTGCAAGCATTGTTCTTTGCATATTTTGTGAGAGATAACCATAAAAGGAATAGATAACCATAAAAGTAATAACAGATACTTGTAAGATTCATGTTATAGTTTATGAAAAGGATGTGTTTGTACTATACAAACAAACAATATAGTGCTATATTTTACTATAGCATGAGTATTGCTCGGTGTTTAACTTACTGTGTTTTATATATATATATATATATAATGTATATAAAATGTATATATATATGTGTGTGTGTGTGTGTGTGTGTGTGTGTGTGTGTGTGTGTGTGTGTGTGTGTGTGTATATATATAGATATATATATACACATACACATACACAGTGGGGCAAAAAAGTATTTAGTCAGCCACTGATTGTGCAAGTTCTTCTACTTAGAAAGATGACAGAGATCTGTAATTTTCATCATAGGTACACTTCAACTCTGAGAGACAAAATGAGAAAAAAAAATCCAGGAAATCACATTGTAGGATTTTTAAAGAATTTAATTGTAAATCATTTACATTTACATTTACAGCATTTAGCAGACGCCCTTATCCAGAGCGACTTACAGTTGATACAGTCTTACAATCCAAGCCATTGTTGGGTTAAGAGTCTTGCTCAAGGACCCAACAGTGGCAGCTTGGCAGAGGTGGGATCTGGTCCATAGTCCAGTACCTTACCCGCTAGGCAACCACAGTCCCATGAGAATCATGGTGGAAAAAAAGTATTTGGTCACCCACAAACAAGCAAGATTTCTGGCTCTCACAGACCTGTAACTTCTACTTTAAGAAGCTCTTCTGTCCTCCACTCGTTACCTGTATTAATGGAACCTGTTTGACCTTGTTATCTGTATAAAAGACACCTGTCCACAGCCTCAAACAGTCAGACTCCAAACTCAACCATGGATAAGACCAAAGAGCTGTTGAAGGACACCAGGAAGAAAATTGTAGACCTGCACCAGGCTGGGAAGAGTGAATCTACAATAGGCAAGCAGGTTGGTGTGAATAAATCAACTGTGGGAGCAATTGTAAGAGCAAAAATCCCAGACCTGCACGGAGGGACCTGATGAATGACCTGCAGAGAGCTGGGACCAAAGTAACAAGGCTACCATCAGTAACACACTATGCCAAGAGAGACTCAGATCCTGCAGTGCCAGGAGTGTGTCCCTGCTGTACATGTCCAGGGCTGTCTGAAGTTTACCAGAGACCATATGGATGATCCAGAAGAGGATTGGGAGAATATCATGTGGTCAGATGAAACCAAAATAGAACTTTTTGGTAAAAACTCAAGTGGAGGAAGAAGGATGCTGAGTCGCATCCCAAGAACACCATACCTACTGTGAAGCATGGGGGTGGAAACCTCATGCTTTTGGGGCTATTTTTTCTGCAGAGGGGACAGGACGACTGATCCGTGGTAAGGGAAGAATGAACGGGGCCATGTATCGTGAGATTTTAAACCAAACCCTCCTTCCATCAGTGACAGCATTGAAGATGGAACATGGCTGGGTCTTCCAGCATGACAATGATCCCAAACACACCGCTAGGGCAACGAAGGATTGACTCTGTAAAAAGCATTTCAAGGTCCTGGAGTGGCCTAGCCAGTCTCCAGACCTCAACATCTTAGAAAATTTGTGGAGGGAGTTGAAAGTCCATGTTGCCCCAAAACATCACTGCTCTAGAGGAGATCTGCATGGAGGAATGGGCCAAAATACCAGCTACAGTGTGTGCCAACCTGATGAAGACTTACAGGAAACGTTTGACCTCTGTCATTGCCAACAAAGGTTATGTTACAAAGTATTGAGTTGAATCAAATTTATTGACCAAATACTTATTTTCTACCATAATTTACAATTAAATGATTTTTTTTTCTCATTTTGTGTGTGTGTGTATATATATATGTATACGTGTATATATATGTGTGTATATATATATATAATATTTGTGAATGGCCTACATAATGTAAAAAGATTGATTAAATTAATCAATTCTGACATCTACTGTTTAAATATGTGCCCTAGAAAATAAAATTTTTCTGTTTTGCTCCTGCTCTATCCTATTCAATACTGCAGGATGGTCTGCAACCTATCCTGGAACAGATTGGACGCAGATGGAAGCACATGACAGGACTCCAGTCCATCACAGGGCTCAGCAGGGGGCACTGTTGAAGTCCCAACTGGTGTCCCAACCTAGTCTGAAGGTGTCATCAGAACTCCATCCTGGGTCACCATTGTGGTGGACTAGAAAATTGCTGCCTTGCCATCAGAGAACCCATGGATTTATTTATAGGCTAGGTTCAGACTTTAGACTAGGTTGGGCCCTGTGATGGACTGGAGTCCGGTCCTGTGCTTCCATCTGCATCCAGTGTGTTCCAGGATAGGTTGCAGACCATCCTGCAGCATTGAACAGGATAGAGCAGGAGCAAAACAAAAAAGAAAAACGTTATTTTCAAGGGCACACATTAAACAGTAGATGTCAGTATTGATTAATTTAATCAACCTGTTTACATTATGTAGGTCATTCACAAATATTGTTCTCACAAAACTGAATGAATGCAACAAATATTTAACAATTATTTACACCTGTAATGTGTATATAAGCATAAACCAGTTTATAGTTATTTTATTTACTTGGTGCCTTTAAGTCTCACTGTCTTGAGTGATAGTAATGTATCATACCTATAATAGATTATTGACAAAAAATAATGTACCCAGATAGAAATGCCTGATTGCTGCAAAATTTGGCATGCAGTTACCTCACAGGCAGATGTGAAAATGATTACAGGTATGGTCTGATTAGACACTGGGTCTTGTCACAAGACGGCATAAAAGTGCTTCCCCCACTGACCTTTATAAAGACTCTAAGAGGCCACTTTTGGGTAATGTACCTCTTGGTGAGACATTGTTGACTGCTAGACATGCCTCTATGACACATTTAAAGATATTTTAATAGAGTTTTCAGACTTTGAACATGGCGCATCAATGGACTGAGAGAAGCAGGATGGTCAGGCCAACATCTTTAGGCCAAAATCTAGGCTGTTCTGACCTAGATGTTAGGAGGTGTTGGGAGCAGTGGTTCCATGAGGGCACGCACACACAGGAAACAGACTCTGGATGGCCCAGACCGACCACCAGTCAAGAGGATAGTTTGATCTGTCTACAAGCACAAGCAGCTCCCACAGTTTTGTTGTCCACCATCCAGACACAGGTGGCACCTTCACTACACACCCCTGTCTCTGCCCGGACCATTTCCAGGTGCTTAGCAGAAGGGAATTTGTTGTTACGGCACATATTATGTGATGATGTTTGTGATGATGTCATGATCTAGAGAGCCATTGCATATAACAGTCTGTCACCCCAGTACTGATATAAGGGACACTAACAAGTCAGTGATATGTGCTGATCTGTTATAAGACGATAAGGCTTCCTGAGATAAGACTTCCTGTAGCCATGTGTGTTGCCTATCCTGGCAGGACTTCCAACTGCCATTTTTCAAAAGGATAAGGCTCACCGACACACGTAAGTGTTTCTCAAGTGTTTCTCAGGAATGTCTCCACCAAGCACACCAAGAACCTACCCAGTCACCACTTTTATCACCAATTGAGCACTTATGGGACCATCTGGGCCACAAGCTTCAGCAAACTATGATTCATTGATCTCTCACCAAGAGGTACACTACCTAAATGTAGCCTCTGAGAGCCTTTTTATAGGACAACAGGGGAAGCACTTTTATGCCTTCTTGTGGCAAGACCCAGTATCTAATCAGACCACACCTGTAATCATTTACATACTGGCCTGAGACATAACTGCATGCTGAGTTTTGCAGCAATCAGACATTTCTATCTGGGTGTGTTATTTTTTGTCAATGAGTGTATTAAGCTTCATAATGTAATATATGCTTGTATTAATTCCTGCAAAAAGTGACTGCTACATGCATAAAACTGAAATGTAATTAAGAATTGGAAATTAGGGAAACTGCTCAAGTCAGGGCAAGATCAGTAAGACTAAGAAAGATGGTCAGGTATGCAAAGCAAAACCTTTACATCCTTGCCTTGTCTTGTGCAAATTTGATCTGCATGCAGGAGTCATCAGAATAAAACATTACCCTTATTGCAAAAATCAATATCTGAAGTATGCAACACAACACTAAGATAAGCCACAGGCATTTTGGAATCAGTATCTGTGCTCTTAATAAAACACAGATCGAACCCTGTAGCTATCATCAAGGGTATCTTTGGAGAAAAGATGAAGAAAAGAAAGCTTGCCAACTGCTGAGCATGGTGGGGTGGTTTTATTATGGTATTGGGCAGCCAGAAGCAATGAAAATGGTGTGTAGATAGAGGGATGAATGGATTCTACTAAAGATCAACATATCATGAAAGCAAATATCCCACAGTTAGTTAAAATGAGGTAAACATAGGATGTCTAGTACAACACGACAATGAGCAAAACATTACAACATAATTAACCTGAAAGTATCCCAAGAAATGAATGATGAAGCTTTTGGAATGGCCTAACCATACAGCAACCAGATTTTTATACCCTATATTGTGTGTGCAACATCAACTTCTGCAAGAATACTCCTTAGCTAGAATCATTCTGAAGAATGGGAAGAAGAAAGGGAAAAACCTTTCTGAAGCAAGAATACAAACAAACAAACAAAGATATGTTTGATTCCTACCAAAGGGGGTGTTAACCAAATATTGACTGACAGGATGCCCATATTAATTTCAGAAAACAACCAGCAAACATGCAAAACAGTTTGTTCCATCTGGAGGATGTGTCTTTCCTTTAGAAAACCAACAAAGCATGTAATTTGACCAGTTTTCAATAAGACCATATATTACGTTGGAAGCCTACTATTACAAAGTTTTGTTATATGAATGTTACCTTTCTTGATAGTGGTGTGTTGGCTCTTATTAATGTGTCTGGCTCTGCTTAGAAGTTTGCCATCATTGCAGCTTCTTGTATGCCCCGAATCACTTCTTCGCTGTTCTTTTTGACTGTTCTTCTTCTTATTTTTGATATGTCAAACTGTTCTGTGATAAAAGCATTATCAGTGGCTCGTTCTTCAACCCAAATAGGGTCTTGAAGGTGGAAGCCTAAGTTAAGAGAACTGCTGACATGCCTCACTATTAAGAAAGGGATTTCCTCTTGCTTCGGGGTAATTGTGCGAGCAATGGCTATTATGTGGCGTCACAGATGAACGATATTCTGAGAATGGTCTTTACCGAGAAATAGTATACTGTTTCACTAGCTGGAGAAGTTCATGTGATAAGGCAATAATTACATTTATTTAAATGACTGAATAATTACATTTACGATAAATGAATTATGTAAATTCAGTATATTTACAGAGTCTTAATAGTGTTAACAGCAGTTTAGATTCACCAGGTCTAAAATTCCCAAATCATTGATGTATTACTTACAAGTGTCATGAGAATATAGACATTCTAACACCACTGAGCACACAGAAACTTTGTTGTTTTTTTCTGTGTGGGAAGGGTGAACCTGGATCCACTTACTTGGTAAAACATTGTCATGTGCCAACAGGCCCAAAGGAGTGAAAGATGCAGATAATAGGCTGAATGTACATATGTATGAAGCACTGGTCGTGAGTCATGAGTGGGGGATGCGTCCACCCTGCAACCAAATGTTGTTAAAGGGTTTATTCCATTCAGATATTCATTACTGCTCAGCATTTTTACTGGGGAGGGAAATTGCTTTTCTGTATGGATTACAAGTAAATATACATTGTTACGCTTTTCTTTACGGAGCTGAAAAAGCATTTATGTAATATTAATCAACATTAAGCAGGGGCTAATTGGATAGTCTTATTAAGAAGAGTAGCTTTTAATTAGCTTTAAAGATTAGATTTATTTTCTTTGACTTCTAGGCCTCACAAACACAGAGAGCAGTTAACACTGTGCTAGATTAGACTTGAGTTATTAACTGTCAGTAACTTTAGGTCAAGGATGCATGGCAAAGGAAGCCAGTGTCAGCAGTGTCATTTGACACAATGACTGTTGCTCTGTCTTAGGTTTTCTTGATTTAAATCCAAAATGTTGTGTATTTTATATAGTGGGTATCTGCTTGGAGTCAGAGGGAAAGTATTTATTCTTTGTACCTTGATCCCTTCAGTGCAAACCATCTTTCATGAGCTGTATGGACCGGAAATATTCTGTAAAAAGTGCTGATAATGTGTAAGTCTGCTTAAAAATGACAGTAGCCAAAATTAGAAAAGAAATCGTGTGTGTCCACATTCCTGGTCACTTATGAAAGACTCCAAACTATTTCCCCACTTTAATTATTTAAAGATGCAGGCATTTCGTCTTGCAGTCTTGAAATGATTCCGGATTCCTTTCTCTTTGATCTCTCTTGGTCTATGTTTTCACCTCAGTTCTGTTTGTGTTTTCCCCATTTGTTAGGAGACTCTCCACTTCTACACACTCCTCCCATTGGATTCTGTGGAGCAGGACATCTCTGGATCCCTCCCTTCTGTTTTCAGTCTTTCTCTCCCTCCCTGTTCACGACTGTGGATTCTAATCGAGGCTGGTAGAGGCACTGTGCTCAATTAGGTAGTTGGTGTGGACGGTGGAGAACCATTCTGGAGCTACAGTGTGTTCAAGAAGGAAGGAACGTAGTTGTATTCTGTGTGTTTCTCC
Organism: Ancistrus triradiatus; assembly: GCA_025084515.1. NCBI lineage: Eukaryota > Metazoa > Chordata > Actinopteri > Siluriformes > Loricariidae > Ancistrus > Ancistrus triradiatus. The sequence goes on along the minus strand of JAJAGP010000588.1, from coordinate 345,125 downwards.
CGTTGTTCTTCAGGTAAGAAAAAACAGTCTGCCTTTGTGTATGTGTGTAAGAAAGAAAAGGAATGTGCAACTGCAGCCTTGATGATGTATGGAAATATGTTTAATTTAAGGAAAGCTGTTTTTGAGCCTTGACACCTGTTAAGATAATTTGTAATAACTAAGGAATGGGTAAAGGCGGGTACTTGGTAATCAGGTTTGGAAAATAGCTATTATAGCATGTGCTGGCTTCCAAATATGTTGAAAAGGTCTTTATATATCATTTGGGTTCATAAAAAAATGTTTTAGTGAAGACTTTCTCTTGGAAGGTTATTGATAAAAAGCTACTTAAACAAAACCTGGGCTGTTTTGTGTTTTAGCACCCAAAATCTTAGTTGAGCCACTCTGGATTATTAAAAAAGAAAAAAAAAATGAAAATAATACCTTCAATAAAGTATGCAAAGAAAATATTTCTTACTTTCTCTGTCACTTATACATGAATGCAAAATGTAGATATTTTACATATTTATTTGAACACTAATGTAAATAGGACTCACTGTAAAGATCTTCACTCTAGGCTTGGTCATGCCACTGTTTTCAGTCTTGAATTAATACCACGCTTCACTAAACATTTATTTCCCTGCATCAAAGTTACGTGTAAACCCATAGTGCTCTACAAGCAATCTCCGAATCTCAACCAACTCTCCAATGTAAGACAAGTGCACAACTTCTACTTGAATTTCTTTATGCCTAGAAACACATTACTGCACACTGTAGAAGGATATGCTGGTATGCTGCCAAATGGAGGCCAGAGCTGCTTAGAAAAAGGAGAAGCTTTTTTTGCTTCCCCCTTTGCACCCCCTCGCACTTTACTCATCTTTGCTTTGGAAACAGTTGGCTGCCTACGACCCTGTCATTAGTGAAATGAGAAGCAGGGCTCAGCACCGTGAAGAAAGGACAGCCGAATCTGCAGGCTCCAGCCATTGTCTCCGCTTGTCCCAACTGTGGAGTGAGTCCGCTTGTCAAGAGAGGATGGCCACATGTATTCCAAAAGTGTATATTCTGGAAGTTACAGTTTATCTTGCTGTTGCAGCTAAGTAGCAATTATGTCGAGGAGGTCTAGACTTTTAAGGGACTTTTGTGTAGATACATTGTCACTTGGAAGGCTGTTTTAGTTACTGTCAAACTTTTGCTCAGAAAGGATTATATCCTAGACTAGCTCATTCTTGCATATTAAGCTTTATTTCAGGAGGAATTTCTCTAGATCTCCACCATTCATTAGTTTAAATCAAATTGGAAAACAGTGGTATTTGACATAGTTGTGGTTTTCTGTTTTATTTATTTATTTCGTCCTATAATTTTGATAGTTGGAAAGCTCTGCCCCCACATGTTTGAAAGGAATTCGAGGCAAAGATGCTTCAGAATGAGTGAAGAGTGCAGGCCACCCACCATGCTTTGGCATTTATTTGTTTAAAAACCCTCAAATTTATTACCAATTTGAAGCAGAATTGATGAAGAACCATATACTTGTCTACACTAAACATGGATCATGCTTTTTAATTCCCTGGTCTACAGGGAATGGCTGTAGACTACCTCAGACAACCTATGTTACCTTAACCCTTCTTACCAGCACCAGTAACTCCACATCAATATGAAAAATATGAAACAGACTCTAAAGAGTTTGGACTCCACCAATCCACAGTCAGACAGATTGTGTACAAATGGAGGAAATTCAAGACCATTGTTACTCTCCCCAGGAGTGGTCGACCAACAAAGTTCACTCTAAGAGCAAGGCGTGTAATAGTTGGCGAGGTCACAAAGGAACCCAGGGTAACTTCTAAGCAATTGAAGGCCTCTCTCACATTGGCTAATGTTAATGTTCATGAGTCCACCATCAGAAGAACACTGAACAACAATGGTGTGCATGGCAGGGTTGCAAGGAGAAGGCCACTGCTCTCCAAAAAAACATTGCTAATCGTCTGCAGTTTGCTAAAGATCACGTGGACAAGCCAGAAGGCTATTGGAAGAATGTTTTGTGGATGGATGAGGCCAAAATAGAACCTTTTGGTTTAAAAGAAAAGTGTTATGTTTGGATAAAGGAAAACACTGCAGTCCAGCATAAGAACCTTATCCCATCTGTGAAACATTTTGGTGGTAGTATCGTGGTTTGGGCCTGTTTTGCTGATCTGGGCCAGGACGGCTTTGCCATCATTGATGGGAACATGAATTCTGAATTATATCAGATAAATTCTAAAAGAAAATGTCAGGACATCTGTCCATGAACTGAATCTCATGTGAAGGTGGGTCATGTAGCAAGACAACGACCCTAAGCACACAAGTCGTTCTACCAAAGAATGGTTAAAGAAGAATAAAGTTAATGTTTTGGAATGGCCAAGTCAAAGTCCTGACCTTAATCTAATCGAAATGTTGTGGAAGGACCTGAAGTGAGCAGTTAATGTGAGGAAACCCACCAACATCCCAGAGTTGAAGCTGTTCTGTACGGAGGAATGGGCTAAAATTCCTCCAAGCCGGTGTGCAGGACTGATCAACAGTTACAGTTATTGCTGCACAGGGGGGGTCACAGCAGATACTGAAAGCAAAGGTTCACATACTTTTGCCAATCACTAATATGTAATATTGGACCATTTTTTTCTCAGTAAATAAATGACCAACTATAATATTTTTGTCTTATTTGTTTAACTGGGTTCTCTTGATCTACTTTTAGGACTTGTGTGAAAATCTGATGATGTTTTAGGTCATATATATGCAGAAATATAGAACATTCTAAAGGGTTCACAAACTTTCAAGCACCACTGTAAATCCACATAGGCGAAGAATATCTCTATCCAACAGGGAATATATTTAACAGAGCATCATTTGTACACTCTTAGCAGCCAAATAAAATTATAACTGTGACTTTTTGATCAAGTTTAACATACTTTACATTTAACATAGCCAAAGCTGACTCTCATCTTGTTTACACTCTAGTAGCCCCTCTATAATGAATAGCTTTTTCATTCCTTCATATATTCTTTAGCTCTCGCTTATATTCAGGGTTAACTTTGTTAAAGCTGAGCTGAAGACTGCTGTGTGTTTAACTGGGCTCTGAGAGTAATTTTTAATGAAGGGCTGTTTAACTTGTCCAAACCACACCATGATCACCTTAAACAGGGGGCATGGTGTAATCATAGACATGGTCTTTGCATGTTGTGTCTTGCCCCTAGGAACAATGTTTGTGGTTTTGGATCTGTGAGATCTTGTTGTACAATCAAGACAAGTGTTAGGAATGTGATGGGAAGGGGCATAGTGTAGTATAGTTTACCTGTAAGCATGGTATCTGGAAGAAAAATAGGCTCTAACTGACAAAAAACACTACGCCATGCATTGTGTGCATACAAAAATGAAATAGCTAATGTTATTAGTGTAAAGTTGTGACATGTCCCACGATTATCCAAACAGCATCTTCAAGACATCTACAATAACTGTGCAAGTATGTAACCTCGTGCGATTTACAGATTTCTATCTTCTACAAGCTTGTCACTATTTCGGAAATGAACCAGCTAATCCTTGAGGGCACTGGCCTGGTTTGACTTAAACAGACCTAATGTTTATTCTATGGCAAGCCCCCAGATTCCCCAGATAGCTATGGAGTAAGCAGCATTTTTTTTGTCAGAGAGGACTGTGAGGATGGGAAAAGGTCTTTCTTCTAATCTGCCCCGAGCACAGTAAGGAATTTGATAATACAGACACTTAATCCTCTCCCTGTTTAAGGCGTCTTGGGCCTGCAGTTTTCTGTAGGCTCAGTTTACACAAGGTCTCAAGAAATTGGCTTTTCTGCTTTGACTTTTTGCTTGTTTTAAATTATCTTTTATACAAAGCAAACATCCTCAATGCAGTTTATATATTTCAACATCAGAGGTGCACATGATTGTTTTCCAAAATCAGGTTAAGCTTTAGTTAAATTTGCCACAGAGTTTTTTAAGTACCTTATTGCTTCTTCATGTGATGTACTGCTAAGTTGGCAAAACCAAACTGAATTCAGGGAAATTCTAGGTGTTGTGCATTTTGGACTACATAATCTCCACAAGTGAACAATCACGCTGCATTGATTAGAACAATCCTCCTCACACCTTTAGACTGAAAACCAAGCCATCTTAATCAGATTACCCATCAGGAGTTAACATATCTCCTGAATATATATCTGACAAATCTGACAGCAGTGATGGATTCTATTCATCTTTAGCCATCAACTAATTGAGAAATTGGTCTTTATACTGATTTTGTCATACAGATATACAGTACTGCTCACTGCCAGAAGTAGACCATGCATCACTGAGGAAACATAGTTAACAGGGAAACCCTCTGTCTTAGAGAGCATACAGGAGTCATGTAGATGAAAGGCAGACAAGTTCTGAGGTCATCATTGTAAGTTCAGAAGTGCTTTGAATGTTGTTGGTGTGCACTTTGTCAGCTGGAAGCCCTATTATCAGCATTTGGAAGCAAGTTGAAAGAGGAGGTTGGGAGCTTTTAGTCTTTAATAATTAGAAACATGAAAAAGCATGTTGTTGTAAAGGAGAATAATTTATTCTGTCAGTTGTTTAGGTAAATAGTTATTTTAAAGTACACAGTGTTTGTTAGAAATGATAATATACTATTAAACTGAATAGCAATTTAGTTTTTTATTTTACTAACTTAAAACATACAGAGACTACAGAGGCCTCATATGGGGAAGTCATTCTGTTTCACCTGAGGGGTTGGTCAAGACACTTGGTTGGGAGACTTTTAATAACAATTTTGTATGGATAGTCAGGTGCTGACATGTGCTGTCGATGAAATGTATGATGTAATTGCAAAGGGCAGCTTGGAAGTGAGTTAAACAATGGTTTGGGCTTTGGGGAGGAGATTAACATCTGTTTCTCGTTTCCATGTGTTTCCAATAAGAAAGTTTATAACCGGACCATGTTTGAGGCATCCCAAAGACAGATGAAGAACAAGTTCTAACATAAAGCAAAACACTTTTTTCTAGTAGTATGGCAAGTTATTGATTGGTAAAGCACAAATAACCTCTGAGGATTTATGACAAAAATCACGTGAGTTCATTTCACCAATAATATTTATGTTGTACAATGTGAAAAAACTAATCATGTGATCTGTAAAGAATTACTTGTACACATCTGTCATACTTCCTAAAATGTCTCAGAAGCCATGTATCTCGATTTGTGCATATTATGAATGAAGTGCATCGCATTACATACAGTAGATGAAAAATTATTCCATAAATTATCTCACAAGTCAGAGGGCAGTGGCACTGTGGCTGGGTAGGTAGCACCGTCGCCTCACAGTGAGGAGGTCCTGGGTTAAGATAAGATGGCCTTTTATTATCGCACAAGGGGAAATTTGAACTGTCACAGCAGCAGAAGGAGGGAACAGAATATACAATGATAGAACTACTAGTGGTGTATAAAAATAATATACGATGAAACCTAAGAAATACAGAATAATAAATATAAACATATATAGAAATATAAACATATAAAGTACAAACAGATGTATAAAATACGAAGTGAACTATACAATAAGAATATGATACAAAATTACAACAACAATCCCAGGTGGAGAGATCTGGGTCCTACCCTTGTTTGCATGGGTTTACTCCGGGTGCCTCGGTTTCCTGACATGCATTAGGTGACCTGATTACACAGAACTGGCCCTGATCTGAGTTTATATGAGACTAGCTTTGATATAACCTTGTGTCTGTCTTTAAATAAATTCAACAAACAAAAAAGTCAGGGCTCAGTCTCCAGCCCAGGAAGATCATAGGACTTTAGAATCTCATTCTACAGGATTCAACTAAACAGCTAATAACCTGGACCTCCGCTGACTGATTATGATGTGAGGCAGGAATGTTGCATGACCTGAATTTTGCACTCCTGGTTTAACCAAGAAAAATGAAAAACAAAAGAACTGGTGTCTTTAAAACATGAGTAATACAATCACAAGAAATACTTCAGTACATTCATTTCAATTAGGGCAAACCTCAAATGACTCCTTTGGTTCATAAAGTAGGGGGCACCAGGTATTATCTTAACTGCATTGCTCAGTTAACTGAGTTATTTGCATATACATCTCTAATTAAAATCAGCATTGTTCATACTGGCTAAAAAACTGCCTAAAAATAATGTTATTTATTTCCTCTGGCAACCTCCATAAATACATGGTATGGGGGTGTACAGGATCTCAGTTAAAAGGAATGGAGTAGAACAGGAATACATGGAGGGGAGGATTCAGATGAGAAGCTGAAGGAGTGTATAAACAAGAAAAAAGTCAGGAGTCTAATTCCTGAACAGCAGAAATATGGCCCAGCGTATATGCAATCAGGAAGATTTACAGTACTATGCTTATTCCTGGAGTGTTTTACTGCCTTACATGTTGAAGACTTTGAGGGTAGTAACTGTTCAGAATGGAGCTTCTTTTTAATATACCAAGGGGATTTTATGTAATTTATACTTATTCTGTTAGTATTTAAGTAATACTTTGGCCTTTAAATTTCATGCCATGTTTTCCTAAGTCCATATAAGCTTACGATCCTTAAGAATGACTTAACCACTTTATGTAAATGCAACAGCAAAGCTGTCATATTCATGAAGATAATTAACTGTAATGGGGGATATATAACCCCACTGAGCTGTGTTTTGGTGCTGATTAGCTAGTCCACTTCCTCTGATGATTGCTTGAGGCCAAAGGTCATCTTTTAACTTGACAACTCACTTTTGTGCAGCGTTTCCCTTTATGTCAAACCAAGGAGACAGTTAGGTCTTTCTCCATTGTATTTAATTCAGTGTCAAAAATTAAAGTACAGTCATAACTTGGCACACGACCACCTCAGAACTTGACGAATTCGGTTCTTGATCCATTTTGACAAGAAAAATTTGTCAGTATTACTCATGTGTCACAATAGCTCTCGCTCAGTGCAGATGTCAGTGCAGTACACTATTGTATTCTTAGTGCAAATAAGACAACATGTTAATGATATTTTTCTAATGATATTGCCCAATAGTAATATGTGTTAATATAAGTGTTTTAAGCAAGGTAGGATCTGCAATTATTATATTCAGCAGCCTGTATATTAATCTATTCAGTTTATAATACCGTACATTTAACTTATGATGGATTTGTTGGAACATATCCCCTCAGTGTGGATTTTATGAGGGTCTGGAACGGATTGATTCAGTTTACATTACTCCTTATGAGAAAAAAATTGCTTAGTACTAATGTTCCACTGTAATATATTTGATTACTGAAATCATGGTGTACATCATGTGATCATGTAAAATCCATGTCAATTTCCATGTTTATCCATCCAACACAGCTTACCTTGAATTTCAAGACATTTGCATATTTGTTTAATTTTCAGACATGTGAAGGAATGTTAGCCCTTAATGTCCTTTGATCAACTTCATTTTCATTTTCTGTTTTTAGCACATTTCCAAAAACATGTGGTAAGATACCTGAAATGCTTTTGGAGAACATGGACAAAGGATCATCCGGGCTGAAACTGAGGACTTTCAAAAGAGTCAGATAAATAACAGTCAGAGCTTTCACAAACAGGAGCATCCTACCAACCAGAAAATTGTCCTTTTGAACTAAATAATCCATGAGGAACTTTGAACTCACAAACTAAAATGGTTCTTCAAGAAAGGACACGCATGTGGCCATTTTGGCTTCTCCTTTTGCTTGGACATTTGCATTTTTGCTCTTGTTCCCTGGTAAAGACCAACCTTGGCTTGCGGGTGAAGAGAGGCCAGTCAGCTTACCTGCAGGAAGGAAATCTGCAGTTCCATATACCCAAAGTGAAGGATTCTTGCAAGCTGGAAGTGGTTCTGAATGAGCCTATTACCCAACGTGTCGGCACACTGTCCCCTCAGGTACAGTCCCTCCTTTTTCTTTTCTGTTTTTGCCTATTGATTTATTGGTGTCAACTGAATACCTGGTGAATCTCATAATAGCTCTACTTTGAGAGATTTTTTTGTTTGTTCATTTAAAAGGTAGTTGGACATCTGGAAATACAAGGCTTGCTTTGTCCATGGAACTTAGCACATGAACATTAGTATAGCCTACTAATAACTTGTCAAAATGAGCTCCTGTGAATAATTAATAATAAAATAAATAATTATATTAGTATTTGGAAGGTGATTTCAAGGCCCTCGTGTGTCACAGTAGTCTAAAACACTAGTCCTGGCAGTTCCTTCTGACTGGGTCGTGCATCACATAAGGCTGTGTCTGAGTGAGGGGAGGCCAGTCTGAAGATCATATCCAAGATCTGCAATGGCAAACCCTCCCCATCCCTTTGATTAACTACCGTCCTGGTGTCCTGCACCCTGTGTTCTTTGGGAATAGGTGCCAAATCTCTCATGACCTTAACTAGGAAAAAAAAGGATTAAAAAAGGTGAAAAAGGTGATTCCATCAGTGCTTGAAACTCTTTTTTTTTCGACTTTGTCTAGATGTATCTGACCTCAAGTTCATTCTCAAGGTGCACAATTGCATAGAAACGTTTGAACCAACTGGATCATGTCATGAAGATTATCTTCTTAGACTTCTGCTGAATCAGACAAAGCTTTTCTTTTATCTTGGTCCAATGCTTTAGATGGTGTAAGAACCCTGAGGGATCAAACAATGTCTCATTCAGACTTGGATGGATTCACATTTAAAATATTCCCATTTAAGCTGACTTGAGCTTTGTGACATGGTCCATTATCCTGCTTGTTACTTTGGTCATAAAGGGATGGGCATGGTCAGCAACAACATTCAGGCAGGCTGTGGCATTTAAACGGTGATCAGTTGGTATTAAGGGGACAAAAATGTGCCATGAAAATATCCCCACATCATTAAACCACCATTACCAGTTGAACCATTGATGTAAGGCAGGATTGACCCATGCTTTCATGTTGTTTATGCCAAATTCTGACCGTACCACCAGAATATCACATCAGAAATCAAGACCATGCAATGTTTATCCAATTGTCTGTTGTCCAATTTTGGTAAGCCCATGCAAATTGTGGCATCAGTTGCCTATTCTTAGCTGACAGGAATGACATCCAGTGTGGTTTTCTGCTGCTGTAGACCATCTGCTTCATGATTCAATGTGTTGTGGGTTCAGAGATGCTCCTCTCCACACCTCAGTTGTGAGGAGTTTTTTTTTTTAGTTACTGTTACCTTCCCAACAGCTCAAACCTGACTTCTGGCATTAGCAAGGCATTTTTGCCCAGAGAACTGCTGCTCACTGAATATTTTCTCTTTTTCGGACCATTCTCTGTAAACCCTAGAGATGGCTGGGCATGGAAATCCTAGTAGATCAGCAGTTTCTGAAATACTCAGACTAGTTCGTCTGCCACCAACAACCATGCCACATTCAAAATCACTTTAATGATTTAAATTCTTCCCCATTCTGATGCTCAGTTTGAACTTCAGCAGGTCTTCTTGACCATATCTACATGGTTAAATGCATTGAGTTGCTGCCATGTGATTGGCTAATTAGATATTTGCGAGCTGTTGAACAGTTGTACCTAATGTGACTGCTGAAGGTAGATATTTATTATTACACAACATCTAGCATAGACATTCATTTGGTTTAATTGTTGGTTTATATTCATTTTTTCCACAGGCTGACCAAGAAAATAAAATCCAGTGGGATGTTGACAAGCTTGTTACTTTGGAGTGTTACTTTGGGGAAGACATTATGTCTGTAAACTGTTGTACACCCGATTAAATAATCAAATATTTTTAAAAGAATTTTGGTCTTTGAATTATTTTGTTGATTATGTGGTGTTTGTGACACAAGCTGTGATAAATGCTGGAACTGTCCTTCTGTCATTATTATAATGCCTCCTTGGATTTGTTCCTCAAATAATTTCTTTAGCATTTTTTAATGGCTATACTTTCAACAGGTTTTTGACTGTCACTATCTGGCCGATGAGGTCAAATATACTCACAATGGCTGTCCCATTTTAAAAGAAGATATCGTCAAACTTCGTCTGTACAGGTATGTTTTTTGGGTGAAAACAGGCATGCAGTTTTTATCTGGTTCATGTAGAGAAGACGGCAACGTTCTAGTGTATGTTACACCAAATTGCTTCTGCTCATCATTATTCTTTTGTATTTCAGATTCACAGAGGCAGCAACCTACAGTGAACTCTTCTCACTCCATATTGAGATCACAGAACCTGACTGTAATATTATAAAGCTGGGACCACAGACATTGCAGGTTCCAGAGTTTTATGGCCTTTCAAATGTGCTTGATGGTAACGTTATGTCCTTCAACTATGAGCGTCGACCCAACATAGAGTGTACAATTAGGGTGACTACCCCAGAGTCTGGTCTACCTGGACATGGCCAGCTGGTCACTGGGCAACCTGACAAGTTAGAGGGGCCAAGAGGAGATGAACCAGATAGCTTTGTTCCTATCCGACAACAATTGGGTATGGTGTTTTTAAATGGTAGCTTTCTGCTTTTTCCAATACTTGAAGTCCTGAGCCAACGTGTAGTTTTTCTCTATAAATACTGTATTTTCTGCTATATTGAACAGGTACCTTGACCAATAGTGGCATAATATAATACAGTGGTACCTTGGTTCTCGTCATTAACTCTGAGCTAATTTTTCCCATAAGGGATAACGTAAATTGAATTAATCTGTTCCAGACCCCCCAGAAAATCCACACTGGAGCCTTTGATAAGTAATCATAAGTAAGTTAATCTTAAAAATACTTACTTTAACCTACAGTTGACCAAAATCATTAACACAAAGCTTATTTTATAATACAGTAAACTGCTGAAAAATCTGATCTAATTTAGTGAGTAATGGATTGAAAGTGAAAATTAAACGCAAATCACTAGCATAGCTGCTAAGTGTTTCCATTTGTTTTGCTTTTGGTTTCCTTTCTGTTGGCTAATAAGTAACCTTTTTAGTACCCATGGAGACTTATTTGCACTAAGAATGCAGTACTGTAGTAAAAATAAAGAAAAAAATGATAAACAGTGCAGATCTTCACTTAGGAAGGACTATTGTGAATCTGAATCACTGTGTACTGAGTCGTGAATCATTAATCGAGTTTTGGCTGAAACGAGTCGCACAGCTGGACTCATACAAGTTTGAGCAAGTTGTGCCGAGTACCGAGCAACCAACGACAACTGAGAATTTTTTCTACTCAAAATGCGTTCCGAGGTGGTTGAGAACCGAGGTACCACTGTATTGTAAGTGGATCCTCATTATCTGTGTGTAAAAATGCCTTCAAGACAATTGTAGTGCTTAGGAGGCTTTCCTGTTTGTTTTTCTTTATATTCCTAAGAATTAAATCTTTTCCCCAACTTTACTCTTCAGAAAATAAAGCCAGAGCCAAATGTAAGACAGAAGATTGTTTGAAAGGACTAAAATTGGTAAAGATCACAAAAGTGTCCTGTGAAGAATTCTTATTGATGGGTATTCGCTATCAGCATACAGTTCCTCCATCACCTGACATTGACTACATTGCTATCAGACTGGATCTTACAGACACGAGAAGCAGAAGCATAACCCGGGTAAATATTATAGTCATATAATACGTCTTCAGTGGATTAAAATGGTCACCTGGTCTACATGTTACTGTCTCAACCATAAACAGCCTTATGAGTTTTGTGTAACTTCTGCACCCAGTCAGAGCAAGCATGGATCCCTGTGACCATCATTGGTGCAGTTCCAAATCAGCCCCCCAAGCCTGCCTTCATGTCCATGTACATTCTGGAAGTGGATCAGTTCATCCTGACTCCGCTCTCTACTGCTGTCCTGGATGCAGAAGATGCAGAGACTCCTAAGAACAGGCTGGTGTTCAATATCACCAACCCCCCAAGTGAGGGCTTCATCACACATTTGTCTGACCACACCAAGCCCATATCATCCTTCACCTGGGTGGACCTCAATGAAATGCTCATCACCTACCAACCACCAAATTCTAGTCATACACATCGCAGGACCTACGAGGTATTTCCTGCCTACAACACAAGATTTGTATCAGCTTCACTTTTAGAGGCACATTTACACAGCATTGGGATCACTGTTCTAGAATTTATTTTGCCATTATTACAGTTTTTGGTTGATTGCAACTGATCCTTTAGCTTTTACTCAACTAGGTAGAGTTTGAAGTCCACGATTTCTACTTTGAGAAAAGTCTGCCTGTAATGATACACCTTTCAGTAAGGGCAGCAGACACAAACGCGCCAAGAGTATCATGGAACATGGGTGAGTATACCTGATTGACAGCGGGTTTAACCATACTAACCATACTACATACTGATTTTAATTATATCAAATTTATCCACAGGTCTCAGTCTCCTAGAAGGTCAGTCTCGTCCTATTACATGGGATCAACTCCAGATTGTAGACAATGATGATCTAAAGGCTGTGAGAATCATCACTGTAGACGGGCTACAGCATGGGAGACTGACTGTCAATGGTAGGTGTTAATCATTCATGCAACCATCAGCCACTTAAATGTCTCCTTGAAATGTGATTTATCATAACACACTTGCATTTTTGTGAAACTTTTTCTGATTTTAGGAGGGAAAGGGTTCATGTTTACTGTAAATGACATCAAATCTGGAGTGGTTCGCTACCACCATGATGACAGTGATACCACCAAAGACTTTGTGGTCTTTCGGATCTCTGATGGCCGTCACCAGACCAGACATAAGTTCCCTATCAACGTTTTGCCCAAGGATGACAGCCCACCTTTCCTCATCACCAATATGGTTCTAGATCTCCTGGAGGGACAGACAGCTCTTTTCAGAGGTTCTATACTGCAAGCCTCAGATATGGACTCCAGTGATGACTACATCTTGTTTAACATCACTAAGTCTCCTCAAGCTGGGGAGATCATGAAGATGCCAGGGCCAGGAATTACAGGTGAAAGTTTGTTCTCCTCCAAACCTGTTTTTGCTACCTGCATCTGTTATCTGACTTATTTTATGTTTTCATTGCAGGCTATCCTGTAATGCGTTTTCTGCAAAAGGATCTCTTTCACTCCATCATCTACTATAGGCACTTTGGCAATGAAATCTTTGATGACTCTTTTGAAGTGGTGTTGTCTGACTTTCATGATCCTCCCAATCTCTCAGAGCCTCAGGTATAGCTGGTTGACATATCAAACTATGAAAAAAGCTAAGCTATATTTAGGTGGCAGCTGCCTTAGTAGAGGTTTAAAGGTACCTATTTGATTGCATAGGATTCAGGAGGCTGTGCATGTGAGATTTATATAATCACTACTCTTTGCAGGTTTGTTATTTTGCTTTAAGATGGACTCTAAAGCAGTGGCGTCTATTTTGTGCTACTAGCAGAACATAAAGTAGCTACCAAGTTAACGTCATAAGCTTTGGGATCACTTTATCATCTTTTTAGCTTGGTAATTTTAATCACAGAGCTACTTAGCATTATTTGAACACAAATTAAAACAGGAAATACAGTGGTACCTCAGTTCTCATCATTAATTCATTCCAGAAGGCTGAAAATGACCAGTACCGAAGAAATTTTTCCCATAAGGAAAAATGTAAATTGAATTAATCCGTTCCAGACTGGATTTTCTGGTACCTGGAAAATCCACACTGTATAAGGCATTATATGTATTAATGGAGTTGAGTTGCACAGATGCTCCCTGAGTTATGAAGGGGATATGTTCCAAGAAATCCATCATAAGTTAAAATGTATCATGAACTCAGGTGTTTAACAAGTGTTTAGTAGAGCGGTCTATAGTGTATCACAGCGATATGGATAATATGCGATATATAATAGAGATATGAAAGGGATGCTATGATTAAGTAACTTAATGTTTAAAACACTTACATTAACCTACAGTGGCCAAAATCATTAAATCAAACTTATTTTATAATAAATTGTTGAAAAATATCATGCAATTTAGTAAATAATGGAATGAAAGTGAAAAGTAAAAGCAACACTTACTCTATTGATGAACTCTGTGCACTAGCATAGCTGCTAAGCTAACTGCAGCCTGTCTTCTGGAACAATTCCTGTTTTGCTTTTGGTTGGCTCTTATAAACTAACCTTTTTAGGATCCATGGAGACTTTTTTGCACTAAGAATACAGTACTATAGATGTAAAATGAAAGAAAAACACGATACAAATAGCGGATAACTTCTCTGAGTGCTATTGTGAACCTGATTCACTCTGTACTAAATCATGACTCATGAGTCAGGAATTGTGAATTGGGTTTCGGCTGAAACGAGTTGCGCGGTTCGACTCATACAAGCTTAAGCAAGGCGAGTATGAAGCAAATAATGAGACCAAATGTTTCTAGTCAAAATGGGTTGAGAACCAAATTCAACGAGTTCCGAGGTGGTCGAGAACCGAAATATCACTGTAATATTACCTTGCTAAGAAAATCACTTATGTTTGAAAGCATAAGGTTGGGTCAGCAGTTTGTTTCGCCAAGTCTTCCATGGAATTCTGGTCCTGTGTATGATATTAGATCTAGATAAGAATTCTTTCCTACTCATCTTTGATTTACCTTATTCTAGGTCATTGTTATTCAAATACAACCTGTTCCAGATCAACCACCCAAAGAAGCCCCGGGTGTCACTAGGCATCTGCTAGTTAAAGAGACAGATGTGGTGTATCTAACCAAACAGCAACTGCACTTTATTGACATGGAGTCACCAGATTGTGAGCTTACCTACACTATTACCACCCCACCGTTCTATACTACCTCTTATGGGTAGGTGGCTACAGAATTTTGAGATCTTAAAGAGTTGATACATCTGTTCATTGATGCAAAGGGTTGGTCATTTATATGTACCATCATATTAATAGAACACTTTTTAATTTTATTTAACAGAGGACCTGATGCAGGCCGGTTATTCCTGGTTGACAGCATCCCTAAGTTGTCCAAGGATCCCAATGTCCCAGTGCTCAGACTTTTCACACAGGTAAAATAATTCAACCTGTTCTTTTTCTCACAAGCAATCTAAGGGGAATACAAACACTAACAGCTTTCTTTCCACCCATTAGCATGCTGTCAACTATTTGAAAGTGGCCTACATGCCTCCGATCCATGACATTGGGCCTTACCCTCAGCACATTCAGTTTGTGCTCTCTGTGACCAGTGAGGGAGGGCGCACCACCACTGGAATATGTTTCAATATTACTGTGCTTCCGGTAGACAACCAAACTCCACAGGTACCTTAAACCCCCACCTTAAACCTACTGTACTATAATACATATTAAATAGGATTTATTGCAATTATTTAATATATTAACTTGCAACTACACTGATTTGCAACACATAGAATGTTTGAAAGCAACATGAACTAGTCATTTGTTTGCTGCTGTGTCCTATTCCAAGGTCCACATGAACCAGTTGACTGTGGATGAGGGAGGAGAATGCTGGGTAAGTGTGGACCACTTGCACCTGACTGATGTGGACTCTCTGGAGGACTCTCTACGTGTGGAGCTAATGAGAACGCCTCAGCATGGGGAAGTGTACCTAGACGGTGTTCCCTTGAGCCAGGGAGGGACCTTCACCACTAAAGAACTGAAAAACCTAAAAGTTAGGTCAGATAATAATATTCACTAATTTTATTTAAGGATAAGATTTTCATCATTTACTTTCAAATTGCATGACACACTAAAAGATTTGGTTTTAGGTTTTCAAGATTTCCTTAGTATGATGATTGTTATACATGCATCTCCATAGATATCACCATGATGGGTCAGAGACTGAGGAAGATGATATTGAATGCAGAGCCACAGATGGAGTGAATTCAGCTGACTTTGTTGTGCATATCAAGGTAATGAAGATATGGATTCACTCATTTACACATTTGATTCAGTAGAAACTGTACGTTTGGTGATAAATATGACTTAAAACATCATCAGATTTCCACACAAGTCCTAAAAGTAGATAAAGAGAACCTACTTGGTCATTTATTTATTGAGGAAAATGATCCAATATTACATATTAGTGAGTGGCAAAAGTATGTGAACCTTTGCTTTCAGCATCTGGTGTGACCCCCCCTGTGCAGCAATAACTGCAACTAAACATTTCCTGTAACTGTTGATCAGTCCTGCACACCGGCTTGGAGGAATTTTAGCCCATTCCTCCGTACAGAACAGCTTCAGCTCTGGGATGTTGGTGGGTTTCCTCACATTAACTGCTCACTTCAGGTCCTTCCACAACATTTCAATTGGATTAAGGTCAGGACTTTGACTCCAAAACATTAACTTTATTCTTCTTTAACCATTCTTTAGTAGAACGACTTGTGTGCTTAGTGTCGTTGTCTTGCTGCATGACCCACCTTCTCTTGAGATTCAGTTCATGGACAGATGTCCTGACATTTTCCTTTAGAATTCTCTGATACAATTCAGAATTCAGAGCAGTGGCTTTGTCCTTGCAACCCTGCCATGCCATGTTCTTCTGATGGTGGACTCCTGAACATTAACATTAGCCGATGTGAGAGAGGCCTTCAGTTGCTTAGAAGTTACCCTGGGGTCCTTTGTGACCTCACCAACTATTACACGCCTTGCTTTTGGAGTGATCTTTGTTGGTCAGCCACTCCTGGGGAGGGTAACAATGCTTTTCCAGCCTGATGAGCATCAACAACTTTTTTTCTGAGGTCCTCAGAAATCTCCTTTGTTCGTGCCATGATACACTTCCACAAACGTGTTGTGAAGAGCAGACTTTGATAGATCCCTGTTCTTTAAATAAAACAGGGTGCCCACTCACACCTGATTGTCATCCCATTGATTGAAAACACCTGACTCTAATTTCACCTTCAAATTAACCTCTAATCCTAGAGGTTCACATACTTTTGCCACTCACTAATATGTAATATTGGATCATTTTCCTCAATAAACAAATGACCAAGTATAATATTTTTGTCTCATTTATTTAACTGGGTTCTCTTATCTACTTTTAGGACTTGTGTGAAAATCTGATGATGTTTTAGTTCATATTTAAGCAGAAATGTAGAAAATGGAGTTCACTATATATATATATAGATATATATATATATATATATATATATATATCTATATATATATAAAATAAAGGGTAAAACACTGTGTGCAAATGATACCTTAATGCACTGAAACAATCACGCACACTGTAGAACCAAAATATAGATACACACGATAAATAAAGGAATATAAACATACATAAACATACCTCGCTGGCTGCACACAACCAAGAGAGAATGAGTCCATTTGAAGAAACACTGGCCGTTTCTCAGTACCAAGTATGCGAAGTTTGGACTTGCGTACTTCTTAGTCTGGACTAGGAAGTTTGACTTGCGAGTACATTCTCCCGATGAAAGGCGGATGCAATTTGGTTATTCTGCAATTGGAACAGCAGAGTCCGGAGCCAAAAGACAGATTTTGCTTTCCTATTAAAATTCTTTATAATTGTTAAGACCTCAGTTGATAAAGCAAACAGACATTGACCACTTACCTGTAATTCCAAAAATATTGAGGTTGAAGAAATATAATTGTTTCTCACTTAATTCAATTTGTAGAAAATAGCAGAAAGCTTGACTCGATTATGTAATGATTTGTGTTTCACGCAATTATACACAACTCCCATCTAACAATTAGCTCAGAAATGTGTCAGGTTTTCTGTCCACTAAAAGCTGAAGTACTGATGATGTGGATAGTAGTTGTCTAAAAGGCAGGAAAAAATGTGCTTCAAAACACCTTATTATGGTTGCTTGTAATTACTTGAATAAAAAATTATATGTATTACCAAATATCGCAAAGTTTATAATAAAGTGGCACAGAATTTCTAAAAGTACCATTAAATGCCATGCTTTTTCTCCTAAACATTCATTTAGTGGGGTGGGTGATTGAGTGCATGATTGTATTACTGCATGATCATCTTTTATTAGATTTACTATTAAATCTAGTCTGACTGTAAGATTTCTACATTCGTTGACAGGTAACACTAGTCAATGATGAACTGCCAGTGCTGATGCCAGATTTGAAGCCTTTTCTGGATTGCGCAGAGGGGCAGGAAGTTGTCATTACCATAGACTATATCTGTGCATCAGACTTTGACAGTGATGACAGTAAGCTGACCTATCTGATTGCTCGTCAGCCATATCACGGTGTAGTGCTAAAGAGCGGCATTGTTGTGGACAGGTTCATTCAAAGCGACATAGAAGCTGGGATCATCACCTACAAACACACAGGTATTTAAAAATAACCTTGATCTTTATTTGGATGACCCAGCTGTGTTTATTAGCTGGCTGTGTTTGTATAGTTTTACACTTTATAATGTTAGAAACTACATTATATAATTACATAAATGCTCTTTCAGTAACTACTTAATGCCGATGTGCATATTTCACATTTTATTTGAAGTATGACTCCATGACTTTAGTTTCATTTTTAGATTTATCATCTACGCCGGCCAAGGAGGTTGGGTCCCTTTTTGAGTCTTGGTCCTCCCAAGGTTTCTTCCTCATAACACTTAGGGAGTTTTTCCTTGCCACTGTCACCCTAGGCTTGCTCAATTTGGGATTGGATGTAGATATTAGTAGATAATCTAAACTTGTAAAGTTGCTTTGAGACAATGCTCCATTGTAAAAAGCGCTATATAAATAAATGTCTGTCTTTCTCTTTCTTAGGACTGGAGATTGGACTGCTCCCTCGTCATGACACCATCACATTTGTGATCTCTGATGGACAAATAGATACAGTTCCTGCTTGCTGCTTAGAACGAACTTCTGTGTTTAATGGACAAACAACACATAAACAAGACTCCCTGCTAATCTATGACCTCAATATTACAGTGTATCCTGTAAACAACCAGCCACCATCGATCAGTATTGGTACACTTCATTCCCAGATTGCCTTTTTTTAGTAACTTATTTTAATAAAAAATTTCAGTTTCTGCTGCTCTATGATAGTACATACTACCTCAGACATAGTATAAGATTTATTAACAGTCATGAGCTTCAATTTGTCTTTATGGTGAAATAATTTAAACCTGTCTTGGCACCAAGGGTTGGGGCTTCAACCCTCAGCTGTGCCAGCTCCCTCTGTTTTTTTTTTTTTTTTTTTTTTTTTTTTTTTAACATTTTTCTCATATGTACACTTACATAATGTAAATCTTTATTTGAAGCAGTTATTAACACATGCTCCAAACAAGATATACCCTTGTGGCACTTGATGCACTAAAATTACACACTAATCAATTTGTATGTCAGTCAAACTCACTCTTGCTGTAAGAATAGGTGTGTAATCAATGTACCTCATAGGCATGTCTAGCCCCTTTTAAGGGGTTCAAGCACCTCTAATTTGAGTCCAAGCACCCCTAAAAAGTATAAGGTCAGTTGTTTGTCTCTGATAAGCTGAAAAACTGTTAGTATATAGTTTAAACATAATATTTTAGCCTAAAAAATAAAGCAGTCTCCCCTTACCTTGCAAGTTATGGCTTACATGTGGCTTACAGGTTTTTCAGATTTGTTGGTGAACTTTCAAGTTACAGTGTTCCCCTACCCAAAAAGTCAAATATTCTTCCTTCACAAGTGTGGGAGTCCAAAATTACGTTAAAATATACAGATTTGTCTGTTAAAAACTCTGATCCTAGACTCACCTCTCAGCTGGATAGAAAAATTAAGAAACCAAAGATTTATTTCTCTCATTCATCTGATGTTACCCAGCAAACAAAGTCTGTGCCAGTAGAGATTTGACTATTTCTAAAACAGCTGTTCATGTGGGCTGTTACACCTTGTTTTTACAAACGCAAAGCCCAGCTGACTCGGGTGGCTTTCAAAAGTGATTTTTTCCAGCAAATTTTGTGGATAGTGGAATAAGAAAGTACTGAGAAGGCTCTATCCAACAAAGACAAGACTCCAATTATATTGATGATTAAAGTTAAGGTTAAAATTACTTAAGGTTATTGCTGGTTGTTGGAGAAATAAATGGGCTTTTGCTTAGTTAATGCAGTGGCATTAATTGTGTGAAAGGTATCTTTTTAGTTTATTTGCACCAATCTGGTGTGATGTGTCTCTTGATAATTACCTTGTTGGCTTGTGATTTTGGTTGCGTGCTTGTCATAGTTCTGCTGTAGTTGGATGTCTATTTGATAATGCTGAAGCAGCTACTAGTATATAACTAGTACCTATAGTATATAACTATATGCAATGATTTAAAAGATCAATTTAACAGATTAATGTACAGTTACTCTTTAAACACATTAACTACAAAACACTGAACTGTAACTAAACAGATTATTGCAGTCTGCAACATGAGAAATTATGGCAAATGTTTCATGAAAGTATTCAGTATAAAAAGTCCACAATCAGCCATATTTTAATTATATGTTGATGTGCTTACTGTTCTTGAAGATTTTCTTCATTTTCTTTTACAGGTGAAGTCTTTCAGGTGGATGAGGGTGGCTCTGGTACGATAGCGGTGACACATTTAAGAGTCTCTGACCAGGACACTCCTCTGGAGGATCTGCAGCTCATACTGGTCTCTCCTCCACAATTTGGCTATATTGAGAACATCCTGCCCAGCCCTGGGTTTGAGAAGAGCAACATGGGAATAAGTATTGGTCAGTCGTCTGATGAAATGGCTGTTTTTAAATGTTTGAAACATACAGTAGGACAATCTGTAGTAAAGACTATTTCAAATTTCAGTAACATGAAATATTGTATCTTGAAGTAAAGAAATCCCACAATAACCAACTCTGGCTTATGTTCTGTTTTTAGCCTCTTTTTACTATAGGGATATACTGAATGGACACATCAACTACGTGCAGTCCAGACACCAAAGAACTGAACCCACTGCTGATCAGCTCTTGCTATGTGTCTCTGATGGCAATCACCAGTCTTCTGCAATTCCATTCTATGTCATCATCAACCCAACTAATGATGAAACCCCAGACCTTTTAGCCAGAAACATTACTGTGAGTCAAAGAATGCTGAAATCAATGTTTAAGTCTATCTAATAGAGTGCTGGACTTCATGAAGACCAACACCAATAAGAGTATATAACCGTCTTTAATAATTATGGTTTTATTATCATTATAATATTACCATTAATAATGTTAGGATATTCATTATTCATACTTCATCTTCCCTACTAACTTAAGTGTGAAATAAACATCCTGTTGCAAAAATGGAACCAGTTAATTCGGAGGTGTGTTTGCAGGTTCGAGAGGGAGATATGACAATGTTGGATGCATCCATTATCAATGCTGTGGATTTGGATGTTCCCAGAGATCGATTAACCTTTAGCATCATCCAGGAGCCCCATCATGGTGCTATCATGGGCAGGCTTCATGATAACAATGTGGCTTATTATAAAAAATCTGCTCTAAATCATGAAACAGAAATCCATGTACAAGTCTTCACCATGGAAGAACTCAGAAATGGTACTTGCATATAGTATTTTGTTTTGTATCAGGTTATTGTGAACACGTTTACAATTCTGTAGTGCCTCTACATTTCATGTAACCTCCAACAGTCTGTGATCATTCACTATCGATGCTAGTACACATAGTACAGTTTATTATACAATACATCCTTCAATTGTGATCCCTATGTGAAATGTATGGTATTCTGACACTCTCTGCCCTCAGGTATGACACTGATGTATATGCATGATGACTCAGAAAGTGAGCAGGACAGCTTCATTATCCAGCTCTCTGATGGGAAGCATAAGCTCCAGAGACACATGATGGTCCAAGTTCTGCCTGTAAATGACGAGAAGCCACATGTCATTAGGTATCAGACGCAGCACAAACAACTAGAGCATGTGCATGCAAAATAGCATTAAACTGCAGGTGCTGAACAGAGATAGATCAAATTAGTGGGGAAGAAAATGAATACTGGGTTAGGTCTCACATTTTTTTTTAGAGCTATGAGAGCATGCCGAGTTTTGCAGCAATCCAACATTTTTATCTGGGCAATATCTTTTTTTTCAGTGAGTATATAATTTGTTAAGGAGTATGTTAATGAAGATTTGCAGCTTTCTGGTATATTTACTGTAATAATCACAACCTCTTTGTAGCCCTGGGATTTATTTAATGACCTGATGTTTGCCTCTGTATATAGTCTGTAATGTGAAAGTGTAAACATGCATTTAAACTGTTTGGTATAATTGGTATGTGTAAGTCATAAGTGAGGGTTTATGGATAGATGGGGTTGTTTTGGGGTTGACTCTTAGATATTTACTGATTGAACTAGCAGAGGTATGATGAAATGAGATGTTAACTGTGGTGTCTATGCTGCAGGAACACAGGAATTGAGATGGGAGCAGGGGAGGCTCGCCTCATCTCAAGTGCTGTGCTAAGTGCTCATGACAATGACAGTCCTTCCACCGATGTCATCTATGTGTTTGACAGTGTTCCCGTTCATGGCCTGCTTCAGATTAAGGTCAGTGCATGAAGGATGGTACAAATAGATGAAAGTAGACAAGACTCAACTGGCTGTGCTATTCAGCATAATATTCTAGAGGCGTAGTATTGAAATAGAAAAAACCTGATCCATTTTGTGATGTGCCAGTGATTGTCACTGTGTAATCATTACAACTATACAAACTTCTCTGATGCCCTCTTAGGCAGGCCTGGACTGGGAGACTGTGTTAGTAGGAATGAACTGCACCCAGGAGGATTTGGATATGAACCTGCTGCGCTACGTTCATACAGCTCAGCCTGGAGCGCACACGCAAGACTTGTTTGTTTTTCATTTACAGGATGGCAAGAACCGCTCACCTGCACAACACTTCTACATCTCACTCAAAGAGCTACAGAAAGGTGTTTGTGTGGAATGTTATAACATGCATGCCACATAAAAAATGTAACGATTCACTCTGCTCACGATTCGATTCGATTCACGATACTGAGTTCACAAATTGATTTTCTCACGATTATTGATTTTATAATTGACAAAAGACATTCATTTTTTATTTCTGTAGTGTAAACAATGGACATTTTCTTTTTTTTTCCAACAATAAAACTTTAGTCCCTCGCAATTAAAAGACATAACTAGAAACATTAGGTTTACAATTGTAAACAAAATGCCCTATTCCATCAGTGCAATACCTCTGCACAATATTTCTTATATTCAATATTTATTTTTATTCTGTCACTGCAGTCAGTCTTTGTGTGTTTGTGTGACTGACTTAATCTGTTTTTGCACTGTTCTGGAGCAGCAATCCTAATTTCATTGTATAATATACACTGCCCAGCCTAAGAAAGGGTCACCACCTGGATTTAACTAAGCAAATAGTCAAATAATTAAAATAAAGAACCTTCCATTGTATAATTACTGCATTGGTGATTATGTTTAAGCTGGGAACAAGTTATTTAACCATAAATGATGCAGTGAGTAGCTTCTCATTTGTTAAACAACATGTCAAAACACACATCCTGTGGTAGAGGAAAAGATATTAATCTGTCTCAGAAGGGTCAAATTGTGAAAGAGTGGTTCAGGGAGACGTTTCACTGCAACTCTGGACAGAAATAAATGTTATGATGTTGCAGAAGCAGTTCTGTCCAGAGCTGTATTAATTTTTGCCTAAGATTTTGTATTGATGATGGGAGATTTGGACCATTGCACAAAGTCTTCTACAGCACATCCCAAAGATTCTTCTCAATGGGGTTCAGGTCTGGACTCTGTGGTGGCCAATCCATGTGTGAAAATGATGTCTCATGCTCCCTGAACCACTCTTTGACCCTTCTGAAACAGATTAACATCTTTTCCATGACCACAGGATGTGTCTTTTGACATGTTGTTTAACAAATGTGAAGCTACTCACATTTCGGGTTAAATAACTTGTTACCAGCTGAAACATAATCACCAATTATCATAATTATCTAATGGGAGGCTCTTTTTTTTAAACTATTTAACTACTTGCTTAGTTAAATCCAGGTGGTGACCCTTTTTATAGCCGGGAAGTGTGCAATGACAATAAAGGCATTATCTTAACTTATCACAATTAAAAGACATAACTAGAAACATTAGGTTTACAATTGTAAACAAAATGCCCTATTCCATCAGTGCAATACCTCTGCACAATATTTCTTATATTCAATATTTATTTTTATTCTGTCACTGCAGTCAGTCTTTGTGTGTTTGTGTGACTGACTAAATCTGTTTTTGCACTGTTCTTGCACTGTTCACGTGAATATTGATTGCAGACTTTACAGTACGTGTCAACTAATAACTTTACTGGACATTTCTCTTCTCAAGGAGACATCGCATTGCTTGTAAAGCCAGTGAGAGCTACCCGTGGAGAGCATGTAACTATTACCACAGATGTCCTGTTGGCTGTAGATGAAACAGACAAGCCAGAAGAGCTGCTCTATGTAATCACTGTGCCACCAGCACACGGTCACATCGAGTACATCAAACACCCAGAGATTCCCATACACTCTTTCAGCCAGCTGGATGTGGCAGCTAATCTGGTGTGTTACGTCCATGACAACAGAGCTACTTTACCTAGAGAAACCATCCAGTAAGTCAGCCTGCTTGTTTTGGCTTGATGTTACTTCTGACTCTTAAACTGGGTTAAATTAACACAGTCTATTAATACTACCCTAGAAAAGCAAACCACAGTAACACTACTATACTATTTAATAGCAAAGTGTAGGCATTTAAGGCAAAACTACTGAATTGTTAGGACCTTCTATTTGTGTTACTTCAGCTAACCCTAAACCTAATCTTAACCCTAGCAGCTTAAAGCAAATACCGTGCTCTTTAGTTAAAAAAAAAAAAATAGTAGTTTAAGTACATACATTTCTCACATTTTTTCAGGTATTGCTATTGTGAGGAGTTTGCCATTCTGTTATTTACATTAATTTACATTTACATTCACAGCATTTAGCAGATGCCCTTATCCAGAGCGACTTACAATTGGTACAGTCTTACAGTCCAAGCAATTGTGGGTTAAGGGTCTTGCTCAAGGACTCAATAGTGGCAGCTTGGCAGAGGTGGGATTTGAACCCTGGACCTTCTGGTCCATAGTCCAGTACCTTAACCGCTAGGCTACCACAGTTGGTGTTGGTGAGGACCTCAATAACATAAAGCAAATCATCTGCCTGTTTAGGATTATTCAAAAGTTCCACTGTTGTTTTTGGAAAAAAAAAACTTTCCTTGTGGGGATCAGGAATATTTTTTATATATACTTTGAATACGCACAGCTGACATTTTTGGAAGGTGGACTATTTTCAGGTGAGCAGTGACAATGAGGTGTTTACACACTCCAGCAGCACTGCTGTGTCTGATATACTCATACCAGCACAACACTCACTAACACCCCACCACCACCATCAGTGCAGTGCTGATGTGCCAGGTCGGTGGTGGTCCTGTGGGGGTCTTGACCTTTAGATAAGAGAGTAAAGGGATCTAACAAAGTATCTAGAGAAACAGATGGACTACAGTCTGTAATTTAGAACTGGTAAGTGGAACTGATCAAATGGACACTAAGTGTAGAAACAAGTTTATTAGGTGTCCCTAATAAAGTAATCGGTGACTGTATATAAATATATAAAATGTATAGTGTGTCATATTACCAGCATATTCAACTTAAAACTTATTACATATAACCCTTACTATTTTCTACAAAAGCAAGTTTGAACCTGGTGAATGTGTTACAGTGTAAAATAGATGCCTGAATGTTTCAGTCTCAATTCCAATCAAAATAATAATTCCTGTGTTTTGTATATAGGGTTTTCCATGCTTAACATCTATAATACAGAAACTCGTATCAATTCATATGAACGTGTGTGTATGTGTGTGTTGTAGACACACGTGTGCTTAGAATGTCTAATATTAACTTTACGTTTTCTAAAATGATTCCAGGTTTGTGATCAGTAATGGAAGATCCACCCGAAATGGTACTCTGGAGATTCTGGTGGAGATGACAGACAGAATTCTCCCTACACTTGTGCTGAAGAATGGCCTGCAGGTTCCTCAGGGTTCCACCATTACTTTAACCACTGACAACTTACACCTGTCTGACCCAGACACTCCTCCACATTCCCTCGTTTTCATATTGGCACAGCCCCCGCAGTATGGTCGGTTGATAGTAAAAGGGCTCCCTCTAACTGCAGGGAGCAACTTTACACAGCAGAACTTGCAGGATCTGGATGTTGTATACAGGCACTCAGGTGGAGCTTCTCAGATTGACCACTTTACGTTTACAGCTGCTGACAGCACGGCCAGAGGCTTTCTGGTGGATGGGAAGGTGCACACTGAACCAGCCTTCTTCACTATACAGGTATTTAGTGTTGAATGTTGCCCTTGCTGAATGACAGTGTACAGGTGCTAGGAAATGTTTGCCATCTATTTGAATGACCTCGATTCTGCATGAATTACGAATAAATTCAGGTTCATGGTCTGAACTTCATCCAACACATACAATTTGACAAGCACATCGTGCCTACACTAATAACACACATACAGTGTTACCGAATTGAACACACTGTGTAACAATTCACAATTCGTACTGTGAAATTCTGATGACATCTCCAATAGTCAGATGGTGTAGTTACAGTACAGAGAAAAAAAGCTGTGTGATGAAAGGTGTCCTGCCCAATAAAATGGCAAAAAATGTTCTATTCTGAGAACCATGAATCATGACACATAGTTTAGCTAGTATGTAAAAGCATTATTTAAAATAACTCCATGTATATTATTGGGTGACCAATAAACAACCTTTACTAATACCCATTGTTAAAGTATAGATTTGATCCAGTACCTATTTATTGTTTTATACTAGCAGTTTCAAAACCAATGCATTAAGGATTGTATCTAAATACAGATGCACGCCGTTTAATGTCCGTCCTATCAATGTCCGTTCACTTTAACGTCTGAGGTCTTAAAAATGATAACAAATTATAAGAGGATATAAAAATCTGTCTTTTAACTACGAACATTGTGGAAACAGTTGGTCAGCTCAACAGCCAATCAACACTAATCTATGAGCAGAGACAGGAGTTAACGAGCAGAAGTCCGTCATGCGTGCGTTTGCTCCCTACAAAAACTGCTGCAAAGAAGACAGCACCCACAACAACAGACTGATAGATCATCTATAACTTGCTGCACATCCAGTGGTGTGAAAAAGTGTTTGCCCCCTTCCTGATTTCCTAATTTTTGCATGTTTGTCACACTTAAGTGTTTCGGAACATCAAACCAATTTAAATATTAGTCAAAGACGACACAAGTAAACACAAAATGCAGTTTTTAAATGAAGGTGTTTAATATTAAGGGAGAACAAAATGGAGGAATTTTGACCGACTCGCAGAATTGTTGTAATTCAGCCACATTGGAGGGTCTTTGAGCATGAACGGCTTTTTTAAGGTCATGCCACAGCATCTCAATAGGATTCAGGTCAGGACTTTGACTAGGCCACTCAAGTCTTCATTTTCAGAGGTGGACTTGCTGGTGTGTTTTGGATCATTGTCCTGCTGCAGAACCCAAGTTTGTTTCAGCTTGAGGTCACGAACAGATGGCTGGACATTCTCCTACAGGATTTTTTGGTAGACAGCAGAATTCATAGTTCCATTTATCACAGCAAGTCTTCCAGGTGCTGAAGCAGCAAAACAGCCCCAGACCATCACACTACCACCACCATATTTTACTGTTGGTATAATGTTCTTTTTCTGAAATGCTGTTTTACTTTTACACCAGATGTAATGGGGGACACACCTTCCAAAGAGTTCAACTTTTGTCTCATCAGTCCACGGAATGTTTTCTCAAAAGTCTTGGGGATCATCAAGATGTGTTCTGGAAAAATTGAGACGAGCTTTAACGTTCTTTTTGCTCAGTAGTGGTTTTTGTCTTGGAACTCTGCCATGCAGGCCATTTTTGTCTCTTTTTTATGGTGGAGGTATGAACACTGACCTTACCTGAGGCAAGTGAGGCCTGCAGTTCTTTGGATGTTGTTGTGGGGTCTTTTGTGACCTCTTGAATGAGTCGTCGCTGTGCTCTTGGGGTAATTTTGGTCAGCCAGCCACTCCTGGGAAGGTTCACCACTGTTCCAAGTCCTTGCCATTTGTGGGTAATGGCTCTCACTGTAGTTCGCTGGAGTCCCAAAGCTTTAGAAATGACTTTATAACTCTTTCCAGACTGATAGATCTCAGTTACTTTCTTTCTCAATTGTTCCTGAATTTCTTTGGATCTCGTCATAATGTGGATCTTTTGGTGTACTTCACTTTGTCAGGCAGGTCCTATTTAAGTGATGTCCTGATTGAGAACAGGTGTGGCAATAATCAGGCCTGGGTGTGGCTAGACACGGTGAACTCAGGTGTGATAAACCATAGTTAAGTTATGTTTTAACAAGGGGGGCAATAACTTTTTCACACAGGGCCATGTAGGTTTGGATTTTTTTCTCCCTTAATAATAAACACCTTCATTTAAAAATTGCATTTTATGTTTACTTGTGTTGTCTTTGACTAATATTTAAATTGGTTTGATGTTCTGAAACACTTAAGTGTGATAAACATGCAAAAAAATAGGAAACACTTTTTCACAAAAAACTTTGTTTACAACCCCACTACCTGTATATTCTCTTGTTGAGTCTCTGTTTCATCTGGCTGATCTTCTGTGTTGTTCATAATACTGTCTATCAATGTGTTTTTGGCTTCCGTCAAACAAAAGTATCAGGTGCATCATACCATCCTCTTAAGTGTAACGACTTTCCCCAGACAGGGTTGTAACAGTACATTACTGTATTTTCTATAATTATCATGAATTTCCATAAATTACAAAAGAATTAGCCTGTCGTTAAATGGAACAGGCATAAATTCATTCTACCATGTTAACATTTTTGCCATCATTTTCCTCTATCACTTGAAGAGTTACAAGCAGTTTTTCTAGTTGACAACTGAGTAAAATCGTGGGACTGTGGTAGCCTAGCGGGTAAGGTACTGGACTATGGACCAGAAGGTCAAGGGTTCAAATCCCACCTCTGCCAAGCTGCCACTGTTGGGTCCTTGAGCAAGGCCCTTAACCCACAATTGCTTGGATTGTAAGACTGTACCAATTGTAAGTCGCTCTGGATAAGGGCGTCTGCTAAATGCTGTAAATGTAAATGTAAATGTAAAATAGAAGTTTAATTACAAAAATTCATTAGGCTTTAATGGCACCCAGCCATGGCATTGCTTTCAAACTGTATGTGTGTGTTGTCAGATTGATGCGATAGACCGCTCGGCTCCACGGGTGACGGTCCTGCAGACTTTGTGGAAGGTGGAGCTTCTCAAAGATAGACGTTATGGAATCTATATCTCATCCAGAGAGCTGAAGGCTCAGGACACAAGATCTGCAGATGAGGACCTCGTCTTCATCATACTCAGAGCGCCTTATTTTGGCTACTTGGAGAATGTCACCAACGGTAAGAAAGAGTTCACAGCAAAACAGGTTTTACAATGTCAATAGATTAATTATTTAATAAGAAATGTGCACTGCACCCACACAAGCAGCATATGAGAATATGAGTACTGTGTACTAGTGCTGAGCAGTGCACTCGAATGACAAGTTCCAGTCATATTTCTCTGACTCTTCTTCTGTCTCACTACAGGTGAATCCCAACATTAAACTTGTGTTGTACCACCTCATAGTGGTTTTTCGAACCTTACTGACACTACCAGTGCTGCCTGTGTCTAAATTAGCATTGGCTAATAATGAACTACTGGTGTCGGCGTAGCCCACGTGGTATTTTTTCAACACAAAATTATGAAAAGTCTGAAACATGTCATTTACACATAAATTTTAGATTTTAAGTACATTTTCCAATGTCCTCTGGTGTACCACCCCATTCCCCTTAATGTCCCACCAGTGGTACATGTACCACAGTTTGAGAACCCCTGCCGTAGTCCATGACCTAAGAGACCTACGTTTGAGTCTCACAGGCGCCTAGGGAGGAGGAAAAGTAGGGGAAGGAACCTAAGTACCTGATGGAAACCCACACAGGGATATGGGAAATGAACTGGGGATCTCTGAAGCTTTGAGGCGACAGTACTAACCATTGTTGTGTAGGCTGTGGTTTTGTGTGTTGAGTAAACATATAAGATTCCTGTTGTATCTGCAGGTGCGTTTGTGCAGCAGAGGTTTACTCAGAGGGATGTAAACAAGAAAACTATTGCTTATATAATTAACCTCTCTCTGGAAGCCTTGAGTGACAGTCTGGAGTTTACAGTTTCTGACTCGCTGGGTAACACCGGATCATCTCACAAGTAACTTCCATTTAAAATCATGCTAAAAAAAGCTATGATAAAAGCTTGTGGAATTAGATTTTGCTTTCTCAAACTATAACTGGAAAGTAACTGCTTGTTTGTTTTGTTTTCTCTGTGTTCATTTCTAGGTTAGAGTTCAGCTGGGCTGCAGTAGAGCTGACGCAGACTGAGCATCGTGTGTGTGAAGGCAAAGCACCACTCTCGCTAACAGTTCAGAGGAAGGGCAATATGCGAGAGTCTTCATATGTAACCGTAAAGGTGAATTAAACCACTGCTTTCAACTTTAAATGATGAACTGATTAAGACGAGAACAATCTGGTTCCTTAGTAAAGTGTAACTCGGATACGTTCCACCAGCTTCAACCCAGTAGCCATATCAGGAAATTTTATTGAATAATTTAACTATATAATGCTTTAAATGACTAAATACTTCAGTAATTTCCTTTGCTTGCCAGGTAAAGGAACTAACAGCATCTGTTGGGAAGGATTTCATTTCTGCTCCTTCAGCTCTCATTCAGTTTGACCCTGGTATGTATAGTTCTGCTTCCAAACTGA
Source organism: Ancistrus triradiatus (assembly GCA_025084515.1). Lineage (NCBI taxonomy): Eukaryota > Metazoa > Chordata > Actinopteri > Siluriformes > Loricariidae > Ancistrus > Ancistrus triradiatus. The sequence goes on along the minus strand of JAJAGP010000588.1, from coordinate 314,376 downwards.
AGAACTGTGGTAGCCTAGCGGTTAAGGTACTGCACCAGAAGGTCCAGGGTTCAAATCCCTCATCTGCCAAGCTGCCACTGTTGGGTCCTTGAGCAAGACCCTTAACCCACAATTGCTTGGATTGTAAGACTGTACCAATTGTAAGTCGCTCTGGATAAGGGCGTCTGCTAAATGCTGTAAATGTAAATGTAAGAACCCCACAGGCCCCATACAGATGAGTTACTATTTGGGTGTTGGATCATTATCAGAACTACAGTGCCAATGATGTGGTGGTGTGTTAGTGTGTGTTATGCTGGTATGATTGGATCAGACAGCAGTGGAGTTTTTGAACACTGTGTTCACTCACCGTGCACTCCATTTCACACATCTACCATTTTGCTCCACCTTATAGATGTACAGTCAGAGACAGTAGCTCATTTGTTGCTGTACAGTTTGTGTTAGTCATCCTCTAATCCTTTCATCACTGCTCACAGGTCTCTTCCTACAGAATTTTGGTGGCTGGACATTTTTGATCAGTAGACTATTTTCAGTCCAGCAGTGACACTGCGGTGTTTAAAAACACCAGCAGCAGTTTCTTTTGCTCTGCCTGATTCAATCATACCAACTCAACCCACACTAACACACCACCACCACATCAGTGTCACTGCAGTGCTGAGAATGTTCCATCACCCAAATAGTACCTGAGCTATGGTGGTCCTGACCATTACAGAACAGAGTAAAGGGGACTAACAAAGTATGTAGAGAAACAGATCGACTACAGTCTGTAATTGTAGAACTACAAAGTGCTTCTATATGGTAGGTGGAACTTATAAAACGGACAATGAGTGTAGAAACAAGGAGGTGTACTTAATAAAGTGATCATTGAGTGTATTTTTAAATGCTTATGGTTTTTCTTCAGTTTGGCCTTCCATTCATACTGGAGTGCCATTACTCCACCAAAGATCACTTTTTGTTTTGTATTGTAGAGTGGAATTCAAATCTAGAGTTCCATCTATCATCTTGTGATATACAATGATGCTTGAAAGTTTGTGAACCCTTTAGAATTTTCTATAGTTCTGCATAAATATGACATAAGACATCATCAGATTTTCACACAAGTCCTAAAAGTAGATAAAGAAAAACCAGTTAAACAAATATTATACTTGGTGATTTATCTATTGAGGAAAATGATTAAATATTACATATTAGTGAGTGGCAAAAGTATGTGAACCTTTGCTTTCAGTATCTGGTGTGACCCCCCTGTGCAGCAATAACTGCAGCTAAACGTTTCCTGTAACTGTTGGTCAGTCCTGCACACCGGCTTGGAGGAATTTTATCCCATTCCTCCGTACAGAACAGCTTCAAGTCTGGGATGTTGGTGGGTTTCCTCACATTAGCTGCTCACTTCAGGTCCTTCCACAACATTTCAACTGGATTAAGGTCAGGACTTTGACTTGGCCATTTCAAAACATTAACTTTATTCTTCTTTAACCATCCTTTGGTAGGACTTGTTTGCTTAGGGTTGTTGTCTTGCTGCATGACCCACCTTCTCTTGAGATTCAGTTCATGGACAGATGTCCTGACATTTTTCCTTTACAATTCTGTGATATAATTCAGAATTCATTGTTCCATCAATGATGGCAACCCGTCCTGGCCCAGACGCAGCAAAACAGCCCCAAACCATGATACTACCACCACCATTTTCACAGATGGGATATGGTTCTTATGCTGGAATGCAGTGTTTTCCGTTCTACAAACATACACTAGAGCTTTTATGTTAAACCAAAAAGTTATATTTTGGTCTCATCCGTCCACAAAACATTCTGCCAATAGCCTTCTGGCTTGTCCACGTGATCTTTAGAAAACTGCAGACGAGCAGCAGAGTTCTTTTTGGAGAGCAGTGGCTTCCTCCATGCAACCCTGCCATGCACACCATTGTTGTTTAGTGTTCTTATTGATGGTGGACTCATGAACATCAGCCAATTAACATTAACATTAGTTAATTAACATTAGCCAATGTGAGAGAGACCTTCAGTTGCTTAGAAGTTACCCTGGGGTCCTTTGTGACCTCGCCAACTATTACACGCCTTGCTCTTGGAGTGATCTTTGTTGGTCGACCACTCCTGGGGAGGGTAACAATGGTCTTGAGTTTCCTCCATTTAAACACAATCTGTCTGACTGTGGATTCATGGAGTCCAAACTCTTTAGAGATGGTTTTGTAACCTTTTCCAGCCTGGTGAGCATCAACAACAACATCCTCAAAAATCTCCTTTGTTCGTGCCATGATACACTTCCACAAATGTGTTGTGAAAAGCAGACTTTGATAGATCCCTCTAATTTCACCTTCAAATTAACTGATAATCCTAGAGGTTCACATATTTTGCAACTCACTAATATGTAATATTGGATCTTTTTCCTCAATAAATAAATGACCAAGCATAATATTTTTGTCTCATTTGTTTAACTGGGTTCTCTTTATCTACTTTTAGGACTTGTGTGAAAATCTGATGATGTTTTAGGTCATATTTATGCAGAAAAAGTCTAGAGTTCACAAACTTTCAAGCACCACTGTACAAACAAATGAGAACTATTTACAATAGGACAGGTACACACTTATGAATGCCATTTACAGCTTATTACAAATAAGTAGCGGAAAGTCATACACACAAACACGAGGAACTTGCACAAGAAAGTCTCTAAATATCAACTGAATTAGAACAAGCACATGGTACTTGCGCACACACACACACACACACACACGAATGACGGACTTTTGCTATTAAACTCCCCCTTAAATTGAACGGATGTTGATGGGCTGGTCGTTAAACTGTGCGCATACCTGTATTTGACACACTGTACCAGGTAGTACCTTTTGGAATATAGCAGCTAAAATGCTAACACCATGTATGTGTCCAGGCATGGCCAGTCGACTGTGGAAAGTGGAGCTTGTGCAGGATTCTGTGGAAGAGGCTGAAGAAACGTTTGAGGTGACACTGGATTCACCTGTAGGTGCAATTCCAGGAAGAAACACCAAAGCTGTCGTTACCATAGTGGACAACAGGAACGGTCAGACATGTGCAAGTTTCAAAAGTAGCAAAGAGGTTCTATGACATGACATTTGCTTTGATTGTAACTGAACTTTACAGTAATCTTGATAAATGTGAATTCCTTTCTTACTAAAAATCATGGCTTGTGACTCATTGCCTTCATAGGGCAGTGTGGTGAGAAGGCGTCCTCTGGAGGGATAGATAATGAGGGTAAGCTACAAGCTGGGCCGTACCCCAAGCATAGTTCGATCCAGGTGGAGACTTTACCTGTTACTGTGAGAGGCACTGCCAGAGGTGATGACTTGCCTCAAGTGAGTCCTGTGTCAAAGAAAAGGCTGAGAACGAATGGCAACGGAAAAATTGTGAGTTATTTCCCATATAATGATATCCTCCTCACCTAAATGACTTGTGTAATATGTAATAGATTGTTTTTCCCTACAGATTTGGCCCTCTTCAGTGATTCGAAGTGACTCTGAGGTTGTTTACAATGTAAGCGTCTCACAGATGGTTATACTGTATGGACTTAACATATTGTATAGGAGTATAATCATGGCTTTTCTAAACTACTCTACTGTTTTAAATGCAGTATCACGGAATCATGTCACTCACAGTGGAGGATGACACCACAGCCTTTAACGCTGGAAAGCAAGCTCAAGTGCAAGTCACCAGTAGAGGGCAGCAGCGCTCACTTCCAGCCAAGCGCACAAGTCACGTCAGAGCATTTCTAACAAGTAACCAAAGGGACACAGCTTCTGAGGTAAATCTCTGATAACCACTATCAAAGAAAAGCAGCAACATACTGTATTTAAACCACTACTCTAACACATGGGTAATTACTGTGACCTTAAAATGTTAAACTGTTAAACATTTAAATGATCAACAATTAGCATGAAAATATGAAACACAAAAGTTGAAACAATGTACACTGCTAAAGGCAAGTGTGTAATACACTCAGTGGCCACTTTTTAGGTGCACCTTTGCTAGTACCCGGCTGAACCCCTTATGCCTTCAGAACAGCCTTCATTCTTCATGACATTGATCCAAGTAGATGCTGGAAACATTCCTCAGAGATTTTGAGATCTGGTGACTGTGGAGGCCAATTGAGTACAGTGAACTCATTGCCATGTTCAAGAAACCAGTTTGAGATAATCTGAGCTTTGTGACATGGTGTGTTATTTGTCTGGAAGTAGCCATCAGAAGATGAATACACTGGTCATAAAGGGATGGACGCAGTCAGCAACAATAGTCAAGCAGGCTCTGGCGTTTAAGTGATGCTAAATTGGTATTAAGGGGCCCAAAGTGTGCCAAGAAAATATCCACACCATTACATTACCAGCCTGAAGTGTTGATACAAGGCAGGATGGATCCATGTTTTTATGTTGTTTACGCCAAATTCTGACCTGACCATCTGAATGTCGCAGTAGAAATCGAGACTCATCAGACCAGGCAAAGTTTTTCCAATCTTCTATTGTCCAAGTTTGGTGAGTCCATGCGAATTGTAGCCCCAGTTGCCTTTTCTTACCTGACTGATATTTGTGCAGCAGTTGAACAGGTGAACCTGATGAAGGGTATAAACGGAGTTCAAAACTTCATGACACCCTCATAGTTAAGGTCTTGGGATGAGCAGACATTGTATTTCACATAAATATTTGACTGTCTGCATTTAGACTCCTATTACATTTTAAAATATTTATTGATAATTGATAGTAAACAGGTTCTGGGAAAAGTTGGCACAGTGGCAGAGCATTAAGTGTCGTTGCCTCACAGCTCCGCTTCCCAGCTCTGGGTTCTATCTGTGTGGAGTTTGCATGTTCTCCCTGTGCCTGTGTAGCTACTCCAGTTTCTTCCCACATTCCAAAGACATGCGTTATGCCAACTGTTGTCTCTAAAGTGTCCTAGTGTGCGTACTGGTGAACTGTCTAGGGTTAGTTCCCATCTTGTACACTGTGCTGTTACCTTGAATTGGATTAAGCGTGAAAGTGTGATAGTGAATGAATGAAAGGTTTAGGATGTTATACAATGCAGTTGTACATATGCTACAGATATGGAGACTGTCTTAAAAATGTTCGTCCTTCAGCCTAATTATAGAGCGTATCGTTCCATTTCAGAAGGCTAAGTAAAAGTAAAAATGTCAATATGAAAATGCCAGCAGGTCTATAAATTAAATAAAAATTCAGTACAGTTTATTACTGCATTTTACTTAATTTATTTATGGTTGTGTCTTCCAAGTTTACCTCTAAAGCCTGCACTCCAGAGCTGGCAGGTTTGCTCCATTATAACGCAACATTAGGCCAGCTTGTGCAGTGTAATGGGATATCCTGGAAACCCTGGGCTGCTACAGATGAGGTAATCATTTATAAGGCTATATCATGGATGAAACACTTGTTCTGTTAGCCAGTTGTGCTGGTATTATGAAGGGAAAGGATTGGTAAAGGTGGAGGTAACTGCTTGAAATAAATACAAACATGAAGAGTACACTCACTGATCACTTTATTAGGTACACCTCCTCCTTTCTAAATTCATTGTCCACTTCTATAGAAGCACTTTGTAGTTCTACAAATACAGACTGTACTCCATCTGTTTCTCTACATACTGTGTTTGTCCCCTTTACTCTAATGGTCAGGACCAGCACAGGACCACCAAAGATCAGATACTATTTTGTGCTGAATCATTGTCGGCACTGCATTAAAATGTTAATTGTAAAACCAGTTAGGGGAAGGAGAAGCATAGACCGAGCTGCTAATCCAGAAATCAGTCTGGGGGTTTATCAAAGACAGTAAGTTTGTGTGTATTGTGACTGAAGCAAACACGTAGCAAAACTGACCTACTTGCTGTACTAATGACCTGATGAGTTCTGTCTTCTTGCTTTCCCAGACAGTGAATGCACAGAAGTGTCCACAGGGATGGACGTACCATAACAAGCACTGCTACCTGTTACGCACGGAGCAGAGAACCACGTGGAGCGACGCTGCAAGGGCATGTCGAGAGCGGTAAGGGCAAGAACTAAAGCATTAAGCAGCAATAAAAGATGAGCTTTCTTCTCAGTTGTCTCGTCAGATCTAATTGTTCATTTCACTCAGCTTCCAAGGCAGTCTTGTCAGTGTCCTATCAAAAGCAGATATGGATTGGCTCTGGGACTTCAGTGAGAGGAAGCCCTTCTGGATTGGTATGTTGTTATTGTGTGTTAGTGTTAATTATAATCTGTGCTAGACTGGAGTATAAAAGACCTCCGCACTAACTGTGTGCAGGCTTGAATGCGCGGGAGAGTAAAGGACGATGGGAATGGGTGGATGGTGAGCCAGTGTCTTACACTAACTGGAGGCACAGTCCATCACAATCCAGGAACAAGCGCAACTGTGTTTTAGTCTGGAAGAGGACAAAATGGCAAATACGACAGTGCAGGAAAGGAAGGGGACACCACTATGTGTGCCATATGAAAATATGAATTGCTACTGACTATCATTTACTCTCTCTGCTGTCTGTTCAACTCAGAGCCCATCTAATGTCTGATAAAAATCTAAAGTATGAACTGGAGCTCACTTTGTTTTTACCTACTAGCTAAGAGGCATTAAGCTTATATGAAACTGAGAAGCTGTATATACTGTATACAGTCTGAACTCGTTATCTCTGTTTCATGGTTAATTTGGGGGGTGGTGAGTTTGGCAAGTTCCAAAAAAAATAGACAAAGTCACATTCATATCTGATGCTGACATGTGTTTTTCTGAGCAGCCCGTGTGATCATACAGTCATAATCGTACCTCATACAAGTTTAAAGTAGGATTAAAGTGCCACCTACCGACAGTCTTAAACATGGCGGCTTAGCGTGGTAGAATTTAACTACTGGCAAGACATGAGATTGGTGGCTTTTTCAGGTAAAGTGCATGGAAGGAAAGCCATCCTGCCATCACAGGATGATGAGAGATGAGGTTGGCGAGATAACGAGGTTAGACTGTATACTGCAAGACCAAAAACATGTGGACACCTGCACACCATAATTCATGCTTGCTGAACATTTCATTAGCAAAATGAATGAGGAACTCGGGCTGTTTTCTGGACTTCATACTGATCCTCCTCCACCAAACTTTACCATTTGCATTACAGATTGGAATAGTAAGTAGTATTCAACAAGCCCAAACAATTTGTCTATCAGAGTACCATGGTGGGAAGGCATCATTCCAGAGTCCAGTGGTGGTGTGCATTACACCATTCCCACTGCCAACTCAATTGGGGCATGATGATCCTAGACGTATATGTGACTGTTCAGCCAATGCAAAGCTAGTCCATGAAACTAGAGACAAACTGTTCTGTTGATGTTCTGTTGATGTAAATCCAAGAGTAGTTCAAATCGGTTGTGCCCATTTCATAGCTGTGGTGTTCTCTAATCTTCTGCCAGTGCCATCCTGAAAGTGACTGAGCCCTTCTGTCCCAATCTACTGCAAGCGTTTGTCTAAAGAGAAGTTTGTAGCTGTATTAACTCATTGCTGTGTGGCTGACTTATACTCACCCATTAGAAGGACGTCCACATACTTTTGTGCATGTAGTGTAATGAAAAGCTACTTTGGGTAATTAACTTGCATTATTACGATTATATATAAACTGTGCTTACATTCCATTTAGCCTATTTATTTTGAATGTACATGTACTGTATGTGCCTTACTGTCCGACAAATGCAGGGAACACAGGAAATATATATTACCGGTATAAAATTATTGTTTGCACCATACAGCATATGGACCAATATCATGAGCAAATGAACACATTTATTTCCACATTTGTTAATGAATAAAAAATGCAAAATATTTTAAAGAAAGTACAAATAAGATCAGTTCTTTTCCATTTTCTCAGTTCTGTTCACGTACAAAATAAGGCACCGTTTAGTAGTGTCAGGCTTGTAAAGTACAACATGTAATCAAAAATAAAACATGAAAAATGTAAATCATACAGTTTCCGTGTCAAGCTTTGGAAAAATCATACATTTCAAATAAACCAATACAGTGTACCCACGTTTTGTACTAAATTAAAATCATGTACAAGCAAATATTTTGTCAATTAACACACAATGTTAATTTACATAACTGAATCCAGTCCACTTTCTTAAGGAATTTGTTAAAGGTAGAGATGCACAGATTTTTTTTTTCCTATTTGTTTTGCAGACACTGATGTGAAACTGAGAGCCTCAGACGTTTACCTTAAGTCATGTGGAATTATAGCTACATGCAATTAATGTGCTGGATCTGTGGTATGTTAGCCAACATCACATTCTTTTATGGAGTTAAACATAGAAGGAAAATAAAGTAAATAAGCAAAAGTCAGCAAATTGGAACTGTCCATCCCTAGTCAAAAAATCTGAACATTCTCCAATTGAAAGTTTTCAGTTCCAAATGACTGAGGCCAGCATGTAAAGTGCAAAGAGATACAACAATCACCATGACAGTGGTTTAAGTTTTGACCTAATCAGTTTCTTTTACAACCCAATCTAGATGTGTGCGCTTTTATCAGTACATAACTCAGCTTTGTTTTGCTCATTTGTGTTACATTCTGATTATCAAGCTCAAGCTGTAGGATGTAGGACTGAAATTAATGCCAGGCACATTAAAGAAAAATGAGGTTAGTGCGTAAAGATCTTTCTTCGTTGTCATGAAGGAATAAATGTGAGTAACAAAGTTGATCTTAAAAATGTAGGTCCAGGAGAATATAAAAATAAGTAAACTCAGGACTGGGAAAGGGCGTTAAGCAGCATCGGCTTTGCCTTTTATTAAAAGCTATCAATAAACATTAAAAAATATGAAAATATCTTTTAAATCCTTGACAACTCCAGAGAAGCTTACAATACATAGCAATAGAAACATCCCAATATAAAACTATCCAGCCACACTGGTGCAAATGTTGCAGATTATCCATACCTTGGCTCTCATAGTAGTTCACTACCTTTGGAGCTCCATGGAAGATCACATTATTAAAAATCGATACAGAATGAAAGTAACCAGTTCAGACAAACATTTTCTTCTTCTTTTGGTTCATAAGTGTGCTACTGTTAAAACATTCGTACTGCCAAAAACTGCACCTTAAGTAGACATGATGCTGACCGAAGTGAGGGGACACCATGTTGTCTTGGCGCTCTGTGCAAGTGAACAATCTCTTTGGCGTCAGGTCCACCTCCTAACCTCATGCATTCACATCTGTTAGAAAAAAACAAACACATATTCTGGTTTAAAATTCATGTATGAATCTTCTGTAACATTTGGCCTGTTCTGGACATGGCACCAGTACACCTTTGGGAATGGGATTCCCCGACTATGATCTTGTATTTACAGGTAATGACCGCGTAACCTTCTGTGAAACAGCAACAGGAAGTTGACCGAACATTACCATAGGCACGTAGTCTTAGGCTACTGTAATGTACATATACAGGATATTTTCTCAAGAAAACTGTGTGCAAATGATAAATGCATCAGAGATACCACTGAAAACAAGAGCGGAACGCCACCATCTACACAGTATCCCTAATGCCACCACATTTTTAACATATGGAAATCACAATAATGATAGAAAACAGAGTAATGTACTGTTACGACCCTGTCTAGGGCAAAGGCGTAACATTTAAGAGGATTCTAAGATGCTCCCGATACTTTTGTTTGACGGAAGCCAAAACTGCAATGATAGCCTGTATTACAAACAACATGGAACTTATTTCTGCGCAATAAGTTTATTTACAGGATCAAAACATTTAACTCCTTTTTTTCCAAAAACATTTAAGCATGTGCATTTTTTATATGATTGCAAATGACTTCAAAAAATTGAAATCATGTTTTATGACAACCGATTTTGTAGTCTGATTATTCTGAAAGGGTTAAAAATTAGTCAGAAAACTGATCAGATGAAGATGAACACATTCTGCATGTTGAAGTTAGGTTGACAAGTCTAATAATTTGGCCTGCAAGTTTACAGAGTGTCTCAAATCCTTCTCTGCTGTGAATGATACACATGTGATGGACTGTGGTAGCCTAGCGGTTAAGGTACTGGACTCTGGACCAGAAGGTCCAGGGTTCAAATCCCACATCTGTCAAGCTGCCACTGTTGGGTCCTTGAGCAAGACCCTTAACCCACAACTGCTTGGATTGTAAGACTGTACCAACTGTAAGTCGCTCTGGATAAGGGCGTCTGCTAAATGCTGTAAATGTAAATGTTCTACACGCCAGCAAAATCAAACATTCCCCTGTCATATCAGTTTCGCCACTGGCCTTATCACCCAAATAAAACCTGCTTAAGTAGTCCAGCCTTTCCACTGATATACAAGAAAGAGAAAGCTGGTAACAGTCAACAGTATTCCTACTAAGTGCAACTACCATTTATGTTGGGCGTACATTTTTTGCCTACTACTTTAACAGACCTGGTTACATTTAACTTGAATTGTTGAGATACAAGATTTGTTTTTCAGTAACTCTTTTACAGACATTTGTCTTTTTACAAGGCAGCACTCAAATGACTGATTCCAGCTAAAAATAACACTTACGATCATTATATCTGCTGGGATTGACGTTTGATGTCATATGAAGCCATGTTCATCCACTCCTTTGATAGAAACAGGATTCCATTTTGCTGTGGGTTTACTGCCAGTATGAGCTGAAAAGGAGGACATTCTTGGATCAGGAACATATTATACCAAGCAGGATAAAAGTAGGGGCAATTTATAGTTCATCCATAGTCCTATACTGCCTCGCACACAAGAACCTCAGAGCTATCATGTTTGGTGGTATTCCCCTGTAGGTCTGTATCACTGTGTTCCAAAATGTGACTCTTTCACTTTACATGTGCACTGCGTACTAGCTGCATAAAATACAGTATTTGGTAAATTATCATTTAGTCCCCTTTCCTACATGAAGGATCATTTGAATTAAACATTAGGAACGTTATGTACTTGGGGGGTACCGATACACCGCAATGCAAAAATGTCAAGATGTGCATGGTGGAAATATCACATGCGTTCTGTTCATGACACCTCATGCAAAAGCAGTTTTTGATCATACATTATATATGGCATATCTTTTGTTCTACAATGGAAACTTTAAAGCATGAGCGTGGCACAGTTAGCTTGTTTACTGTGAATTAACTTAGCACTTGTTTATTTATAGTTCTAGTTATTAAAATTATTTTATTTGCAGGGGACTAAAATTTTTTATTTAAAGACTTTTACAAAAAAATGTGCATTGTTAACACTTCAGACGTGAAAAAGGAATGCAAAATCAATTTGCAAAGTTGAATTGTGAATCGTGACCAGTGTATTGTTGCACCCCATAGTATGTACAGTGGTACCTCGATTCTTGACCACCTCAGAACTCATCAAATTTGATTCTCAATGCATTCTGGCCAGAAAAATGTGTCTCGGTTCTTGTTGTCTGCTGTCTGTTGTTGCCTTGTACTCTGTGCACTTGCTTAAACTTGATGAGTCGAGCCACGCAACTCCTTTCAGCCAAAACTCAATTCACGATTCATGATTCACACAGTGATTCAGGCCCTGTCCACACGAACACGGGTATATTTAAAAACGTAGCTTTTTCTTTGCGTTTTGATCTTTCGTCCACACGAAAACGGCGTTTTAGGTCACTGAAAACGGACTTTTTGCAAAACTCCTTCCAGGGTGAAGATTTTCAGAAACTCCGTTTGTCGTTGGACTGGGAAAACGGAGTTTCTTGCTTGTAACGTCATTATCTCCGTCATTATGCGCCGTTATCTCCTTTGTTTACATGAGGCGATTTTGTGCAGTAGCGGACGTAGCCAAAGTAGTGCCAGCTGTAACACTGCTGACCGAACTTGTTACAAATCTACAAATAGATTTACAATTATTACTTTTTCATTACACTGAAGAACAGAGGCGTCAGAATGCGCTACGGAGGTCACTACTGTATCCATTAGTGATGTGCCGGTCGCGACCGATCCGGCTCTAAGAGTCGGCTCTTTGAAATGAACGACGGGAGCCGGTTCCTGATTGTGAGCCGATTTATATATTTTTTAATTTATTGTACATGTGGACAATATTGTACATTCCGACACATTGCGCTTATTGCATTTTGGTAGATGTTAAACTAACATTTCGTTGCGTTGTACGTACATGGAAACTAAATATATATATATATTAATATACTATATATATATTATTATATAATATATATAGATATATATTAGATTAGATTGAACTGTATTGTCATTACACCGTAACAAGTACAACGCCCCCACAACGAAATGTAGTTGGTGGGAAAGCTTTGAAAACGAAGTGGTTGTGGAAGAACAATGGCGAGAGGAGACAATGTTCGTATGCATAGGACGTTGTGTTGTCGTTGAGTGAGCTGCTTCGCCGGCACATAGGACTGCTGGTTTGGCTCTGCTCTTGACAGCGACTTTGTGCGTTTTTGCGTTTTCATGTGGACGAAGTTTTTTGTTTAAACAGTGCTTGTGTGGACGCTTGTGTGTTTTTTATAAACGAATTTGAAAACCCCCGTTTTAGAAAATACCCGTGTACGTGTGGACATAGCCTCAGTGATTCATATGCACAATAGCCGGTGCTCATTGAAGTGAATCTTAGCTATTTCTCAGTGAAGAGCTCTGTCATTTTCATTGTGTTTTTCTTTATTTTTACATCTACAGTATTGTATTGTAAAAGCATTGTATTGACTGGCAACTGAAAGGGAAACAGGAAATTCTCCAGACAACTGGCTGCATTTAGCATTAGCAGCTATGTAATTAGCAGCTACTCACCAATACAGTAAGTGTGTGTTTCCTTTTGACTTTCAATCCATTACTCACTATATATAAAATGTGTATATTTATATATATATATATATATATATATATATATATACACACACACACACACACACACACACACACACACACACACTATACACACATATATACAGTATTGAACAGTGAGATTTATTCTGATTGCTCTTGCTGCTGTTCTGTAGGTTGTTTCAGATTCGAGTCTGATAAGCTACATGAAAAATATACATGAACAAAACAGGATTTGGGCAGAAACTAAGACCGGAGCAATTAATCTTTCAGTATGAACATAACTTTGGAGAAAGATGCTAAAGATTACTAGGCAGTATGATATTACCTGTTTCCTTCCTGGGTCTGGAGAGATCAGGGATGTGCAAGTCTGCAGGAGCTGGGGAAGATCTGTCTCCATAATCACTCTCTCCAGATGACGATTGCTCTCCTGTTTTAGAGTCCGTCTTCATATAAAGAGCAGGTCTTTTTTTATGGTACTTCGCCCGGTAAGTGTCCGTCATGCAGCCATCGACAGAAAAGTAGGTAGTGGGATTCACTCCTGTTACAGGAGGTTCAGAGAAGTTAGAACACTTCTCCTCACCCTCACTGGCTGAGAATTCATTCCTCTCCAGGTCAGAAGAGCCAGATTTAGAGCTGCTGTCTGATGAGGACAGCGTGTTAGCCCTCTGGTTTTCCAGCCATATTTCGGAATTCAGCCTGGACAGAGATTCTCCTTTAATTGCTGGCGATTTAGGTCTGGAGTGAGCCGTGTTTTGGATCCCACCTCTCCTTTGTTCAGGTCTCAGCATTAGGGGTTTGGGGGGTAATGGTGGAGCAGAGGAGTGAGAAATGCTTTGAGAGGTTTGGTAAAGCGAAAGTCCATCAGAGTGTAACACTGAATCCTCTGACTCTGATAAAGCCAAGTCATCAGAGCTGGTCCACTCGAAGCTTCTCGTTTTGTTTAGAAAGACAGACACGGGAATAGGACTAATGTCATCTGGCATTTTCTCCAATCGCTCCAAATTACCTCTCCAATCCCGTCTAGGAAAAGAAGGGAGAACGTAATAATGTTACGTAAAAGCATTTTTATATGCATTATAATAGTAATAAGCTACATAGACATGTAAACGTTCTACACAAAAGGGTTTACCTTGGAATGTTGGGACTCAACTGAAGTTCATGCGTTTTCCCTCCACCTATGAAAGAAGAATATTCATTACAGACTTGCATTGTTTAAATGCTTCAGGCATATATTGTTCTTTGTCCTGAATTTTAAGAATTCATTTCATTTCTGTAAGTGTATTTTCCTGGTCTGGTTTGTAGTGGAGCTGGACCTTACCCTGGAAACACTAGACACAAAGAGGTCCACAGCACTGCCCATTCAGTCACTTACACTCATTGACATCTATCCAACTGGGAGTAGCCAATGCACATTGCACTCTTTTTAAAAACTGGTTCTTATGCAGTATCACAGTACAGATTTAATGGGGATATCTATACCTTATATTTGCACAAGCGTACTCTCAGACTCTCAAAAATATTAAAACACATTACACTATTGTGATTATTATCTATACCTAGCATCTGTTAGAAACACTAGGGGGCACTCGAGAAACGCCTAGTGCTGAGTGTTACTGAGATGCGGAGCTTCTGAAAGAGAACTGGTCTGCATTTTGGATCATAGAGTACAAATTACAGAGCAAGAAACAAAAGTAGTTCACTTGTCAAGGTAGTGAAATTATAGCGTTCCCATATCAATGCAAACGTAAGACAATGCTATAAACAGAAAGTAAAAAAAATAAAAATTCGTGTTGCAAACAAGGAGATTATTATTCAAACAAAGTCATCCATTTGGTGTTCAACAAACAGGATATTGTACTGCTTTTGGTTTCTTTTTTTGAGTCTTTTCTCCATTAAACAAAAAACCTCAACAAATTATGCATTTGTGCCTTTTTAGTAAGAAAAGTCATTTTAAATCATAAAAAGCATATTTCAGTTTAGCTTTAATGTCAAAAAGAGAATCAGAATATAGCAATTGCTGTATGTCCATTTTTCATGCTAGGTAGTGACTGCTGGTGTTAGTTCTCTCTTGAGATGCAGCCTGAAAACCTACAGACCTGAAACTGCACTAACTTACAGCGTGTCAGCACACATTAGCTGAAACTGCACTGACTTATGATGTGTCAGCACACATTAGCCCAACCCCACAAGCTTTAGCAGCCAAATCCCTTTGGCCATCGTTCAATTAGCGAAAGATGGGCCTTTAGACCCCACTTTCAGCTTCCTTTTGCCCTCTTCTGCCAAGCCCATCATGTTTAAGCTGCTTATGTAATGTTATTTAATATTCTAACCTGGAATGATGAAAAGCACACATAATGCTATCAATAAAAGGATTTGCACTTCTTTCTAGGGGTGGGTATCGGAAAGGACTTCACAACATGATGGGTCAATACATTGCGATACGTTGCATACTGTGATATACTGCGATATTCCACATAGTTCACTAAAAATACAAAAACAGCTGAAATACAAGTTACTGTGTAGGATCCGAGTAGTCTAAATACATCACATCAGATTGATCATTCAGCGAACAAACTGAGTCAAAACTCTGTTCTGTGGAAGCTAGAGGAGCAGAGATGGTATGTAGTATATTTATAATTTATGTAATGTAGTTTATAGCCCATTTAAAACATGTTTTTTCTTCTTAAAAAAAACAATTGATATTTCGAGCTTAAAATCAATGTAGTACATTGCGGAAAGAAATATTGCGATTATATTGCTGTATTAATTTTTTAGCACAACCCTACTTCTTTCCAAGGAAATCCTTAGTGTTACTGTAGTTATATTGCTTGAACTCTTACAGTAATTGACTTTTTGCACCTTACTTTGATAAGGTACAAATGTGACATCATCACTGGCCTAGTAATGATTGAACAGTGATCACAGCATTAATGGTAACATTTTCAGTAGCCAAACATCAGTCATTCATTCATTCATTCATATCTATTAAGTGTGTGTAAGTGATAATCATGTGTACATTTACATTACATTTACAGCATTTAGCAGATGCCCTTATCCAGAGCGACTTACAATTGATACAGTCTTACAATCCAAGCAACTGTGGGTTAAGGGCCTTGCTCAAGGACCCAACAGTGGCAGCTTGGCAGAGGTAGGATTTGAACCCTGGACCTTCTGGTCCATAGTCCAGTACCTTAACCACTAGGCTACCACAGTCCCACAATGTTGCTTTCGTACAGTAACAGTTGTTAATATTCTGAGAAGAATTTCGGCAAGATTCTGGAGAAATCCATTTCCACTGAGCCACCAGAACATTACTGAGGTAAGGCACTGACGTTGACCAACAAGGCTTGACTCTCAGTCAACTTTTCTGTTCATCTCAAAAGTGTTGACTGATATCCGGGCTGTGTGTAGGCCAGTCAAGTTCTTTCCCGCCAAAGCTGGGCTTCACTAAATCCCCAGAGCATTATTCTTCATCAAACTTTACACATGACACTAATATTTCAGTAGATATGTTCTGCCAACCAGGTTTGTCAATAAGTACTTTCAGCTGGTGAAGCATGAATCATTGCTTCAGAACCTTGTGGGAATGTGCTTTATACTATAGCCCTGTGAGGTTGCTCAGACATGGAAACCCAAACCATGAGCCTACTAGTTCTAAGACTTCTTAAAGAATCCGTTTTGAACATTGCAGTCACTGGTTATTGCAGCTAGATAATTCCCCTTCGCAATAAACACACTGTTGACTGGGGTATCTTTATAATGGCAAAACCTAAAGTTGACTTCTATTACAGTGCCATATTAAGATTTATATCATCATGTAGTCTAATTTCAGTCATTTTTGTCAATTCCATGGCTGTGTGATTGGGTTTATGTACCTGTTATAGTGTGGCTGAAATGGCCAAATCCACTAGTTTGAAAAGGAGAACCATACTTTTGGCCATGCAGACTATGGTTAAATAAATATACAGTTTATTGAAGGATAACAACACTCTGAAACCATAGTGTTAATCAACCTTTACTTCTACAGTTTACAGTTAAGACACAAATTGTCATAATCTGTGCTCAGGGTGTTTGAATTACTGTATTTTTTTTCTCTTTCTGAGTGTGAGCCTGTCACATGAGCCCGAGTGTGTCAGAGATGGTTAGCATTAAGTGTGCTTTTCCGTCTGTTTTTGGGGCCTGCTTCATGCTTGCCCTTCCTGTTTGTTTAAAACTTGTTTGGAAATTTGCTTTGAAGATTGCTTAGATACATCTCATTTTGAAATGCTGGCTCGTTTTAGCGTTCATTTTGAATCTTGATTATTACACACTGCCTGATTATTTGCTTTCGTCATGGATTCCAGACGCTGATTGTATATGGTCTTTGTGTATTCCTCAGGGTTGTGTATGGTGATGGTTCATGTTGGGCGGCAGGATACCGTGGTGTTCAAACATGGCGACGTATTTAAAAATGGTGACGGTACTTTAAAAATGTGACGCACCTAATTTCTGCTTCACGTGCTGACTGTACCCACTTACAGCGGAGGTACAGCAGTCAAGACAGCCGAGCCTTCTGACAAGGACGCTGTCATTGACACACAATGGTCACTCGATGGCGCCAAATGGACTACTCTGTTATTCCAACATTAGACTGGGGCATAACAAAATATATGAGCATAAGAATAAACAATTATTTTTTTGATAAGTTGAGGAGTGAAAAAGACATTCAGTCATTCTACTCTCAGAGCAATGCTTCTTGAGAAAAACACTGGCAACTGTATTCCTTGGGCAAATTCCCATATACACATAGCTTTACCAAATAGAGTAAAAAGTACTGAAATTCTAATGACAGTCTCGCACTTGGAAAAACACTCATTATGGTCATAAATATATCATGTAGAGACACTGTGGGAGCTTTAGATAGACCATCTGGAATGGAAGGACCATGGGTGATACCACTGTTCCCACAAATCAACTTTCAGTTGATTTGAACTGAGGGCAATGACAGCACTGGTAGCTCAGCGTCACACACCTGTTCACGCTTGCTTAGCCGTATTTAAAGTCATCCAAACCATGACGAAACACACTGAAAGATGAGTGTCTGGAATTTAGTACATTTACATAATATTACTTTTGCTAACTGTTTGGAATGAAGGAAGACTAAACAACACCTGACGACACACCACAACTAACGATCACAAGTCCACAAGTTGAGCCATATCTGATATCCAGCTTCCACTATGTATTTGGAGATCTTTGCTTAAGTGAATCACATGTCACTAACAGTTACGTCACTCAAGAAGTTCTGTTCCAAAAGTAGCCATCACTACAACACCATGTCTATCACTGAACATGTCACAGTTGGATCAGATTACTTGTCAGAAATACACATTCAGCTCAAGTTCTGCACTCACTACTAGGCTTCTGAGATCATATTTACATTTATGCACATTGGTCACATTGCTTCCATGAAATGTTAAGGTATTAAGTGGGATATTAATATCCATGGTTTTGACAAAAAGTACTTCAAAGTTCCACTTGGAACTTCTGACTGTGTCTGGAGAGAAAGACTAATCTGAGTTAAAATGTTTTGGGCTGTGTAGGACTGGCACCATTACTGCACTTCATCTTTCACTCATGTTGTTGTATAGGGAAAGATGATATTAATCTTTGATTTTAAATTCTATCCATCTAGTTACATGATATTTGCTTGCATAGGCATACTGTGAATGAAAAACGAATGAAAACCAAGTATCCCCATAACCCAAGCAAGATCATTATGATAAAACTAAAAAGAAAAAAAAAAAAGATTAAATAAAGCCAACATTTACAACTTGCACAACCATCACTCTACAATTTCACTTTAAATAATTGTTATGACTGTTTCCAGTGGAGCGTTATTGAACTCAAAAGCCTTTGTAACCATGTTCCTGAAATACAGCCTGGATGTCTTAAGCAGTTCTCAGTATTACCTTTTTAAAACATACTGGTTTAAATAATGGTGTGATTTTTCATTTGCTTACATGCACATTCTATATGTAAGAAAGAAAAGAAATGGAAAAAAAAGAGATGTTTTCCATGGAACAGTCATGATAAATTAGTTCATGCATGGAAAACATTTAATGAACCAAAAAGGGAAAAACATTCTTTCCTCTATATTTTGCAGAACCAACACAAATTCAGAGTCCTTTAACCATTTTTCTCATTGTGTTCCTCAATATGAACAATGAGAACTACATCTCTGGCCTGTAAAATAGAGGAAACAACGCATCAGTAATCAGTTTACAGCCCTATCAGTTGTCTGGAGTGTGTCCATTTAATAAGCTAACTTTAAGCAGTTCTTGCTGACTTGACCTTTAGATCCAGCTGGTGGAAAACAAAGCGCATCTCTCAGCCTAGAAATCTGTGAACGTAGCACTCAGCTTAGACAAATGGTGCCAGCAAAAAGCAAGGGAGTTGCCATTTGAGAAAGGAAATTGCAAAAACAAGCATCTTTATATAAAACACCCTCTCTAAATTAAACCTAAAGCAATATGGGTTAAAATAGACTACAAATTCCATCGTACAGAAAAGGCAAACTGGGGCTGTACAGTGGCGCAGTGGTTAGCTCTGTCGCCTCAAGGCTCCAGAGACCTGTGTTTGAGTCCTGGCTGCTGCTTGTGTGGAATTTACATGTTCTCCTTTTATTCGCATGGGTTTCCTTCTTGTACTGGGGATTCCTCCCATATTCCAAAGACATGCATCAGGTTGATAGGCATTACTAAAGTGTCTCAGTGTTAGTGAGTTTTGAGTGTGTGTGTGTGTGTGTGTGTGTGTGTGTGTGTGTGTGTGTGTGTGTATGCGCCCTATGATGTACTGGCAACCTATCAAGGGTTAGTACTCCCTGTGCTGCCAGATAAATCCCGCAACCCCACGACCCTGAACCGGATTAAAGGGGTATGGTAAGTGACTTACGTAAGTGTATGGTAAGTGACCGAGTTAGTGAGAAAGACAAGTTTCTGAGTGGTACTTTTTCCTCAAAGTGTATGAGTTCTTCATCTGTTTAAACATTCTTTTGGTCCTAATAGTTATCAGACTCAACAGAAACCTGCTGCACACTGCATATACAAAGGGGCTGAATGGGTGCCAACCTGGCCTGTCAATACAATCTGCAAATGGAATGAAAGAATATAAAAGGGAACACTGCAGCTCAACAATAACCTCAGATGCATGTCAAAGTCAAAATGAAACAGCACAAGAACTGCTTAATGCACCAATAAAATACTGCATTTCAAGATTAGTAAAATAGAAGGAAGAGCAGAAGAAAATGAGGGAAAACCCCAAAAATACATTAAGATATTTTCAAATTTTCAATCTAATCAGATATTCAATACTAAGCCAATATAGACTTTGTAACAGTCGCAACTGTCCACAAAAAAAAAAAAAAAATCCAAAAAGCTAAAGCTAACACAAATCACATTCGCCGTGGGAGAAACACCTTCTGGAACTGTGCATCAGGACTAATGGCTCACTGACCCATATCACTTAAATCCATGTGGAGTATGATCAGAATAAATGCAACTGCACAGCCAAAAAGAAAACTCTATTTCTCCGCATGTTTAAATGCCACCCTCCTGACAACCTTGCACTTATTGTTTTCTGGCTGCCTGGGCACAGCTGGGCAGCACCAGTGTGTTAATCCTGAATCACCCCTGCTGGGAAGAGACACTTCTCGGTACTGTGATTCAGAGAAACGCTGAACGTTTCTGATGACATGATTAATATTCTGCAGCAACATGATGTTTCCTGCCTCATCTGTGCAAAGCCAATTGACCTCCTATTTGAGTAAAGTGCCAGGATGAACAGTGACACAGACAAAGCACACCATAGGCTAACTCCCATACCCAAACTCTGTAATGTGTTGTAATCTCGCTCTGATCATTAAGTCAGAACATAAATTCTTTTCAGAAGATAAATTACTATATCTAAGATGATCTTAGCTCCTTACCAAAAGAACTTGATGTCCGTGAGATCTCGGAATTGGAGTCATCATACCTCCGTTGGTGATACGAGTCCCTAGGAATACACAATTATGTGGATTGAGTGACATAAAACAACAGCAATCCTCCACAAGTGGATTAGTTAGTGTACATCTCAGACTACAGGTTTTCCCACACCCATGCCTTTCAAAAGCTTAGATTTAATCCATTGCGATAACACCCACATCCAAAACATTGGCAAAGCCATGATGGAATGTAATCATGTTTGCTTTTTCTGTAGGAGAAATATGAGCGGTTCTATTATCTGCAAAGAAATCTGATAAAACTTTAAACTACCAGTTGCTGTAACTGGTATCACATTACAAACTACAGCAGTCTGAAACTAGAGTAGCAGCACAAAGCACTATTAATACTATGAAAGTTTAACAGTGTCTACTAATTAACAGATGGTGTGTTCGTTTTACTTCCTTTCTAAGAGAGTGGTGTACTGTTACATATCCAGTAAATCATTTGAACAAGAGCCTCAATGCATGTGAATATGGATGCTTTTTAATAATGTACTCTGAATTTATTGCTACAATTGCCTATTATATGCAACGCATACACCTATATGGTAGATGCACAATTACTATAGCCCATTTGTTGACCCCCCCCCGACCAGATATTTGGATGGTGAACCACTTTAAACAGTGACACTAAACTGGCAGTATGTAAGGTGGTGGTCAGGGGTAGCATCGGTGTGCAAGCTATCAGCATTTGTGGGGAGTATGGCAGTGCTCAGTGGTTGTTCCTGAAGATTAACATTTATATATTTTTTGGCAATTCATGAAAACTACTGATTAGTGGACAGAACAGTATGTAGACCCCAAAATAATGTATTTATTTTAAATGAATTATTTTTTAAGCCAAACCTAGGTGGATTGTGCTTAACACTGAAATGTATCCTAACACTAGACCAATAGAAATACAGAAGTACTGGCACCATCTAATATTTACTTGAATCTGAACAACAATGCACAAATCACAATTACTGTCATGCCTGTATTTACTTCTTTGTTCAACTTGCCTTTTCCAGCGTAAGAGCACAGCTTTTACCCCCAGTACATTTAGCAACATTGTGAATGCAGAGTAAATAATCTATGACACTCCTCAATATAGAATCTATCCAGACAACCCTTCTCTGGGCTCACCCCACATATTTTCAATTGGGTTTAGGTCAGGAGCCTTTTAATTTGATTATCATCTAACCATTTGAGTGGACTTGGAAAATTACTGTGAACCATTGTAATGATGGAAGAAACAGACAGATTTTTACTTTCCATCTACTTGTACATGAGAAAATTGAAAACAATCCTCCACCATACTTAAAAGTGGGGTTTATATTATCTCTGTATACCCTTCATGTGTGTCATCTGACCATATCACCAACTGTGATCAATTGATACATTGTTGTCTCCCTAACCCTCCTCCATGTATGCATGAGGCATAAACATTGTGTCATTTTTCTGACAGGTTAATTACAGCTCCAATTACTTTAAACTCCTGTATTATTGCTCCAACACTGGATATGGCCATTTTCAGTATGTCACTCATTTCAATTCAGGCATTTCAAGCTCTAGTCTTAAATGATCAACTAGTGAGCTTGTTATGCATGGAATTCTGCCAAATGTATCAGACATTTAATTTCAATGAGTGAGTCTGTAAATTATTGCACCGGGAAAATTTCCTTATTGAAATGTGCTGCTGAGGAAAGCTGCCACAAAGCTCCTAGTTTACATCACTCAATAATGCAATGATGTGTTTAGTTAAGATTATGAATACGTAGAGTCCACCATTACTAGATTATTATTATTATTTCAGAAAAGAAAGTCATCTTGGTGACTGCTTTGACAAAGCAAGATGATATATACTTAACTCTTAAAATTAAGAATTTAATAATCTACATGGTGTGGAATTACAATCAATGCTATTGTAAAGCTATGTCATTTCCTTACTGCTACCTATATAATGAACATATCTCAATATAAAATACCAAGGCTACGCTTGTGTGAAAATCTTACTCAGAAATATAGCTTAATGGGAACGCGCACATTATTTCATATTATAAGAAAGCTATAAAAGGTCGGATAAGGTTTTCCACCACACACTGGAAGCATATGATTTCACTGCTATGATTATAAAAACCTTAATTAAATAAAACAAACTTGGACTTCATCTGTACTTCTTACTCAAAAATAGCATCGCTATAAGGCATGCCGAAGATTTACCAAGTTTAGCAAAACATTAATGACGAAATTAGTAAGATACAAATTTCATTTCCCTGATTTAACTCACAATCTGACTTTCTCATGAATACACTGTAAACTTTTATTTTCTGTCAGGCAAGATATAGAAACCGCCAACACAATATTCCTATACACAAATGCCAGCAAAGCCAAAAGACAGGCGCAGTGAAACTATCCCTTACCTTGACAGGGGGAACTCCGGAATATGGCACATGTCTTTGATGCCCAAGTTTTCTACCACGGGTGAATCCAAGCTTGCTGAGCCATTGCTGAGTCTGTCACTGCTCTCATATCCGGACTCCATTCGCTGGATCTTCCCATTTTCATTTCTCATAGTAAAGTTATTAACAACGCTTTTAGTCTTTTCCTTTTCATGTCCTTCAGATTCCAGAGAGCTCTTGCTACCCAGTTCATGGCGCTGCTCATCCTCATAAATAGTCATTAGGCTTTTAGGTTTAGAGTCTTCCCGTGGAGACCAAGTAGACTCGCGTGGGTGGGGTGAACGCCTCTGACCAGAGGTTTGTTGGTCTAGACTGGGAAGAGGGTGTTTGGTATCACTGCTCAGTATGCTGTCTACATTAAGAACCTCACGCATGGGCCTCCAGCCTCGATTAGTACGAGGCCGCGAGACTCTGTTAGTTCGCTCTCGAGAGTCATGGCTACTGTCTGTATCGTAGCCATTGGAGAAATCAGCTCTTGGAGACAATTGGCTGGATGGAACTTGGCTTGGGATGCGAGGCTGAGAGTGTGAACGTGGTGCATGAGCTACATGCCTGTTTGTACGGGGTGACCGATCAGCCCGGGTTGGGCCCCTACCCTGACTGCTGTACAACCGAGACTCCATATTCGTAAATCCGTTCTCAGGAGGGGAGAGTGATCGGGAGTAAGACCTCTCAGAGGTTGTGTCTGTAGAGAAAACACAACACAGATATACACTTCTTAGGAACATCAAGAAAATATGTAAAAGAAATACACTTTCAAAAATAATTTATAAAGGTTACTAATGAACTAAATAAATGCTACAATGAGCTGGGATACAAGATATGAACCGAAAAAAACAGTTGGCGGCGCACTATGCAGTTAATAGTGTGCCAGTTCTCCTATATAAGCAATTTATAATTGGTCCTTACTTTGTTCATTTTTTTAAGCATTTCAAGGGGCACTTTCAGTCATGGGTACCTGGTATTCAGAGAATTTCAGTCAAATAAAATGTTTGGAGAAAATGTAATTTGGGAATGCAATTAAAGTAGTGCATAAAACAGAGTGACATGAATGCTATATTATACTGTTTAAGTCGCATCTTACATCATGTATGTAAATATAATTAGCTATGCAAATGATGGACAGTAGAGTTCAGGGACTTATCCTCAGGACGTTATCCTGCAGCGCCTCAAGCATGATTTATTCTAAGCTTTCTGTTTTCACAGACAAGAAATCATACAAGCATATATCCTCAATACAGAGAAATGCCTATCAGACTTTCATGCATGTATCCATTAGCAGATCAAATTGACAGCAATTACACTATTGGCTTCTTAATACTGCAATTCCCCTTCATTCTTCTCTGCCGCATATTAAAATTATGAAAACACAAGAAGCACATTTTGTTGCGTTTGTTTACTTTGGTTAATATGCCAAATCTGATATTAATGTTTGAGGAAATGCTTTTAGACTTTGGACCCAGAATGCTCAGTAATACTTCAGTGAGGAGAAGCACAAGGGTAAATACACTGCAGTGACAGTTATGTGAGATGATGTGTGAGTTAATATAGCCTGGGATGCTGCACCCGTCACAGAACAAGAAACTACAGGGCTTTCACTCTGGGCATATTAGCCATTAAGTCTTATTTTGCTGACACTGCTGGAGAATGACTTTAAATCATGTTATGCTCTTGTTTCCTGTGCATGTGTACATGTTTGTGTGGGATTGCAGACATTAATGAATTCAGAATATTAGATGTTAGACTTGAATTTGTGTCAAGGCTTGAACTAAATCACAAATGTTTTGTGCCAAAGGTCTAATTCTGCTTTACTGCACTTATTTCCTAAACACAGAGGCTGCATTGCAATACTTTGGAATCTTGACATTGCCAAAACAGCGTACATGTATAACAGATATTTACCTAGTATAGACATACACTATAAGGTATATAAATACAAGGTTTTAAATATGAAAACATTATAACATGTTGAGGGTAAAATCAATTTAGTTCACCATGTTTTTCTTTCTGTGAGAAATGTTACAATCTGTGGACTGTGGTAGCCTAGCGGTTAAGGTACTGGACTCTGGACCAGAAGGTCCAGGGTTCAAATCCCACCTCTGCCACTGTTGGGTCCTTGAGCAAGGCCCTTAAC
The DNA here is from genome assembly GCA_025084515.1 of Ancistrus triradiatus. Classification (NCBI taxonomy): domain Eukaryota; kingdom Metazoa; phylum Chordata; class Actinopteri; order Siluriformes; family Loricariidae; genus Ancistrus; species Ancistrus triradiatus. The sequence continues at coordinate 288,963 of JAJAGP010000588.1, read as the reverse complement.
CCCTTAAATTGCTTTGATTGTACCAATTGTAAGTCGCTCTGGATAAGGGCGTCTGCTAAATGCTGTTAATGTAATGTAAATGTAATGTAAATAAAATATATGCAAGAATATCTTAATATTAACATCATGCTGTCAATCTGGATGAGTTCTGAGCTGGAAGTCACCGAACCCTTGTTAGCCACAGATTATTTTCCATTATTTTGAAACCGAAATGTCCATTTGCATTACGGCATGCAGTATGCCATGCATATAACTCATTTTGCATGCTAGCAAGTTTGTTGACCATCATCCACATGTCTACTGAATACTGGAAAAAATATTTGTTGCACACATGCTGCTTTTAGGTAGGGCTTGGTATGAGTCATATGCCTAGTATTTCTAAGACAATGGGTGTACAATGGCTGATCACATCAAAATGCACAAGTGTACAACTCAGACATGACCAGAAGTTCCATGAGTAGTTAACTGTATTACACAGTCATCCAGATATCTACTGAATACTGGAAAATATTTGTTGTACACATGCTGCTTTTAGGTAGGGCTTAGTAGGAGTCATGTGCCTAGTAATTCTAAGACATCCAGTGTAGATCCATTCTGGGTGCACAATCACTGATCACATCAAAATGCACAAGTGTACAACTTGGACAAGTTCCATGAATAGTTCCATGAATAGTTAACTGTAATAGTAGTGAAATAATTGTGATAATTTTATCTATTGCCATTCAACACTAGTTTCTAACACTCGAAAAACCTAATATGGGTCCACGTTGTTTATAAAATTTTAAGTTTTGCAGACTATATCATCATCTCAGAACAGAAATGGGTTGGGTGTATATGCTGCATGGGGAATGAGGACAGATGAGGGTGCAGCAGTGGTTAGAGCACAAGTCAGATGTAATCCATGTTTTTACCATTTCTCTCTGACCTCAGGTTACATAAGAATCATCAGAGTGCTTGGATCGGTCTGTTCCATCTGTTCTGCTAGACTGCTGATATGATACTACTGTAAACATGAAGGTTTCTTCCAAACTAATAATGCAATTTGAACCTGAATATTTTCAATTATTACATCATATGACTTCGTTTTTCTACAGAAAGGAAAATGTATACAAATATGCACAGATATACTGTGTGTGTGTGTGTGTGTGTGTGTGTGTGTGTGTGTGTGAGTGGATAAAATCTTACCTCTCTGTCTTGGTGTCTCTGGCCTCTGCTGTGACCTATCGGAGTCTTTCTTCATGAGGTTAATGTTGCGAGCTTCTCTTGCTACCTCCTTGGAAAGCTCTCTGAAGAAATCCTTTGGAGTGCTACTTAGTTTCACTAACAGAAAAAAAGAAAGTAAAAAAAATTGTGTCAAGCTCCCTAGAACAACAACAACAACAAAAAAAACCCTCAATAGCAAACTTCCAAAACATTAATTATGATAAGTGAGTTGAGTTGCATGCTGTTTATTCAATTTGAATGGATTTGCTTCTGTGAAACTGAATGGAGTTTGTAACCTGCATGACTGCGTGGTTTGAGTTCACACAGTGTTTCTAAAGTTAAATATAGTACATTGATTGATTTGGCTTTGAAAAGAGACTTTCTCAAGTGTACGGTTACACACATGCATGTTTGCACATTTCACACATACATGTTACAAAACAATTCAAACTACTTTGAACCTGACTGGCCCAATAGCAGGCATAAAATTCTTAAGAAATGTTTGATAATAAATACAATAATAATAAGTCAATATTTGGCAGTCTTTCCCTTTCCCTTACAGTGGTGCTTTAGAATTCTCTGATATAATTCAAAGTTCATTGTTCCATCAATGATGACAAGCCGTCCTGGCCCAGATGTAGCAAAACAGGCCCAAACCATGATACTACCACCACCATGTTTCACAGATGGGATAAGGTTCTTATGCTGGAATGCAGTGTTTTCCTTTCTCCAAACATAACGCTTTTCTTTTAAACCAAAAAGTTCTATTTTGGTCTCATCCGTCCACAAAACATTCTTCCAATAGCCTTCTGGCTTGTCCACGTGATCTTTAGCAAACTGCAGACGAGCAGCAATGTTTTTCTTTTTGGAGAGCAGTGGCTTTCTCCTTGCAACCCTGCCATGCACCTCATGTTTGTTCAGTGTTCTTCTGATGGTGGACTCATGAACATTAGACAATGTGAGAGAGGCCTTCAGTTGCTTAGAAGTTACACTGGGGTCCTTTGTGACCTCGCCAACTATTACACACCTTGCTCTTAGAGTGATCTTTGTTGGTTGACCACTCCTGGGGAGGGTAACAATGGTCTTGAATTTCCTCCATTTGTCCACAATCTGTCTGACTGTGGATTGGTGGAGTCCAAACTCTTTAGAGATGGTTTTGTAACCTATTCCAGCCTGATGAGCATCAACAAATTTTTTTCTGAGGTCCTCAGAAATCTCCTTTGTTCGTGTCATGATACACTTCCATAAACGTGTTGTGAAGAGCAGACTTTAATAGATCCCTGTTCTTTAAATAAAGCAGGGTGCCCACTCACACCTGATTGTCATCCCATTGATTGAAAACACCTGACTCTAATTTCACCTTCAAATGAACTGCTAATCCTAGAGGTTCACATACTTTTGCCACTCACTAATATGTAGTATTGGATCATTTTCCTCAATAAATAAATGACCAAGTATAATATTTTTGTCTCATTTGTTTAACTGGGTTCTCTTTATTTACTTTTAGGACTTGTGTGAAAATCTGATGATGTTTTAGGTCATATTTATGCATATAGAAAATTCTAAAGGGTTCACAAACTTTCAAGCACCACTATATTTTAGATGCACTGTGCTGCAGTTAAAGAATAAACCAGTTTTCCCAGGTATTATGGAGAAATTAGACAAACTGGTGTCCATACGGCCTGGCCACAACCCCATTAACTCTACTGGGATGGTGGAACACAGGTCTCATCATCCATCATCAGTAACTGACCTTGCTAATGTTTTTGTGGATTAATAGAAGTAATACAACCACAGACATATTACAAAACCAAGTGAAAACCCTTCTCAGAAAAATATAGGCTTGTATTAAATGGTTTTGAATACGACATGTGAGGTGTCAGGTTTTCACAGTCTTTTGCCCATAGTTCCTTTTGTCATACTTTGTAACATAAGCTCCTGAATATATCTGCAGAGGAACATTCCTACAACGTAGAGGTCCAAAGATCAAACACAAGCTGTGCCATATGCTGTTGGTAACTGCAAGTCTGAAATAGTCACACAGCCAGTCATGTAATTATTTTTCTGAACATACTGAGGCCATACAAGGCATCAAAATCTGTGTCCGTCAACCTCGTGCACTTTTTAGGAAACCGCGTGCCACTTCCACCCACTCAGAATAGCAGTTGTGTCAATTAGTCTGAAAAGAAAAGAAGCAAGAATAGCTTGCATGTTGTCTAGTCACTAAATTTCCCAGATAAATTTAGTCCAAAACAACCTGCATAAGCACACACAGCAGAGAAGTCAGAGTAAAGCAGGTCATATTATGGCATCTGTCACAATATTTGTCATGCTCTAATAAAATTTTGCATCCAGTACAGTGGAGGCATTTCTCCAAAGCTTCTGAGACCCAGTTGTAAAAGCTATGACTCAGCGCTCCTTTATTTGTTATATATTTTCAGGCAGGCAATACATTATAAATTGTATCTGAAACCTTTTAATGTAGGAATCATGTTGACATTAATAGAAAAGGAATTATGTTTTTATAGGGGGTAATAAGAAAGGAATGAACAGTAATAAAATAGGAGGCTCTACTACTCAAGTCCTCTTCATTTGTCTTTCAAGGTGCTCTCTGGGTGCTCACATTTCTTAAGGGCATTCTGCTCTGACAAAATCTCAATATATGCTCAGTAGCAACAATTCTATTTGTATCCATATAACCATTAGAAATACAAACTAATTTCACTGTCCTTTCTTATTAAAATAACGCATATATGAAAAGGAATACCTCAGTAGATGGATGACATTTCAACCCTAGCCTCACTGATAAATCAAAAGCATTTTATTAAGCTTAGTGTGACTTTAAACATGCTGCTGTTCATTTACTCCTACAGTGTCAATGAGTCGTCGTTTACTTTTTGAATACACAATACGTGGCCTACAGTAAGTGACAAACCCTCTACTTAGTAAGTTTGTCTGTCAGTCACACCCATTGCTAACATGCATAAAATGTTAATGGACAAAAAATGTGAAGTGAGATAATAATAAAGACATCAGTCATTTTCAACAGGCTTTTTCTTAGGATGCCACCTTTCTAACAAGTCCGTTTGCAAAACATCTTCCCTGCAAGTGCTGCCCACAATGTGTTGAAGTAGAATTGCTTAAATGAAACAACAGTTCAGTTGTGAAGTTTTAGTCTTCACAAGCTCACAGATCATAGCTGTTGAGTGCTCAAATACATAACACAGTTCTCACTACTGAGTTCTAAACTGCCAATGGAAGCACAAGCAAAAAAGAACTGATCATGAGAAGTTTCATGGATTGGGTTTCCATTGACAAAGAGTTACCACATAAACATGTGCAATGCAAGTTGTTGACTGGAGTGGTGTAAAACAGAATCATGTGTACTGTGAAGTAACAGTAATGTGTTCTCAAGTGGTACACCACCCTACACTGTTACAGAAGTAAACCAATGACCAACTGCAATATCATGCCACTGGTATTAAACACACATGGGTGTGTTGTTTGGGAATTCACTTCCCTTAAGTTATGTAATGTTTCATGACCATCTCAAAAATAGATCTCATAAAGTGCTCCTACCTACACGTTCCATGGTTTACTATGAAAATACTACCTTGTATGAACATGTTTGGTCCTGTCAAAGTTATTACACAATGACAGGTATGGTATCTTAGGGGTGTTTCAGTGTCTGAACATGTCAAACAAACTGAGAACCCTCTAAACGTGGGGCTGTGGTTAAGGTACTGGACTTTGGACCAGAAGGTCCAGGGTTCAAATCCCACCTCCGCCAAGCTGCCACTGTTGGGTCCTTGAGCAAGACCCTTAATCCACAACTGCTTGGATTGTAAGACCAATTGTACGTCGCTCTGGATAAGGGCGTCTGCTAAATGCTGTAAATGTAAATGGGCCCAAAATCGAGACCATCTCACGAGAATATCTCAGCTCTGTTTCTTTGTGGTGCACTTGACTTGTACATTGTATCTTGAGTGCTTGATAGAAATGAGTTTTGTTAATAAAAGAAATAAACTATAAACTTATTCTCAAATTTGAAAAAAATCTGCTCTATTCTATTCTAGATTTCTTCATGCACGGTATTCTTGATATCTTCCCATTTCATGTCACATACTTTGATATGCAATTTATTATGATAAATATCATTCCTCCTTCATGCTCATCTCCACTTTAGTTTTTTTCCAGTTTTGGTATTTCACATAATTTTTCTGTCATTTACTTTGTAACATGGCAGCATGATAATATGAATACACATTAGGGGTGGACGACATGGTAAAAATATTACATCACGATAATTAAAGACATTTTCACAATACTTATCACGATACATGTGATTGCAGACAAAATGCAAGAGTAGTGGCAGATTCTTAGAAACTACTAAATTTAAAAATGCTAAAAATGCATTGCACTTCATCCAACTAACCAGGACTAAGTACACTCTATAATAAACATGCAGTTTTTCAATAGTCTTTAAGCACTGATGATCTCCTCGATATGCTCAGAAAAGCGAAGCAAACCAAAATGACCAATTAAAATGCTTTCAACTATAGCATGGTAGGTTTTTTTATATAATGACTCTCATACCTGGCCCTCTCCCTCCACTGGTCTGGTTGGTTCCACGCATGAATGCTGACAAACCCTGGCTCTTCTGCTTTAAAGTGCTGTGACCTGACAACAGTGCACTGAGGTTCTCTCGGGTCAGCTCCAGCTTCTTACTGCCAGGTTGTGGAGTGCCTGTGTGTGGTTGCATGCATATGTCAAGAGTGAGAGCAGCAGATGGAGTGGGAAAAGGCAGACAAACACACTGTGCAAATGGTTACTTAATAATTCTATACTGCTTCTTAATCCTTACCATCTTAGGGCCAGAGTGATCAGTTTAAGGGAAATTTACAGCATTACTATGCTGCATCCAATATAGAGTTTGTGTTTATGTTATGCAAGGTCAAACGTTTCAACCCTGAGTGAAAGTACTACAAACACTAACACAAATTACTTCCAAATGACTGCAGTAGGACTATCAATACACAACACATCAGCTATTAGTGCTGCTCTCCACCCAGACCAATATTTTCAATGCGTTATGGGTATAAGAAGTGAAAAATACGTAAAGTAGGTCATTATTTTATTTGGTACAAGGAAGAATGTACTAAGAATACCTTCTTAATTATTCTTTAGGCATAACAAGAACGTGAAACACTTTGAAATGTTACATATGGCACCGCAGAGTTGTTAAAGTGGCAAATGTGACCTGACTGAACTGGTTCCAAAAGTAGAATACAGTAGTCAATTTGTATGATCAATATGTGTGCTCAGATTAACAGTAGCCGTGTTGTCCCTCTTTAGCCCCAGACACACAGCCGAACTGTAATCAACTGCCTATGCAGGATTCTATTCATTTACAACGCTTTATGAAGTCACAAGCTCAGTAATTAATCAAAGATTGCTAAAGAGCATGAAGGTCAGCACCGACCAGTGTGGTGCAAATGAAGAGCAACTATTTTCACTGCTGGGCTGCTTAGGGTCAAACAAGGATATCGCACCCTTAACAAAACCACCAGTATTACTATAGATCATTCCAGGCATTGCCACATATTTTGTAGCAGTACACTGTAAAGCTAGAAAACAACTAACAGATCTGATCCAATCTAATTTTCCATGTTTCACATGATACAAATCGGAAACTGAAATCCTGCCAGTCAGTCAGCACCATGCATGTTCATGGTATATATTACACATCTGAGTATGTACCCTGAACAGCATGTCCGTCCATTGGAAGACTGGACAGGGGTCATTGTTTCAGTTCTGGGACATGATACCCCAATCAAGCATCATACCCCTAAGACATGGGCAATAATGCTTGTGTGAAGTCTGACCCAGCCAGATGGCATCACCAGGACATAAAAGCCCAGGTCACTGCAGTGATAAGGGTAGCACCTTAAACAGTTGTGCCAGCCAAGCACCAGATTGGAAAATATAATTCTACAATAATTAACCAACAAATACTTTTGCACTGAACAAAAACTTTGTTTAGAATAACTAAATCAGTTTAATCAGATTAATAAAATGAGTCAGTGTCATTAGTACAGGGTAGCATGTGATACTAACCTGGTGTTTCACTGTTGACTGTGCTTTTGTTATGGTTAGCAGGGGTATTAGTTCGAGGGGCCTCATCGGCATTCACAGCCCTCCCTTCAGGATTTGAGTAGAACAACAGCAGAGGCTGGAAGTGTCCTCGAATGCATTTGGCAACCACATCCTTCCACTTAGGGCCCACCTTTACCAACACACCCACCCCAAGACACAAGGCATATTAGCAAGAAAAGGCAGTCAGTATATGAAGATGATTTTTTTATATTCAATAATAAAGTGCTTGAAATATTTGTTCTGCTATAAAGCCATTAACCAACACCAAAAGATAATCAAGAAACTCAGAATCTACAAAGTTACAAATGGAAATGACCCCAACCTTAGTGGTACCCATCCCAGGACAACAATGATAGACTGGTAGAGCATTTGCAAAATTTTAATATGTATAGGCTGCTAAGATTTTTGTGTGAACTTGGCTCCATTAAAGAAAAAAAGTGTAACAATCACTGTATATAATTTATAAACTTCTATGCATTCCATATGTATAGAAATTCTTGCACACAGTTTGGACGGGATTAACTGAATGCCATACATTTAGTCTGGATTGTGAATTATTGGACCGTGTTTGGTAGCATGCACTTGTCTGTTATTATGACTTGAACAAAAATCAGAAAACATTTTATGAATAATTAACACAGAAATACTGGTAATTCGAAATCCACAAAACAAATTAGTCAATTAACTCCATGTACCTAATAATGGAAAAATATGACTTAGGTTGACACCACTGATTTTTGTGTTTGTACAAAGCACCTACCTCCTTTACTGTAGCATCATCAAAGAAGACCCATTTGGAGGACTTGGTGTGGAAGGCGAAGGTACAGTAGTGTCTGCTGGAGTAGCAGATCATGCCAACCAACATCAAATCACCCATTTTGGTAGTTTCATCTGTGACGTGGTAAAAGAGCTAGACAGAGACAGAAATACCATGCAACAAAACATAAGTGGTGCTTCAACATCAGCTTCTAGGGCACATACTGTGAAAGCACAGTTTGAGCAGATATTGGTCAGATATATTTTTTATTTTGCAAGTACACAAATCTTAAAGATATCTTGTATATCTCTTATGTTTTAATGAATAGATGGGATTGTAATTGCAGATTTAAATCTTCAAAGCTTCAAAATAAATAAACAATATGCATGCCCGGGGTCACTTGTCCTCCAGCTATTGTCTCTGATTTGCTGGTCCTCATCACATGAGGGAAAGTATTTCCCTGTACACTCTTGACTACTACATGAAAAGCTGCAGCATGAATCAAGGTCTTTGTAGTAATCCGTGGGCGTCCTGCAAGACTAACCCACTACTGTAGTGTGTTCACATCTAGACAATGGGATGTTGGCAAGAAAGCATGTTTTCTTGCCTTCAGGAGAAAAGCGTGTGGAACAGGGAACTTGAAACATATTTAAAGTACCTTAGACAGTGTCGTTTAAACTATTTTATAAAAAACCTATAATATATAATATAATAAACATAAAACAATAATAAAATGTTAATAAAAGCTCAAATATATTTTTGCACATGCACATATATATAGGAAAAAATTAAACCCGGATGGGGACACAGTGTTGTTATACCAAGGTTCCTGTGCATTTATATGTGTAAACTGACACACTATATGAACCTGCAGTGGTTACAGGTAGACCCAAATTAAATTTCCCTTTGACTGGACTGGAGGGCCAACACAGAGGCTGTGTACAGGAAGAGGATGAGCAGACTCTACTTTCTGAAAAGGTTCAGGTACTTTAATACAGTGGTGTGAAAAAGTGTTTGGTCCCTTCCTGATTTCCTATTTTTTTTGCATGTTTGTCACACTTAAGTGTTTTGGAACATCAAACCAATTTAAATCAGTCAAATACAACACAAGTAAACACAAAATGCAGTTTTTAAATTAAGGTGTTTATTATTAAAAGAGAAAAAAATCCAAACCTACATGGCCCAGTGTGAAAAAGTTATTGCCCCCCTTGTTAAAACATAACTTAACTATGGTTTATCACACCTGAGTTCACTGTCTCTAGCCACACCCAGGCCTGATTACTGCCACATCTGTTCTCAAACAGGACATCACTTAAATAGAACCTGCCTGACAAAGTGAAGTACACCAAAAGATCCTTAAAAGCTACACATCGTGCCGAGATTCAAAGAAATTCAGGAACAATTGAGAAAGAAAGTAACTGAGATCTATCAGTCTGGAAAGGGTTATAAAGCCATTTCTAAAGCTTTGGGACTCCAGCGAACCACAGTGACAGCCATTCTCCACAAATGGCGAAAACTTGGAACAGTGGTGAATCTTCCCAGGAGTGGCTGGCCGACCAAAATTACCCCAAGAGCGTAGCAAAGACTCATCTAAGAGGTCACAAAAGACCCCACAACAACATCCAAAGAACTGCAGGTCTCACTTTCCTCAGTTAAAGTCAGTGTTCATGCCTCCACCATAAGAAAGAGACTGGGCAAAATGGCCTGCATGGCAGAGTTCCAAGACGAAAACCACTGCTGAGCAAAAAGAACATTAAAGTTTGTCTCAATTTTTCCAGAACACATCGTGATGATCCCCAAGACTTTTGGGAAAGCATTCTGTGGACTGAGGAGACAAAAGTTGAACTCTTTGGAAGGTGTGTGTCCCATTACATCTGGTGTACAAGTAACACAGCATGTCAGAAAAAGAACATTATACCAACAGTAAAATATGGTGGTGGTAGTGTGATGGTCTGGGGCTGTTTTGCTGCTTGACCTGAAAGACTTGCTCTGATAAATGGAACTATGAATTCTGCTGTCTACCAAAAAATCCTGAAGAAGAATGTCCGGCCATCTGTTCGTGACCTCAAGCTGAAATAAACTTGGGTTCTGCAGCAGGACAATGATCCAAAACACACCAGCAAGTCCAGCTCTGAATGTCTGAAGAAAAACAAAATGAAGACTTTGTAGTGGCCTAGTCAAAGTCCTGACCTGAATCCTATTGAGATGCTGTGGTTCATGCTCAAAAACCCTCCAATGTGGCTGAATTACAACAATTCTGCAAAGATGAGTGGGCAGAATTCCTCCACAATGCTGTAAAAGACTGTAAGAGATTGCAAGTTGTGGAAAACACTTGGTTGCAGTTGTTGCTGCTAAGGGGGGCCCAACCAGTTATTAGGTTTAGCGGCAATCACTTTTTCACACAGGGCCATGTAGGTTTGTATTTTTTTCTCCCTTAATAATAAACACCTTCATTTAAAAACTGCATTTTGTGTTTACTTGTGTTGTCTTTGACTAATATTTAAATTGATCTGATGTTCCGAAACACTTAAGTGTGACAAACATGCAAAAAAAAGGAAATCAGGAAGGGGGCAAGCACTTTTTCACACCACTGGATGTGCAGCAAGTTATAGATGATCTTCTATCAGTCTGTTGTTGTGGGTGCTGTCTTCTTTGCAGCAGTTTATTAGGCAGCACCAGAACAGGAGATGCAAAAATGCTCACACTATCTTGATGCATGCTCAATAATCCAGGTAAGAAAATCCCAGAAGTTGAATCTGTTCATCTGGACATGAGGTTTTGTGTCGGAGAAACGTTTCGTCACTCATCTAAGTGACTTCTTCTCTGACAAATGAACAGATTCAACTTCTGGGAGGCTCAACAAACTAGCATAAGAAAATGCTGGCTCAGTCTTGGGCTGCTCACTGGACGAGTTGACGGTGGAAAGGAGGACACTACACAAACCTACTGCTATACTGAACAATACATCTCACCCCCTTCATGACCTACTGATCAGACAGCAGAGCAGTTTCAGCAATAACCTCTTTCGGCTCCACTGTAACAAGGACATTGTTTTAACACAATGTACAACAAATAAAGGTGGGACATACTGAGTCACTAACAGGACAGACTCACGTAGCACCAGATGGACATTAAAAATATCTATCCAATCATATCTCTAGGTTCTGCCACTTTGTCCATGTTTCCATACATTTGCACATCTTTTATTATTACCGCACAACGCTTTCATGATAGTATATTTACAGCTTTATTTCCATTTCACGATAGTTTGTTTATTGCATGTCTTTCTTTCTATTTATACATCTGTATGGTAATGGACAGTAATTACATACTTTGAATATCTGAGCTGCTGTCATTCTGTGACTTTTCCTCTGAGATTAATAAAATGATTGATCAATCAACCGATCTCTATCTACCTATTAATCTATCTATCTATCTAGCGAGCTATTTAATGGTGAAATTGGTAGAAAAAAGTGCATGTTCATTTGTTTTCAGGATCTAACAGTGAAACGGTAAAATTCCAATTTATATTTGAGATCATTGGAACTTTCTCCTATTAATGCCCCCCATAACAGGGGCAAGTTATTGCTTCAGACTGGAATAAAAAATATATAGCAGCAAACAACACATGAAATGCAAAGTACAGACTTTTTTCTGTGATGCTGCGGCTCTCTAAATTGATGACGTTTACTGTTTACTAAGGCATTTTAAAGTAGGTGCAAGTTGTGCACTGTCCGAGAAAATGTGAGAGCTCTTTACCCCAGAGAGGCTGAGATGTGGACTTAAAGATCTGATTACATCCTCAGTCAGGTCAGACTGCTCCGAGTCCCACACAAAACCAATGGTGACAATCTCTGGTGAGTTCATCAGCACGCTTCGAATCTTGATCTTCTGACCGCAATTACTCTAATGGAGAACATAAACATGTCTGTTAGGGTGAAGAAGTTGAATTCTGCACTTAATTAATCAAGAAATCTGTTCACAGAAGAGGTGGTTCCAGGGATTTTTATCTGGGGCGGCCCTGGGGGGCAAAGGGATGTCTAGCGGTGGCCACAATTTGTTGCTAATGTGCATGCACAGCAGAATTATTATGTTTTTATGAATTAATATTTTACTAATATTAGGGAGTTGGGGTGAGAGTAGAGGACGTGGAGGACAGGGTGAGGTGGAAACGTTTAACTCGCTGTGGTGACCCCTGATAAAGGGAGAAACCGAAAGAAGAAGAAGGTTAAAACATCAATTAACAGGTTACATGCATGCACAAATGTTGATTTTGTTTTGATATTGGATTTATTTTTTACGTTACCTTTATAGTCAAGTAGGTTTACAATAACAATGACAAATAAATAGAAGCTTTTACTTAGCTCATTTACAAAAGATGGCTATTCACAATAGTTGTGGCTATAGTCAAATGCTCCAAGTAAACCATCAAACCCTGGATTCTGTCTTCCTCGAAATTAATTCAATATATATCATACTATATACTGGCACAAAACAATTCGTCTGGTTGTTTTAACATTTAAAAATGTAATAAATTGTAATATTATAATAAATAATGCTCTGACCTATAAAAGTATTTGTGGTCATGGGTTTATAAACAGTTATTCAATGAGTTGACAAGGCCTTTTACCAAATGGTAAGCTACTAATTCTGAAGGTCTCTGTACACATTACATGCACAGACAGTCACAGATGCAAAGCATTCTCACATGCTTGAACTTGTCTTACACAAAACGACCCCGGCCACCCCTTTAATACCACGCATGGTTTATAGACATTAATGAATGTGCACTTGTTGCACGACCAAAACCTGAATAATTTACTAGAATGTTTCGCTCTTAGATTTATCATCTATGCCGCCCAAGGAGGTTGGGTTCCTTTTTGAGTCTTGGTCCTCCCAAGGTTTCTTCCTATAACACTTAGGGAGTTTTTCCTTGCCACTGTCACCCTAGGCTTGCTCAATTTGGGATTGTATGTAGATATTAGTAGATAATCTAAACTTGTAAAGTTGCTTTGAGACAATGCTCCATTGTAAAAAGTGCTATATAAATAGATCTGACTTGACTTGATAATGTGTCAGATTAACTTTCAGCACTGACAGAGTAAAGGAGGTTACTATCTAGACGGAACAGATTACTTGAAAGGTCTCAGTCAACACATTCTTTGTCAACACCTGCCTGGAAAACACATCAGTAATAAGGCATGATGATGCACATACCCGTATATTTAACTAAAATCATTTCACAAGACTATGTCCGTCATATATTACAGGTCAGCATGTAAAGCTCATTTCCGTCTTCGGCTAATGTGCATTTAAAAATGTATTGGATTTAAATATTTCAAAGGAATCGCCTGATTTGTCAAACCACCTCTCTCCATTATGCAGAACTGCTAAACCAAAGGGGTTTAAGTCATGATAAATTTCTTCAACAAATCTATATGTAAATATAATAAGCTAGATAAAGTATTAACACATGTTTCATCAGCTCAATAATTCACAATGCATAGTTCACAATGTATATACAATGCCTGGCCAAAAAAGAAAAACGGTCACACACTAATATTTCGTTGGACCGCCCTTAGCGTTGATTACATCACGCATTTGCTGTGGTATCGTTTCCACAAGCTTCTGCAATGTCACAACATTTCTGTCCAGAGTTGCATTCATTTTTCCCCAAAATTTGTATTGATAATGGGAGATTTGGACCACTGCGGTCTTCTCCAACACATCCCAGAGATTCTCAATGGGGTTCAGGTCTGGACTCTGTGGTGACCAATCCATGTGTGAAAATCTCATGCTGGCTGAGCCACTCTTTCACAATTTGTCCCTTCTGAAACAGATTAACATCTCTTCCACGACCACAGGATGTGTCCTTTGACATGTTTATTTAATAAATAAGAAGCTACTCAGTTAGGCTTGCATCAGTTAGGGGTTAAATAACTTGGCAATATATTTGGCTGTACACTATCCACATATAACTTATCCATGAAAATGAGACAATATTTTATCTCTATTTTAATTGATGTTCTAAAACAAGTGTCACATAGAAAGGCACCTACTGGGCAGCTACGCAGGTCACCATTAGTGCTGGCAGCCTGGAGCAGCTCGCCAAACATGTCAGTGCGCAGTCTTTCATCTCTCCTCTCAGAGAACTGTTGGCTGAGAAGTAAATTACAGAGCAGACAGGAAAGCTTAGTTTTACAATGTAACGTGACAAGTACATATAAAAGGCTTGTCAAAAACATTTTGCATGTGATCAAGAAAATACAATTTCATTGCATTGTCCGTTCACATGCAAGTCCATAGTATAATGGGGATATTGTCATTATTATTAAGGTTATTAACCTACATAACTGAGATATTACCTTGCCAGATACATTAGCTGTTGTTTGTTTAATTGGTTTTATTTAACGCCACTATCAGCATTGGTGGCCATTTCATTTACATTTACAGCATTTAGCAGATGTCCTTATCCAGAGCGACTTACAATTGATACAGTCTTACAATCCAAGCAATTGTGGGTTAAGGGTCTTGCTCAAGGACCCAACAGTGGTAGCTTGGCAGAGGTGGGATTCGAACTCTGGACCTTCTGATCCATAGTCCAGTACCTTACCCGCTAGGCTACCACAGTCCCAGAGACACATGTCAGAGACACATACAAGGTTACATCCATAAACAAGGTTACATCAAGACTAGTCATACACTCAAGTCAATGACAATTTGGCGGAATCAATGAACCTAACATTCATATCTTTGGACTGTGGGAGGAAGCCGGAGTACCCGGAGTAAACCCATGCTGACACCGAGGACATGCAGACTCCACACAGAAAGGACCCAGGCCCATTAGCTGTTGTAACACAGCAGTTGTAACGACAGATGTCACAGCGTTGTCTATGGTGCAGAAAGTTTTATTAAACACATGCGGTGTCAGCATTAGCAGACTGAATGCTGAGCAATGTTGGGCTGACATTGTCCGATGATGATGATGAGCACTCTGGTGAAGGAGGTGTGCTGGATCTGAGCTCTACAGAGCAAGAACCGTGCATGGATCACGTTATAGTTGCGGATGACTTTCTGTTTGAGAATTAGTATCATGGAATATAGTGTCATAGATCGCTCTGGATAAGGTCGCCTGCTAAATGTAGCAAACGCAAGTGCAGCTAATGTTAACTTGCAAAGCAGAAAACATATATTGCACATTTGGCACTTTTAAAACAACTGCTCTAACTTCAGCTGCTGTCCTAGCTCATGTAGGATCATGGCTGTGTAGACAAGAAATTCAGCTTACCAGAGGGCTTTGATGGAAACATAGTGCACTAACTCGGTGAAGGGCAGAGGGTCAGAGGAGGCGCCACAGCTCCGACACACAGACTGCAGATCACAAAAGATGTGAAACACAGACACACACACACACACACACACACACACACACAAGAGAGAGAGAGTTTATTAGGTGGCACCTGGCAACTGCTAAATGCTAATTACCACCCCTGCCATGTCATTGCAAGAGACTTACTCGTTTAGGTTCAGTTTTTAGAAAGGACTTGACACTTTACACTTTCACTGTACGAGTTGACCTACACGTCTACCACCGAATATATGACAAAAAAGTAAAACTTAAATAATATTAACAGATTTCCCTAAATCTTGCTGCTATTATAAAAAGTCCCTGACCAGGCAAAAATAATATTAATAATAATAACAATGACACTGCAATAATTGATACGTGAGTGAGCAAAGACAAGGAGAAGGGGGAAAAAATACCTGTTCATAAAGTGTCATTGCAAACTTCTGGTGTGTGATACAAAATTTAGATGTACAGGCATCTGGGTCAGCATCAGGAGCAATATGGAGGTGAATCCTCTGCAGAATGTTCTCCTTTAGACACAGTAATAAAAAACATGCCGTATATAAGATATAGCTGGGACTATACCAGAACTGACAATATGTTGTGTTATAAATTCAAAAGGGAATGACACAACACAAGCCATGCATACAAAAAAATGACATCATGACAATCTTTAAGGCCAACCATATCACATACCTTACCCACTGCATCATCCAGAGTATCAACTTACTCCAAGGATGTCAGTATTGAATGAGTTTTGACTCAGTGAAGCGGTCTTCAGTAATTGAAGACTCAGATATTTGAACTCGCCTTCCATTTGTTTACTTGAACTGTTAATTCAATTAAAATCACAGTTTTTGTACTATACTGGTAGCGTTTGTAGTTACTTGTAGTCTCCTCCCTTTCTTCAGAATTAAAAACAATGAATGTCAAGAGGTGGAGGTGGGGTTCATGAAGCGACTTCCAGTGTTTGCTGACAACAGCTAAGAAGTTGTAACCCACAGTAATGTAGTAGAGGCCCAAATCATCTCTAATACATCAAGCGTATGCACGATTAAGAGGGGCTACATGAGTTTTTCAACCTAGCAATACCACAGCAATAATCAGGATCCTTAATGCTCAGAGATTTAATATTATTATACTTTCAAAAGCATAACTTGTGTTAAATGCGGTGATGATTTAAATAACAGGGAAACACACTAACCGAAGTGGTGACACTACACAGCTTCACACACTGCACAGTTTCAGTCGCAGTAATGAACTGAATTCCCTCTAAGCTTCAGTAAGCTTTTCTAAGTCTACTCCATGATTTTCTCAAACACTCTCTCAGGCATCACAACAATAGGCACACAGGGGGGTTATCATTTACAGCATCAGTGTTTATACAACTTTTCTTCTTGTACTCATCTGCAAGTATTTAGGGAGTTTATGTTTAATTCCAGAACCTGATACTATATCACACATTTCTGCAGCAGTCGTACGAACACTGGCTTTGAAAATGAGTGGCGTGTTTACTGGTAGCTTGAATCCCACCTAATCCCAGATAAAAAGGCTTTGTTTAGTTTCTTGTGTTGTGGCAGCTCTTGTAATGGCTGTGTACAGAGCTAATGGCTTGTTCTTCATAGCTGGGATAAAAATGATTACAGGTATCCATGCTGTGTAGGTTTACTGCAATTATGCTGCATGAGAAAAAATGAGAAATAATGTGGCTGATGGGGAAAGCCTGTATAATGTACTAAGGTGATCTTAATGTAGCCCAGTTACTACTATTCCATGTTCAAATAAGCTAGTTTGGAATTCAGAAATCACAAACTGAAAAAATGCTAGCTAGCCAATTGTCGATAGAGCAAACCATATTTGCTAACCTATGTATCAGTCAGGTTTCTATCTTATAACTTTTAGGAAGCTTTTTCTTGCCTCTTGCCCTACGCTTGCTCAGTTTGGGATTGGGCTTAAATAATAGAAGATGGACTAGAACAACTGTAAAGCTGATTTGAGACAATGCTCCACTAAAGCCCTATAGAAATAAATCTGACTTTGACTAACCTACTGAGAGTTAGTTAGGTGATGGGGACTTAAACTCATGCTAGTTTTTAGGCCATTTCCATGGCAGGAATGCTAACCTAATGTTAAATAACAAAACAGACATTAAGTTAACGTATTAATGCTATGCCCAAGAAGAAAGCAAAATTAGCTAATACAACATGATTGGTGCCTTCCTTCCTTAAAATGGGGCTTGTCATAAGTTGAGATGCCCAAATTTTTTTTATTTTTTATGAGAAATATCAACAAAATCTCAAAGAATCTGTTGACTCTTAGATGTCCAGTCTTCATTTAAAACTGTGCCAGATATGCAGAAGTAATGCCTGGCAAATCTACCAGTCTTAGGAATTTTGTGTTTGTATTTATTGTATATAAAATCGCTTCGACATTAATGGCTATTCGTGACAGGAACAAGGTTACATTGATACCAGTCAGTCACATACACACCAGGCCAATGTACAGAAACCAGTTAACGTAATGCATGTCTTTGGGATGTGGAAGTAAATCTGGAGTGTACCTGGAGTAAAATCACACAGACATGGGGAGGACATGCAAACTCCACACAGACCAAGAGTACAAGGTCGAGATCAAGCCAGAGATCTCTAGAGCTTTGAGGCAACTGCACCAACCACAGGCACCACCATGTCGCCCTACCAGACTTAGGAATCTGAAGCTGTTAACATTCTACAAATGTAGATGCTTTATGTCCAGTGCCTTTCCATTTAGAGTGATCAACTGTAGTCATGAAGTATTTTCCCCAAAAGAAATCTGGCATTTCCATTCAGAATTTGTCACTAGTATCTTAAGTTAAATTACTTTCTTTAATTGATAGCATTGATGAAATATTTATTCATTTGTGGGTTAATGGTTAATTGATTAATTATTAACATCCCCAATACTGGATTGCTTGACCCAGTAAATGGCTGCATTAATCTACTCAGGATTTCAACTCTGCCTTGCAGTTACACTGAACCTCTTGAAGATAAATTAGCTCTTAATACCATGGGAAAAGTGCTTGTATGGAAGTGGCTTGTGTGTGTGTGTGTGTGTGTGTGTGTGTGTGTGTGTGTGTGTGTGTATCTGATTTGTATTTTGATTTTCCAAAATGCATGCCATACTGTGTCCTTTCCAAATCTGTCCCTCCCTGCCTTACCTCACTACCAGTAAGACTTACAAAGCATTCTGCAGCATCATCCATGAAGCCTAACTGGAAGCGTTGCTCATCCTTAAAAGTCTCAGCTAGGGCATGTCGCAGGTTGTCTGAGGGCAGTGCTCGCTCTCGGCTGTCCTGAAACTGGGAGAATATTACCTACAAAACAAAACAAAAAACAACCTTAGAGGATGGTAGGTGACTTTTTAAAACAAAAGTATACTGTTGTGATAAATGTTACCAAGTAATTCTGGTGTTTTTAAGAGGGTACCTTCAATGCACAGAAGATGCAGGCATCACCTAAGCAGTAGTGGTTGGGAAGCCGTCGTAGACTTCGTCTAAAGATATCAAGCTGCCAAAGCACCTACACAAATGCATTGTTGCAGACATAGTATTAATATATATGTATGTGCCACAGTTTTCACTGCCTTGAGGTAATTGTTCTAACCTTGCAGCTCAAGACATAACATGAACCTATTAATGAGATTGATAAATATAATTACAAAAACGCATTCACAGTGTCTCTGGAGAGCTGAGATATGGGGATTAATATGGGGAATCTGAAAGAATATTACTAAACCAAAATCCATTGCTTTGTTCATTTATTATGACAACAGAGTTGATACATCATTAACTTAATTATGTCTAAAAATTTATGTATAGGTGAACAAATCACTTGGCTAAGAGCCAAGGGCAAGCAGATTACACATTCAGACCCTTTTAAATCATTGTTACACAAGTAGCTCAGTAGGTTGCTAACATGGAGGCTGCCAGCACATTTTCACAAATACAACGACCAAATAAAACACTGCTCTCTTCGGTCTTTTGGTGCTATCGGTAACAGTTTATTTGGAAATTTACTAGAATATATGTAATACACTGTTGTTTTTGTGGCATGGCATCACTGTTATTAATTCCTGAATACTGGTGCTTGCTGAACCACAGATACTTTTGCTATGAACTAGTTTTATGAGCTCCACATATTAACACCAGTCTGTATATCTACACTTGACTAGCTAACTAGTTACTCATATACTGGAACCAGTTTTAGCCTTAATGTTGCTAGTTATCTAGAGAATACAAAACTACTTTTCTTATCCTGCTTACTCATTTCATCCCCTAAAAACAGCAGAAACGTTGTTCCTGTTTCCTTTTATAGCCATACCCACTCTTAAGTCTAAGTCTGGAGGCATCAGAAGGTCTGAGACTGAATCATATTCTGGGCATGACATTATAAAGTGACGCAAGAACAAGAAAGACAAAAGAAGGGACAAGTGAGATGCTCAGTGATCACACCCATCAGCACATGCTAGCAATAAGTACACAAACAGGGAACATGACTAAGAGATAGCATGACTAAGAGTCAGGCATGGAGGTTTAAGGTTAGTAAGTATTTCTTTATTTACAAACTAGATGTACCCTGCATTCCAAAGGATGATGAAGCAAAGCCACAATGATTAAATAAAACATGTCACAAACCATTAAAATAAACAAGATAAGAAAGCAAGAAGTGTACCTGCACAGCACTGTTGAGGAAGCAGCTGTTCTGTCCTGGCTCATTGAGTAGTCCTTTGGTAGGGGCCAAGGATAACATAGACCCTGGCTGATAAGCCTTGCCCAAATTGCCCCCTGGTTTCCGAAAGAACTTTACCCATGCCATTGGACTGTGGAGGGAGAATTCGCCTTTCAGCTAAAGGAGTGTCTTTTAATGAAGCCAGTAGGGTATTATGTTAGTTTCTTGAATTTGAAGAATCTCTTCAGTAAGAGTCCAAGTAAATCCACAACCAGAAGCTAAAGTGTTGTTGAACATCTGAGTAGAATTTCACAACTGCTTCACAGATGAGGCTAATGCAAACTGGGTATCTTCAGAAGTCCGTGTCTAATTTTACTCCAGCTGAATATTGGATTTTAGATTTCCTCGATAATATGGCCATATAAAGTTTAACAACTCAACTTTCAAACAATCACCCATAGCTCAGATGTTGGTCCATTAGTACTTCAGTAATTGCTGTTCTTAAAATCCAACCTAAAAAAACAACAGAACAACAGTTAATTGTGGCTTTCAAATATTTTTAATTCCACACAAACATGCAGTGGGAAGGGTCTAACCTACTCACATTTACATTACATTTACATTTACAGCATTTAGCAGACGCCCTTATCCAGAACGACTTACAATTGGTACAATCTTACAATCCAAGCAATTGTGGGTTAAGGGTCTTGTTCAAGGACCCAACAGTGGCAGCTTGGCAGAGGTGGGATTTGAACCCTGGACCTTCTGGTCCATAGTCCAGTACCTTATCCGCTAGGCTACCAAACTAGAACGTTTTTTCCTTAATATGCATTAATGACGAAAACAGTATGTACTTTACTAATGAATAATACGATGTTGATGTTGTATTAAGCCGAAAACATTATGTATTGTTCAATACGTTAATGCAATGTTTAAACAAATCTTCTGAATACGTGAGTGTTTATTTCAATCAAGTAAAACTATGTAGATGTTGTATTAAGCCTATCGAGTTCAATTGTGCGTAATTCATATAGGCTGGACAAAAACCAAGAAAATCATGTGTTTGGCCAAAGTCTGAACACCAATCATTGTTTGCAAATTTGCTATAGCAAAAGTACTTGCAAACTAAATAAAAATTCAATATTCTGTAAGATCCATGGACAGCATGTCAACCTAAAAATATTTTGTCTATGCACAGACCTGTTTTCCCCAAATGTTCAAAATGTTGTGTGGGAGTTTATATTAGCTTGCCAAACCCACTGCCTCAAAACAGATTTTGGTAAAACACATATGCTAACAATTTATTACTCAAAATATGAAAGACAAATAATCCTCTGCAGAGTAGAAACATCCCTCTTCTTATCCATACAAACCCTATGTGGTTCAAGGTTTGTGGTTATGCTGAAATGTTGTTCAGGTTTTTAGTTGCATCATATTTTATGTTGCTCATATTTAAAAGTTGTAATGTGGTTGGATCATTATTACTAATCTTCCTATTCTACAAGGCATTTTCCTATATCAAGGCCTAGTCACACTTAACACAAGGTCCTGTAGTTAAACATCATAACTGTGGAAATTATGACATTTAACTGACATTTTTCACACCACAATCTTTACACGGCTCGCAGTGCACAGTTTATGAAATATATGGGCAATATCTTGACATATTCCAAGTGTCGCTGTAAAAAAGTACAATTTATAAAGTTATGTTTTAATTAGTTTCTTAAAGTCATAATCTGAAATTGCGTAATGCCATAACTACCACTGGATTAAGTCCACTGACACATGATTTCCTTAGATCTGCTATTTTGCAGCCACTGTGTTCACATATCTATCACATGAATACAAGTTTATTTCTTTATTATGTTGGTAAAATTATGCAGAAGTCTGATGACTATGGTGTGGAAATGAAGTTTGCCATTTCACTAGCTGTGATCACCACTTTGTTACTTTTACTAAAGCAGCAGAAAAGCATGACTACCAAAAGAAAAAGACCACCACTATTTAAGTTCAGAGGCCTACCGCACGTTTGTAACATAGCCACTGTCTGCCATAGCAACTGCATTCCAAGGTGATCACTTAAGCCTCATGGTGCCAAAGAGCATTTGTCTTAAGAATTAAATTGGATATACAGTGGGGCAAAAAAAGCATTTAGTCAGCCAATGATTGCGCAAGTTCTCCTACTTAGAAAAATGAGAGAGGTCTGTAATTTTCATCATAGGTACACTTCAACCATGAGAGACAAAATGAGAAAAAAAATCCAGAAAATCACATTGTAGGATTTTTAAAGAATTTAATTGTAAATCATGGTGGAAAATGAGTATTTGGTCACCCACAAAAAAGCAAGACCTCGTTATCTGTATAAAAGACACCTTGGTCTTGGCCATGGTTGAGTTTGGAGTCTGACTGTTTGAGGCTGTGGACAGGTGTCTGTTATACAGATAACGAGGTCAAACAGGTGCCATTAATACAGGTAACAAGTGGAGGACAGAAGAGCTTCTTAAAGAAGAAGTTACAGGTCTGTGAGAGCCAGAAATCTTGCTTTTTTGTGGGTGACCAAATACTCATTTTCCACCATGATTTACAATTAAATTCTTTAAAAATCCTACAATGTGATTTTCTGGATTTTTTTTCTCATTTTGTCTCTCATAGTTGAAGTGTACCTATGATGAAAATTAAAGACCTCTCTCATCTTTCCAAGTAGGAGAACTTGCACAATCAGTGGCTGACTAAATTTTTTTTTGCCCCACTGTACATCTTGATTCTCGACAGTAAGCACTTTGCCTGCTATATTGTGATGTATTTTAAACCAAAGAACCAATGACAAAATATGAATTTGTATATAATAAATCATTCTGAAAGGATGAAAACTAAGTAAAATGACTGTAACATTTCAGAATAATTTGTCCAAACATCGTATAAACAGCCAAAGCAACAACTTTACATGTGTCAGGTAAAACACCGATATCCAAAATCAGTACCAGTACCCTACTATCAGCAACATAGTTTTATACTTTTCATTTACCAAAATATACTGTGGCCAAATGTTTTATAGATATTAAATGTCTAAAGATCACATCCAAACCATAAGCATTAATAGACTGGATCTGTCCTTTAGTGCCCTTCCAGTTTCCAACCTTCTGGGAAGGCTTTACATTTTAAAACATGACTGTAGATTCATATTCAGCTACAGCAGCAATAGTGAGGCTCGGTACCGGTGGTGGGTGATAGGACCTGTTCTAATTTGATGTTACAATTCACATCAAAAGTTATGGATCAGGTTGAAGTCAAGGCCCTCTGTGCAGATTAGTCAAGTCATTTCCAACAAACATGGCAAAACATTTGCTTCACTTTGTGCACGGTTGCACTGCCATGCAAGAACATTGTCATCCCTTCTCAGACTCTTTCCACAAAGTTGTAAAAACAGAATTTTCTAAAAATCCATTGCATGTTGTAGCATTCGAATTCTCTGGAAGTAAGGCACAAACATGCAAAAAAAAAAAAAAAGAAGCCACAAAAGGTTATTTCTCTTCTGTTAAACTAAACAGTTTACATTCAGACAGGTAGCGTTCTTTGGCATCCTCCAACCTTCCCAGAGTGCCAGGTGGTGATGTGCCTGATTCATCCATCCACAAAGCATTTCCAAGAGTCCACTGTCAGTATTTTACACTGTTAAAGCTGCCAGTGTTATACATGGAGATCTATGACTTGTGTGCAACAGATCAGAAACAAAACCCCAATCCAAGCTCTCAGTTGGTTCCCTGGTTCCCTGTGGAAACAACTCAGTAATGTTGTAACTCAGGACAAATGTTTTTTCACACATGTTGTGAGATTGTTTGGTGCACTCCCTGGCAACTGTTTATGCTGTTGTTACTCCTAGGGTTGGGCAGGCTTTCAGCCAACCAAATCAGGCTAGACCTGATGCCACTTAATTAATTAGTTGGCAGTGGTCTTTAAACAGCAGAAGACTGGATTCCTATTTGATTTCAATGAAAACTTGCAGCCGCAGCAGCCCTCTGTGGATAATATTGACCACCTCGGTCTGATACACAGTTCCACGTCATACTAACAACACTTGTTACAAGATCATCAAATTTTCACACAAGTCTTATAAGTAGATTAAAAAAAAAAAAAAAAATGGGACAAAAGTATTATACTCGTTCACTTAGTTATTGATGCAACTGATCTGGAAAAAGTATGTGAACTTCAGAATCAACAGTTAATTTGAAGGTGGAATTAGAGTCAGATGTATCAATCTATGGAATGCCAATAAGGTGTGAGTGGGTGACCTAAGGTATTTAAAGAATAAGGATCTATGAAGGTCTGATCTTCACATCACAAAGTATATCATTGCATGAAAGTATATCATGGCATCATAGAGATCTTTACAAAACCATCTCTGAACATCAGCAATGCATGGTGAGTCCATTAGACAGACTGTGTACAAATGGAGAAAGTTCAAGACCATTGATGCCCTGCCCAGGAGCGATAACCAAAATAGATGAACACATGTAATCTGAGGTCACACAATTACACAGGGTAGATTGTAAGCAACTAATGGTCTGTCTCACAAAGAATAATGTTAATGTTCATGAGTCTAACATCAGGACAACACTAAACAACAAGTGTGAATGGTAGGGTTGCAAGGAGAAAGCCACTGTGCTCCAAAAAGAACACTGCTGCCAGTCTAAGGATCACGTGGAGAAACCAGAAGGCCATTGAAACAAATGTTGTGGTCTGATGAGATGGATGACACCAAAATAGAATGCATTGGTTTAAAAGATCAGCATTATGTCTGGATGAAGGAAAACACTGTATTCCAGCATAAGAACCTTATCCCATGGAAACATGGTGGAGGTAGTATCATGGCTTGGGTGCATTTTCTGAAGTAAAATGTCTGAAGGAAAATGTCAGGACCTTAACCCAGTGTTTCTCAATCCTGCTCCTGGCACCCCACCGCTCTGCACAATATAGTGCTTCTCCTGTTTAAACACACCCACTTTAACCTGCTTGTTAATGAGCGGAGTAGCTGGATCAGGTGTGTTGGGAGCAGGAAAACACTAAAACATGCAAAGCAGTAGGGCAACAGGGCCAGGACTGAAAAACACTGCCTTAACCCATTAGAAATGTAGTGGGAGGACCTGAAGTGAACAGTTAAGATGAGGAAATACAACAACATCCCATAGTTTAAGCTGTTCTGTATAGAAGAATGGACTAAAATTCCTCCAAGCTGATGTGAAGAATTGATCGACAGCAACAGAAGATGTTACTTGCAGTTTTGCTACAAAAAGGTCGCACCAGGTACTGAAAGCAAAGGTTCACATTTCTTTGCCACTCACAGATATGGAATATTGGGTAACTTTCCTCAACAAAAAAAAATTACCATGTGCAATATAGTTCTGCCATTTGTTTAATTGGGTTCTCTTTATCTACTTTTAGGACTTGTGTGGTCATATTTATGAAGAAATAGACAATTCTTAAGGCTCCATAAACTTTCAAGAACCACTGTAGCTGTCACTGTCTATCTTTTGAAATTATATGGCTGCATTACTGATTTCATACACCACTTTGCAATGCCTGTAGCACAAACAATTGAACCCACTACTTCTAAGAATTGTCTCCATACTTTTGGACATATACAGCATGAATTAAAGCATAACACTTGGATACGAGTTAATGGAGGCTGGCACAATTGCCATATAAACATGCCTGTGTGATTTAAGTTGTCAAATAACTACCCACAAACCTTCATAAAACGAATAAGAATTGGATTACAGAAGAGCAATCTTGCCATATGTAATTAGTCAAAAACAACAGTCATTTGATATGCAGTTACTATATATATATATATATATATATATATATATATATATATATATATATATATATATATATATACATACATACATATACATAGAAATATACCTATACACATACACATATACAACACACACACACACACCACAACCACACACACACACACACACACACACACACACACACACACACACACACACACACACACACACACACACACACACACACACACACACACACACAGTCTTTGGACTGGGAAGAAACCTTAGTACCTGGAGTAAACCCACGCAAACATGGGGAGGACATGCTGACTCCACACAGAAAGGACCCAGGATGCTCCGCCCTGGGACTGAACCCAGGACCTTCTTGCTGCGAGGCAGTGATGCTACCCACCGAGCCACTGTGCCTCCCTAATAGTTAATATTAGACATACAGTGTGTCTATAAAGTAAGCCCCACTGTAACATTGTTAATAAGTGCGTTTGACCCATGGGGCTTTCAATGAATTGATGTAACGTGGATAAAACCTGGGCTCCTTGTGCTTCATATAAATCCTCTCATGTACGCTGGTTGGTTGGTAAGAAATGTATTAAAGGCCACATACCTTATGGACACCTTCTACTTATTATTAATATTATTATTATTTTCCTTCTTTCCTATGTCTTTATGGTGAAATCTATTTATTGAAGGGATTTAATCACTTGGATCGCTCACTTAAGTGTATTTTTCTTTAGCAAAACATATAATGCAACCATTATTCCCAATATTAGCCCCTGCAGTGACCTAGTCTATGGCTATTGGGGTTCAGAGAAAGGGATCAGAGAAAATTATGGCTGTTGCAGTTAGGTGATGATTCACCAAAAGAGTGAGAAATACACCACGGTATTGATAGAGAACATTTTTCCTGCGGTGACTCACAGTGTCATTCCAGCATGGCCATTATAGAACACTGTGAGCAATAATAATAATGCAAGTGAAAAACTATTCCTTGTGTCAGACAGATACATTTTTCAACATGTCCACTGTACAGGAGGAGTATAAGACAATATATGTGCTTAGTATGGATTAATTACTTCTTTGGTTAGGTTTACTACTGGAACGAACCATATAAGCCACTTTCACACCAAACAGTTCTAGGGAATAATATGGGAGGAACTACGCCCTATGCTAAGCTCCCCTAAGAGCTAAATTTGTTCGAGGACTTTTTTTGGGTTTGCATTCACACCGCGTAGTCTGTCGGTCCATTTGTCTTTTTTTTTTTTAAATATTAAGCACCAAGATCTGTTTAGATACAGCTAAGAAGTACAAGTACACAGACAAATGCCGGTTTTGCTCAACACAGGTGTTGAACAAATCACTAAACACTAGTGAGTCACTATGTCTGGACCAATCACCACATACTAGCGTCACTCGGGGTTCCTGTGCACTGAGAAAAGACTCTGCCTTGAAGTAGTAGCTAAAAAGGTCCCTATACACACCATTCTAAGAACTTCAATTGTTCCTGTGCAAACACAAGACGAAGGGGCACAGTTCTAAGAACTATGAAAATGTTCCTTTAGCACCTATAGTTGATAGGCAATCTACAGTAGGAATGTTAATCTAGTATATAGTTTCCTCTGTGTCCCACAGAAAGGAGACTTTATTGCCATTTGCAACAAGCACAATATGTCAATGTGTCACAACGAATGCAGGATCACTATTGCTTTTCTAAGGAGAACAGGTCTGGAATCGTCCTACTTCTCTCTTCATTACAGGCTCTTCTCACCAGTCAGATGAGATGAGGTCACCATATCAGCCTTTGCTCAAGCCAACACAACACTGCCCGCACCCTTCCTACAGAGGGCAAGTCTGCATGTGACATGATTTCCTGGAGCCCACTCACTAAGCCTTTGATAACTAGACACAGAAATTCCACTGCTAGCAAATATGCCAATTACTGCAACTCTAAAGACAAATTATATCTTAAAAAAAAAAAAAAAAATAAATCTTTGAAAAAATTTGTTATTGTGTCAGAAATGCTGTTATTTAACTATACCCATTTCGAGTTTTAAATAAAGTGCGAGCAATTCCATAGAATACATGATGAAACACACATGGACTTAAAATCACATCATTGTGACTGATAAACATCACCACGGTAGCCATTACTGCAGAGTTGGTGCAGTAACTCCAATGTTCTGGAATGGCTTTAAACTAGATTTTGGAACACGACCACTAGGATTTGCCTTCAGCTACAAGAGTATTAGTGAGGTTGATCTATGATTTAGTTACAGTTTGCCATTTGGCAGATGTTCTTATTCATGATTACTTACAACTGATACAGTCTGACAAGGTTTCAAACAAGCAGTTGTGGTTAAGAGCCTTACTCAAGCATCCAAGAGTGGCAGCCTGGCAGTGCTGGTACCTAAACCCTGGACCTTCAGATGCAGTACCTTAACTGTTTCTGTTGGCATTGTTGCATTGTTGCAACTTAGTTTGGAGTTCTGCACTCAAGAAGACTTTTAAAGGTTTCGTGCTACATAATTTCATTTACTTTTTAGGGATTTTATTGTTGTAGTTATTTTGCTACACGATAGAACTCTTGGACATTTCCAATTCACAATGATATCACATACAGTTGACTGGGGCAGCTGTAGCAAGGGAGAAAATTACATATTAACTTGTTTGAAATGTGGCAGTACAAGTAAGTGCCACAGTGTAACTTTCAGTATGACCCATTCGGTTCCCAGTGTTTGTCTGATTTGATAAACATACAAATGCTAAATGTCTAGTACAGCTAAAGCTGCAAGGTAACACATTAAAAGTTCTATAGTAAAATTACAATAACTGCACACATTACAAGCTGAAATATTATCACACAAAACATACTGCTTTTTCCCTGGCAATCTCCTAATATAATTACACATGACCTTCATGACTTTGCATATGATTTACTGGTTTATCAGTAACCCAGAATGTAAATTACTTCAACTCTGCAAGGGTCATTTGACTACATCTTTAAACTACAAATACATGAACGCTTCAGAGTTTAAGACATTCTTCATATTCTGCATCTGTAGCATGTGTTTTATTATCATGGCCAAAGAAAGAACTGAATACCACTTATACCCCTCTATGGATTGGATTTGTTTGTCCAGCACATCCCACCAGCTGAACTGAGATCTGGGGAATTTGGAGGCCAAGTCAATATGTGAACTCTTTCTCATGTCCCTCAAAGCATTTCTGAACAATTTTTTGCAGGGCACATCATCCTGCTGAAAGAAGACACTGCCATTAGGGAATACCATTGCCATGAAGTGGTCAGCTATTTTAAAGTTTAATTGATCAGTAAAACACAGGTACATGAGATTACAAAAAAATATATAACGGATATAATGGAAGTGTAAGGGCACACGTCAGTGTAGTTAAAATGAAACAAATTAATCAATTCTTCAGTAAAACGTATGTGTAATGTTCTAATGGGTTACAGTTTTTAATAGAACTTCGTGTTTACAAGATACCAAATCACAAATTAACACAGACATACCGTCCTAATCTTGCGCACACAACATAATTCCTGGGAAGTAACCAGAATTATTATTTGCCATATTCCCAGAGTGGATTCAAGCACATACTGAGACAGCTTTTCAAAATAAATAAATAAATTCCCATATGTTGTCTCCACAAAGCCTTCCAACCACTTTCACTTTGCATTAAGTTGGAAAGGTTTATATGTTACTAATGGAATGGAGCAACTGCCTCTATACTTAACATTTTTAGTATGACGAAACAAATGTCAAAATGTTCTAAACATTTAAAAAAAAAAAAGACCTCTTGTAACTAGTATGCATGTCTACTACAGACCAAGAATAAAGATATAAAGGAAATACTACGGTGGCCCATAGAGTCACGTCACAAGAGCATTTACAAAGCAAACTAAAGTTGAGAACGCAACAGCATCAAGTCAGAACACAAATATAGTAAGGAAAAACACAACAACATAAAGGCAGAGCACAACAACATTCCCAACAATGCTGCATTTGGTGAAAACACAACAACAGTTAAAAAAGGCAAAGAAACTCGAGAACACAAATACATTTAAGCGGAACACAACAGCATTAACTGAAACAACAAACATTCACAGAAACGCTGCATTTACTATATCACACCGGAAGTGCTCCTGGCCACTAGGGACATCGTTTTGCATCATAAAAATGTGTGTCAAGTGAATGACTTATGACTGGTGTTTCTCAATACAAGAACGCAAAGTTAAGACCTGCTACTGTACTTTGGTAGTATGGACTGCTTTTCTACTGAGCAGCAACAGATTAACTGGAAAATCAGAGCTTTATTCCAGAAAGATATTGTTACGATTCCATGCCATACTGGGATGGTAGAGAATGTACCTTGGTGGAAGGTCCCTGCCACTTATCTACTTTCTAACAAAGTCAGAGAGGTTGCGCATAAATAATCCATAGATTCTATCCAGCAAAAAGATATTCTTAAGCCTGACATTGAGACTGATTGTTATTTCTGTAAGAATGCAACGAATATGTTATTCGTCTTGTGTGGCAATGTATATATACACAAGCACTGCTTGGTGTTTTGATGCATGTTATAACTTATATTATAGCTGACTTTTCTTTTCACTTTAAATATATGTCTCCTTTGGTATACTTCATTATGAGCAGGTCAATGAATGGAAATAGTTTGTAACAAATCTTTTATTTTTATTAGTGAAATATATTCATCCCGTGACCCTGTTCAGGATCAAGCAGATAAGAAAGTGAGTGGATGAGTGAGTAAATATATTCTTATGTAAAATTAGATGAAACAAACCTTTCTTCCCTTCTTTCAAAAATGAACTTAATCAGTACATGGCCTCAATACATGCTTCAGAAAATCTTAAAGCTATAAAAACAGTGCTTCTGCTTGTAGTTTCAAAGGACTAAAAGTATTTGTATTATTTTTATTTAATTTATTTATGCATGTAATTTCTTTATTTTCACTAAAAACAGAATAAAACTTGTAAGTATACACTTGGCAAGTTCAATTTTCAAACTCCCAAAATCGGATACAGTCGTTCTGCAGTTGGAACAGCAGAAAAATTGGCTCAGTGCCATATTAGCAATTCTCTCCAGCTGTACATTTGTCTAATTATTTAACTTATTTGTCAACCGGTTTGCCTTAAACTTAAAGCATTAAACTTGCTTACTTTATTAAACTACAACATCTTGTAACGCGCAACTTGACAAATGTCTCAACTCTTTCTGTCCATGTTGCAACAAACACAAATACATAACTAGGTTCCTCTTGTCACAGACCTAAATAAAAAAGAAAATAACAGTGTTTCAATGGTGGAAGTGCTCATATATTTTACTTAATAGTTTAGTCTACATGTAACAATGCATATACAATTGGGCAAAATAAGTATTTAGTCAGCCACTGATTGTGCAAGTTCTCCTACTTAAAAAGATGAGAGAGGTCTGTAATATTCATCATAAGTACACTTCTGTACAGACCTGTAATTTCTTTAAAAAGCTCTTCTGTCCTCCACTCGTTACATGTATTAATGGCACCTGTTTGACCTCATTATCTGTATAAAAGACACCTGTCCACAGCCTCAAACAGTCAGACTCCAAACTCAACCATGGCCAAAACCAAAGAGCTGTCGAAGGACACCAGGATCAAATTGTAGACCTGCAGCAGGCTGTGAAGAGTGAATCTACAATAGGCAAGTAGCTTGGTGTGAATAAATCAACTATGGGAGCAATTGTAAGAAAATGGAAGACATACAAGACCACTGATAATCTCCCTCGATCTGGGGCCCCACGCAAGATCTCATCCCGTGGGGTCAAAATGATCATGAGAACGGTGAGCAAAAATCCCAGAACTACACGGAGGGACCTGATGAATGACCTGCAGAGAGCTGGGACCAAAGTAACAAAGGCTACCATCAGTAACGCACTATGCCGAGAGGGACTCAGATCCTGCAGTACCAAGCGTGTCCCCCTGCTTAAGCCAGTACATGTCCAGGCCCGTCTGAAGTTAGCCAGAGAGCATATGGATGATCCAGAAGAGGCTTAGGAGAATCTCACGTGGTCAGATGAAACCAAAATAAAACTTTTTGGTAAAAACTCAACTCGTTGTGTTTGGAAGAAGAATGCCAAGTTGCATCCCAAGAACACCATACCTACTGTGAAGCATGGGGGTGGAAACATCATGCTTTGGGGCTGTTTTTCTGCAACGGGGACAGGACGACTGATACGTGTTAAGGGAAGAATGAACGGGGCCATTTATTGTGAGATTTTAAGCCAAAACCTCCTTCCATCAGTGAGAGCATTGAAGATGGAACGTGGCTGGGTCTTCCAGCATGACAATGATCCCAAACACACCACTCGGGCAACAAAGGAGTGGCTCCGTAAAAGCATTTCACAGGTCCTGGAGTGGCCTAGCCAGTCTCCAGACCTCAACCCCATAGAAAATTTGTGGAGGGAGTTGAAAGTCCGTGTTGCCCAGCGACAGCCCCAAAACATCACTGCTCTAGAGGAGATCTGCATGGAGGAATGGGCCAAAATACCAGCTACAGTGTGTGCAAACCTGGTGAAGACTTACAGGAAACGTTTGACCTCTGTCATTGCTAAAGTTTATGTTACCAAGTTTTGACTTGAACTTTTGTTATTGACCAAATACTTATTTTCCACCATAATTTACAATTAAATTCTTTAAAGATCCCATAGTGTGATTTCCTGGATTTTTTTTCTCATTTTGTCTCTCATAGTTGAAGTGTAGCTATGATGAAAATTACAGACCTCTCTCCTCTTTCCATGTAGGAGAACTTGCACAATCAGTGGCTGACTAAATACTTTTTTGCCCCACTGTAACAAACTGATCGCATTCAAGTATAAATTAGAAACCTTCCCATAAGCAAGCACCAAGCAGGTCAGATTTTAGAAGGTAATTTAATTCTGGACTTCAACAATTTATATCAGACAATTCATATTTAGAATACAGATTGAATGAATAAAAATATTTTATATAAAGAACACAAACAATAAAAAAAGCCTATAATGCATAGTAAATAAGATAACGTTATGTCAAATCTCCTACAACGTCAAAGCAAATTTTTATGTAGGCGATATCTTGATAAACTGACCGCATAGTTAAAAAAACTAAATTATCACCTAAAAAAAACTTTATTATAACACAACAACAGTAGTACTTTGAAAGTTATCCACCCAGAGCTGTTGTGGGAATGTCTGGGCTTTGCTTGTCCTGCTGCCACCAAGACCCTGAAATCGATAAGCAGAAAAGGTGAAATCAGATGACATCCAGACATCTAAGCACAGAGAAGAACAACCCCTTAATAATCTGTAATATCAAGTAAGTAATGGAAAAGAAAATAAAACTAACAAATTAACTAACCTTGGTAGGCATCACGGTGGTGCAGTGGTTAGCACTGTCGCCTCACAGCTCTGAGATCCCCGGCACGACCCTTGGCTCTGCCGGTGTGGGTTTCTCTGGGCGCTTCAGTTTCCTCCCACATTCCAAAGACATGCGTGTTAGGTTAATTGGTGTTTCCAAAGTGCGCAATAGTGCATTTGTGTTCTCGACTTTTGTTTGCCTCGTAAATGTTGCTGTTTGTAAATTCAGCATTTTGGAAATGTTGTTGTGTTCTGCCTCTATTTGCTGCGTCTTTCCATAATGTATCCGTGTTCTGACTTAATGCTGTTACGTTCTCGACTTTAGTTTGCTTTGTAAATGCGGTTGTGACATGACTCTCTGGACCTCCGTAAAATACACATAAAAAAAATGTAAAGCAAAGGTTACATAAATAAGAAACCTATCCCTTCATCGTTTAAGCTTGAAATGAATCCCTATGTTAATGTGCAACCTGGAATTGTCTAAATAAGGAAGTTAAAAAATGACAGACAAAAATATCACACTATTGGACTAGTTTGGGAAATTCCAGGGAATGGTAAAAACAAAGTCGTACATAGCGCAAAATATTCCCAACTATTTTCCTCCAATACAAACGCAATGACTTAACAGTGTCAGGGTTTCAAGTAAAGGTGAATGACATAATTTTAGATCATGAGCTACTAAAATGTCTCTGTGATTTGCTCCAACATAGAGATTGTGAAAACCGTCATAACAAAACACATTTTAATACTTTTGCTGACACCGATATGACGACCACATTACTCTGTTCACTGGCCAAACTTACATTAACCTGACAGACAAACAATTAAACCAATCCAAGCCATAGAGTTTGGGTCCTTAGTACACATACCATCCTCAGTTGTATGGCAACACATGGAGAAAGTGGTGGCCAAAAATGTCCTAATTAGTGTTTAAATAAACTTCTGTTGAGCCTTGTTTCAAATACGTTCTTATGTAATTCATCATATTGTTCAGATTGCAAATTAGTCTTAAAAACCAACATACAAAAGAATAGTGATAAATATTGTGGATCGTGATTCAGCCTAATAAAAACTAACATGACATTTTTGGCGGGTCATCCACCCCTAGTTTCAAGTTTTTTAAATACAAGAAAGTAATGTTGTGACACATTCCTAAAGCAATGGTACGTTGGAATTTGAGTAGGACTTGTCAGTGAGAGTTCAGAAAGACAGCTAGCAGGAGATGGAATTTGTTAGGCCATAAATAACTAACACACATCGTGATTTTGAGGCCAAGGAGTCTGGCATACAAAGACAGCAGATTTAGCTTAATGAAATGAAATAAACACACACACACAAAACACAACTCTACCCCTTCGTATTCATACTCCTTTTAAATATTTATACACTCATTCTGCTAAAAATATTTCGTCTTCAGATGCACACCAATTTCAGATTGCAGTAGACCAAGGATCCTTTTAGTCTTTGC
Organism: Ancistrus triradiatus; assembly: GCA_025084515.1. Classification (NCBI taxonomy): domain Eukaryota; kingdom Metazoa; phylum Chordata; class Actinopteri; order Siluriformes; family Loricariidae; genus Ancistrus; species Ancistrus triradiatus. The sequence goes on along the minus strand of JAJAGP010000588.1, from coordinate 254,106 downwards.
GGCAGAGTGTGTGGGGGCGAAACGCGACACGCTCCTGAAACACTACCCAAAGGAGTGGACAAAATCCCAGTGGAGGGGAGCGGGATGTATTGGCTTCCACCAACAATGCAGTGGCAGTTTCCTGTGTGGGCTTCCTGTGGACTGTGCACCGTGTTCCAGCATACAGTCAGCACTTTGGGTCCTGCGAGGCAGAACAGGTAGTGTGCGCGTGCACTCACACACACACAAACACACACTCTACTCTACGCTCTCTAGATAGAACGGACAAAATCAAGTTCTAGACAACAATGTTGCCTGATATTCCCTATTAAACAAACTCAACCTCAGTAGCAGTACAAACAAGAAACACAGAGGCTTTTCCTTAAAGCATTCCAGGGCAATCAATTAAAATAGGAAATTCTTCTCCTGCTGTGCCAAGCCACTTCCTAAACATGTCCCTGCTTCCATGTCGCTCGCTAATAAACGTCTGAGCCACAATGCAACCAACAACTTTTCTTTCCGTTCATTTTCTACCTGATTAATGGGATTTCTCTAGTGGCCTAAACCATTCATTTAGCATTTCATTTATGACTTCTTTCACAAGACCTCTTATAAGAACCCACTCTCCCCCGCCCCAAAATTCCCTTTTCTGTTGTAGCTGATATAAATTGAATTAACCATGAAAATATTTTACTACACTCTTTTTCCCATCCATATTTGACAGATCTCGGTTCCAGTGCCAGGAGTGGCTGGTAGTTCTAGCAGTGTATAGCAACTATAGGGAAATGGTGGATCTACTGCCTGATCTAAATGAGTTTCAAGTTCACTGCTGTTGTTGTACACCTTATTTTACATCCTACCCTGTTTGTCAGTGTATCCCCAAGTCTGTGAATGCATGAGGCATTTCACAGGGGAAAAGTGATTTATGACCAGTACAGCAGAGGCTGAAGACACATGCTATGATTAATGCACTCACTGGTCACTTTATTAGGAGTACACCTCCTTCTTTATACACTCATTGTCCATTTTATCTGTTCCAATTACCATATAGTAGCATGTTCTAGTTTTACAATTATAGACTGTAGTCCATCAGATTCTCTACATACTTTGTTAATTCCCGTTACTCAAATCTCTAATGGTCAGGACCATTAAAGAACAGAGTAAATGGGACTAACAAAGTATGCAGAGAAACAGATGGACTACAGTCTGTAAATTGTAGAACTACAAAGTGCGTTATACGCCAACAGGAACCAATAAAATGGGCAATGCAGAAACAAGGATATAGAAACAAATGGATGAGTACCTAATAAAGTGATCGCTGAGTGTAGACACAAAAGCACAGTATCCTGACAGACAGTGTCCTGTCTGAAACAGCTAAGAGTTTGAAGTCCATATTCATGTATTCCTCATAAGCTGATCATATTATACAGTACTACTACCATTAACTGTACTGGCTGGTAACAAGAAAAAAAAAACAATTACAAACATCATATTGACAGGTAATGAAAATATTACTGCTCACAACTGTAATTTAATGGCAGTACTGTTACCCTGGCAGTCCTAATATTAAGACAGAAGGTTACCATCAACTGTCTATTCTGGCTAATAGGGCTACATTTTACTGCCATATTGTGCAATGTCAATATGGTGGTCTACCTATGTCTACCTTTCTACAAATATAGACACAAATGATAATAGACACAATAACAAATATAGACACAAAAGCTCCCAAAAGAATACTAGCTATTTAAAATCTGTTGGGAAGTAATTCTCTATGCAATTGCTGTTTGAGCGAGACAAGGAAGTACGTCAGGAGACAGCAAGAGTGAAGATGAAGAACTTGTCATTATGGTGGGTGGTGATGTCTTTTAAAAGTCCAGGACCAAGCAGAACAAAATACAAGCGTTTCATCCATGTGCTCAGCAGAGGTGTAGTTCAGTCTGAAATAGTGGGTGTAATGGAACATTACAAGTAAGTCTACACAAACAGCCCAGTAAATGTGGCCTTGACTACACCACTCATCCTCAGAAATGCAAATTAAGTGTAGTTAATCATGTGGTCCATGCTAGTGAAGTGGTAGCAAAGGTTAAGAATCTGGACCATGAACCAGAAGGTCTAGGGTCCAATGCCCACAACCACTAAGGTGCCACTGTTAGGCCCTTGAGCAAGAAACTTAACCCATAATTGCTTGGACGTATATACAGTGGGGCAAAAAAGTATTTAGTCAGCCACTGATTGTGCAAGTTCTCCTACTTAAAAAAATGAGAGAGGTCTGTAATTTTCATCATAGGTACACTTCAACTGTGAGAGACAAAATGAGGAAAAAAATCCAGGGAATCACATTGCAAAATTTATTTGTAAATCATGGTGGAAAATAAGTATTTGGTCCATAACAAAAGTTCAACTCAATACTTTGTAACATAATCTGTTTCCTGTAAGTCTTCATCAGGTTTGCACACACTGTAGCTGGTATTTTGGCCCATTCCTCCATGCAGATCTCCTCTAGAGCAGTGATGTTTTGGGGCAACATGGACTTTCAACTACCTCCACAAATTTTCTTTGGGGTTGAGGTCTGGAGACTGGCTTCGTTGCCTGAGCAGTGTGTTTGGGATCATTGTCATGCAGGAGGACCCAGCCACGTTCCATCTTCAATGGTTTCACTGATGGCTTAAATTCTCACGATACATGGCCCCATTCATTCGTCACTTAACACGAATCAGTCGTCCTGTCCCCTTTGCAGAAAAACAGCCCCAAAGCATGATGTTTCCACCCCCATGCTTCACAGTAGGTGTGGTGTTCTTGGGATGCAACTCAGCATTTAAATACGACGAGTTGAGTTTTTATCAAAAAGTTCTATTTTGGTTTCCTCTGACCACATGATATTCTCCCAAGCCTCTTCTGGATCATCCATATGCTCTCTGGCAAACTTCAGATGGGCCTGGACATGTACTGGTTTAAGCAGTGGGACACGCCTGGCACTGCAGGATCCGAGTCCCTCTCGGCGTAGTGTGTTACTGATTGTAGCCTTTGTTACTTTGGTCCCAGCTCTCTGCAGGTCATTCATCAAGTCCCTCCGTGTAGTTCTGGGATTTTTGCTCACCGTTCTCATGATCATTTTGATCCCACGGGATGAGATCTTGCGTGGGGCCCCTGATCGAGGGAGATTATCAATAGTCTTGTATGTCTTCCATTTTTTTCCAATTGCTCTTACAGTTGATTTATTCACACCAACCTGCTTGCCTGTTGTAGATTCACTCTTGCCAGCCTGGTGCAGGTCTACAATTATCCTCCTGGTGTCCTTCGGACAGCTCTTTGGTCTTGGCCATGGTTTGAGTTTGGAGTCTGACTGTTTGAGGCTATGGACAGGTGTCTTTTATATAGATAACGAGTCAAACAGGTGCCATTAATACAGGGGTAACAAGTGAGGAGGACAGAAGAGCTTCTTAAAGAAGTTGTTACAGGTCTGTGAAAGCCAGAAATCTTGCTTGTTTGTGGGTGACCAAATACTTATTTTTCACCATGATTTACAATAAAATTCTTTAAAAATCCTACAATGTGATTTCCTGGATTTTTTTCTCATTTTGTCTCTCATAGCTGAAGTGTACCTATGATGAAAATTACACACCTCTCTCATCTTTCTAAGTAGGAGAACTTGCACAATCAGTGGCTGACTAAATACTTTTTTCCCCCACTGTAGTAAGACAGTGGCGAGTCAAAACCAAAATGAGAAGAGTCACCGCTTCTTAATCTCTAGTACCCCTACCAAGGCTACATTATTATTAACAACAACCACAAAAGCTTTCATTGCACATTCAACCTGCCTCTAATTATGCGAGGCTGTACCACCCATTTACATCATTCCATTACCATCACCACTAGCCAGCAGACCTGGCACTAAACCTCCAGAAAGTGAATACAGCAATTACATTCATTTCCACAGGAAAGAAGCAAATGGTAACTACGGGACAACTAGAGAGGGCATGTCTGTAATGATAATGCTGCACTCTTAGATCTGTACTAAAGTATTTGCATGGATGAGCAGAAAAAGCTTTGCAAGGCAATCAGCCGGTTTTTCAACATGCCTGCACATTCTCATAAACTCTCTGATGTGACACCAATCCTTTCTTGAAGCAATACATAAAAAGCAAGATGTCCGTTGCCCTGTATGGAAAATACTGAGAATTGTCAGAGCTGACCACAGTAAAATAAGTAATTATCCTTCTCATTACTTCTATCGTGTAAGCCAAAAGCATTGCCACAATCGCAGTCATTTCCACTAGGGTTGACAAAAATCATATGCTACTTTATGCCAACCCATGATACACAATTTGTAAAAGCATGTACTGTTTTAATGACTTACAAAAAATACACAAAGGTTAAGAGATAAGGGTGATAAGAGTTCAGTCAGAGTTGCAGAAACACTGATACCCTTGATACTTACAGAAAGGGTATCATGATGTTATTCAGAATCAGCATTATTGGCCAGGTATGTTTACACATACAGTACAAGTAATTTGTTTCTGGCTGTTGTTTTAAATGTTCTAAACTAAATTTACAGATATACAAAAAAAGAAAAAATAAGATAATCCACTAAGTGCAAAATAAGACATTACATTAAGTGGAAGTGAGGCATGTAAACAACAGCAGAGCGTCCATACGTAATGAGTTACTGAAATTTACCAAGATATTAAAATAATGACATTAACCATCTCTATGTTCCAGGTAAATGACCTAAACAATCTTAAGCATAGCCGATGCAATGCAACACACCTTTAACCACAAGATTATAAATTAATTCCTCTCATTACTCAACTCTGCACAGTGATCTAGAAAATGAGCAATTTTAAACTAATGTGATTAACCTGAATGCATAATGCTGCACAGAACTTCCCTGACTGATTAAAATTGGTTATATAGCCTAGTTACTACATTCAATTTTGTTCATTTGGGAATTGGCTGAGGCATTTCCCTGTAATATATTCCAGGCTCCAAAATGTTAGGACGTTCATGTGAATGAGACATGTAGCTTAGGGCACTATAATTCCTGGACCTGCTACATAGTTAAAGGCAGTATCGATGGGAGTTTCGCTAAAATAATGGTAAGGGAGAACAAACAGGACTGCAGACTTAAACAGTATCGAAGTGAAGGCAATTACTGACAGAGGCATAAGCAAAATAATAGTGGACCTACTTTCTAACGCGTCGATTTTCTTGATTTTATACAAGTTACCACCGAGGTTTCTGATAACATATATTTGATAAACAGTAAACATGGCACACAGAATGAACTAATATATCATAGTTTATAATCACGCTCTAAAATGTGGTGTCATAAAACGTGTGTTTACATTGGGTTCGCCTTTGTACGTTGTGTGCGACACGGCGCTTTACCTGAAACAGGTAGGTTTACGTCACACACGCACTCAGAGAATGCAAAAAAAAAAAAAAATGGCGAACAAAGTTTGCCCAAAAATGCAGCAGAAAGGTACTGAAACATCCACTACTCACCAAATGACGGAATTAGGAATATTCCCTATATTACAGCGTCGTTCCACACACTTCAATCAGCGAATATTCCCAAATATCCACATTGTTTCTCTGTGGAATTCGGCTTCAGCTGCCGAAATGTCAAAGGCGGAAGAGACGAAGCGAGCCACTTAAAGTAACAATATAACCCCCCAAATAATATTCACTTTTCTTGCTGACTCCTCTGAGTAAAGCCGTTTCATTCTTGTTTCTCAAAATTGAGGAATAAAATATCTCGAAAGCGCAGCGTCCCAGTAACAACACCGCTCCCACTCATACAGAAACACACTTGACTCACTGCAGCCACCTGAACTACAGGATTACTGATGTTTCCAGCGCCGAGCTCAAACCCCGCCCCTCCCAGTGTACAGAGCGCTGTGTAAGCCCCGTCCCCATACACAGATCTATCATGCAGTCTCCGCCCCCCGTGCACACCGATCCTCGAAAGCCCCGCCCCTAAACGCAGCTCAATGCTAAAGCTCAACCTCCTCGTGTACACACCGCGCTCACTGCGGTCTCTTATGGAACGCCAAGAGTGTCATATTCCTTACTTACAGGTGTGCGTCGCTTAACGTCCACGACACTGTTTATGAAAACGCACGTTATACAGACTGAGCGTTGTCCTAATACTAAATGATATACCATACAGATTAATGCTATACAGTATATTGTAATGTACCTGTACTAAAAAAGCAAAGATAGTGTTTATTTGACTGATTTATTTAATATCAATAACACCACATATTGATATCTTATTATTTCATTATATAAAATGGGTGAAATCTTATTTATTTAATATTTGCTCACTATCTCTCTCTCTCACTCTAACTCTTCGCAACTGTCCCATGGTCTTGTCCCAACATCCTAATGAAACCTAGAAAAATAGATGAGAGTGCTTGTGGGTCTTTCTTTTAATAATGCATGCCAAACACCTTTGGTACCACTACTTTTAAGTGCTGTAACGTGGACTGTGTGTCCTGGTGACCATATAAACAGTGCTCTAGTATTCTCTGTGTTCTTCAGGCTTCTTAATGGCTTGTTAATGATTCCTTAGATTGTATCCATTCATCTTGGTGCTGGTTTGCCTCTTTCTCTTTTTCCTTCCGCTGTTTCAAGCATTATTGTCTTTTGCACTTAAATGGTTATTCCCATGATATATAAAAATTGGTAGCTAACCTCTTTCAGTTAGTCAATAGGAGCCAATCATTGCTTTACTGCTTCTTATACATTTGTAATAAAATGGGAAAAAAATAATTAGAGTGTCACTTGTCACTGTTGCTCTAGTTATGACTCTGTGTCATGCTTTTACCTAGAAAATGAATGGCCACCTGTTCAAAAAAAAACACAGACACTGGACACTGGATGATTGTAAGCATCGCAACCTAGCCTTAAAAATATGTTATATCAAAGTTCAGATTTTCTTCAGATTAGCTTCAAAACCTGCCACTTAGAATGCTGTTGAAAAAATAATTTTGTTATATAATCAAGTCAAGTCAATTTTTACAATTGAGCATTGTCTCAAAGCAACTTTACAATTCTAGATTATCTTCTAACATCTACAGCCAATCCCAAATTGAGCAAGCCTATGTTTACAGTGGCAAGGAAAAACTCCCTAAGTGTTATGAGGAAGAAACCATGGGAGGACTCAAAAAGGGACCCATCCTCCCTTCAGCCTAAGGCAAGGATGCGCAAGTCAAGATCAAGAAGACCGAAGCCCAGCCCAGCCAGACTGCCCTCCAGACACTCCCGGCTAAAGGACATGGCATGACAAGGCAGGCAGGCCAGACATGACTCCAGACTATGGCCCCAGTAACCCGACTGCATCCCAGTCAATATAATAACTTCCATAATGCTACTGTATATGTTAAGGTATATGAGAACACAACTGAGCTGTAGAGAAATATGATAATCTTGGAGTGTCATAGTATCTTTTATATGGAAATGACCTTGTTAGAAAATTAGTGCTCAGGTTACTACAGGTACCATCAGAGGAGACTGGCATTCCTATTCGAGGAAATGCATTCAGTCAGTCTGGTTTTTCTGTAACAGCATCTGAAGAATGGAATTCACTGCCAATCCGTATCAGATAAATCAACACTTATTGTTCATTAACTGATCAGCTGTGAAGTTGTGGCTTGTTAATAGTCAAACGTGTGAACATGAGTATATGAATTGCTTCTGCTGTTGTCTTGCATTTTTGGTATTGTGTTTGTCTTCGGTGCTTCTTTTATGTATTGATTATATGTAATAGTCTTGATGAATTGTTGTATCATTTTAGATTGCCATTTTACAAACTGGCCAGGGACTACAGAAGAAAAGAAGCCTTTATGGCTAACTCTGGCTCATTTACAGTAATTTACCTGTTGATTACTGAACACTGTCCCTGTCAGAAAAATAAATACATAAATAAATATATATAAACATATATACATATACAACATATACAAAATTGTACTAAAGGAGTGCTGTCTCGTGGCTGTTGCACTAACATTCTGTACATACTTTTGTGTTGCAATGTGGATAAATGTAGCCGGCCCATTTTAGGAATGTACAGCAGATCTGGATTATTAAAGGAGATCCTGTTCTGCAGGACAGCTATGAGTTGTAGCACAGCATTCACGTCACATTTTCTTAATGGAGAACGGAATATACAGCACATGGATTCTACTTATTCTACTGCATGTTAAATTATGGGGTTTACCAGATGATGTGGAGCACCAATGGTGCATTTTAGATTATGTATGAAAATAAGGAATAAGGTGCAATTCCATCCACAGTGGTAGTCTGTTTTCCAAGTGTTTAAATATAATGTGATTTTTAGATTACCTATCTTGGCCTTCACTGGGAGAAAATTGCTAAAAGATAAAGCAATGTAGTCCTCTGGAATCTGATGTGAGGCTGTTTCTACCCAGAAACCACTGGCTTAATCCTATGTTACATAAATGAGAGAATGTTTAAAAATCTATTACTTTCAAAATTATTTTCATTAATCATTGTTAACATCTATGATGAATACATTCTAAAAAAAGAACTATTTCAAAACAAGCTAGACGTGTTTATATCATTCCATAGTAATCCTGCAATAGATAGGCTCATGTAATTAAAAGTCTTAACACAGGGATAATACAAAGCTGTTCACACTTGAGCAATGATTTAAACTGAAATGAACTGTATATTATTACTGATAAGATAAAACAGATTTCATATAGCCTGCATGACTGAAATTCAAGTATGTTTGGTTCTTCACGATTTTTAACCAAGTCACTGAAAAGTCCTGTGAAGAGACCATGCATTTCTACTGCTGTAGGTTTGAACTTAGGTGCCCCAGAAATGCTGTTTCCAGTAGCTTAGCTTAGCCACAGCCTAGGAGCTACAAACTCTCTGCTAAGATAAAATAAAGTTTTCATTTTGATTGATATTACAAACAAACCTGTCATAATCAGCACAGTGTTTATTTGATGCTGGGAATATGGTTTTAGGAATCCATGTGTGCTCTTTGTGTATCTACTATTATCAGTTAATCTCGAAACTGAGAAATTCCACGTGGTGGATTAAGAAAACACATCTGTGCTTTGTTTGTGATGCAACACTGTGACTAACATGTGCAGCCCTTCTGTACTACAACTACCTGACAAGCAGGTTTTGCTCCTACCCTCTGTAATCTTGATATACTCATGCTTTTAGCATCCAGAGGAGCAGCTATGTGACTGATAAGAAGAACTAGGAGTGTGCAGTAACTAAATTGTTTCAAATTGATTGTGAAAAACTGCAGAACCCTGTGAGAAATGATTAACACAGCATTAGGGCACCACCACTGTGCATATATCGGTACAGACATTTCTGCACACATTTCGCATACACTTACAGTGTAGAATGGTGGGTAAAATGAAAGATCCACAGCATTCTAATCATTTTATTTATTTCAATTTAAAGGAAATAAAAGGAAATTTGAATGTTTCTCATTTACATAACCCGTAAAACAGTCAACAGTCAAAATGACAGCAGTCATGATATGACGATATAACACAGAAATAAAAGGAAAAATGGTATTAAGTGACAAAGATAGAAGTCTCTAGCTTAATTTTTCCCCAAAATTAAGTCTCATCCTTAATTTTTCCCAGAGAATCCATAGTCCAAATCTATTTTTCCCTTTAGAAAGCCCTCCTGAGGAGCAAAATACAACACTTAAACTATAACAGCATCAACCTTTTTGGGAAGGTATTCCAGTAGATTTTGGACAATGACTGATGGAAAATGGGGTCAGCTTAGTCATGGAAAGGAAATTTACAGAGCTTAAAACAAATACTTCTAGTGCTTCTAGGAACTAAGCAGTGATTGCTGTGACCCAGAACAGACAACTAATACCCATTATGTTGGACTGTTGGCATTTTATGACGGCACCATTCGGCTCTTCTGTATGACCCATTCTACCACCGGTATTTGTTTATGAAAATTGCATTGCATCACATGATTGATCATATGATATGATGTCACAAACCTGCTGGCAATGGAAGGAGCTAATACTATATAGCTGTATGCACTAGTTAGAACAAGTCCGAGGGTCTTCAACTAACAATAATAACATTTAAAGTATTTTGACAGCCATTCTCATGAATCTATTAATCTATGAAATCGGTTCTGCTGATTTAATCCTGTCCAGCAGTAAATTTTTCAAAACATTTTCACCAAACATCTGTAGGCCTTTAGGGACGTGAAGTTTTTGCTTGAATAATGGAACAAATTTTTGGCATTTACCTATGTTGCATCAACTCTGGAACACATTTAGGTGCTGATGGTTATGTATTTTTCTTTCATGTTTGCTGTAGTCAAGGTAGCAAAGACTTTTACTGATACCGGCTGCTAGAGTAGACAAGCAGGCTCTGACATTTAGGATGAGATACAAATATTTTTTTTCCATTGACTCATCATTTAGTGAGACTCCACGTGTTGCTTTGTGTTGACAGATTGCTGTAATACTTAGTCAATTCAACAGGATCATGATATTCTTATTGTTATTGCCATATAAAAATCGAATATTTCATACAACATTGATTGATCTAATGTTTTTTGGTGTTACCTTAGTGAAGCAGCTGCATACATGTGCCTCAGGAGAAAAGGTCGTGCTTCACTACTTGCCGTTGTGTAGGTTTTAATTGATGTCCTGGGAATACAATTTCCATTTGTACACAATGATGGGGTTCTGACTGTGATTCAGTAAAGGCTTCTGCTTAACTTTTCAGTCTCACCCACAAATCCTTTCCATTTTAATGTAAATTTACAATACAGTAAACTTTAATGTAGAACAATACCTTTTACTGACAGCTTAACTACCATAAATATGTTGTGTGAACAGATGCATATTAAAATGGTTGTAAGTTTCAGCAGCCACAAATGTTACTAAATATTACATATAGTTATTTATTTATCTTTTCACAAAAGTAGCTTTTCTAGACATTTGGAAACTCCTGGTGATGTTTTCCACAATGGAATTATTTATTTATTTAATGTCATAAATGTCTATTTATGACTGGAGCAAGGCTGTAATCACACTGGGGTAATTGAGCGTGATCAATTAACCTAAAGTGTGTCTTTGGAATGTGGAAGGAACCAGAGTACTGAACACAGATGGAGTCCAAGGTCAGGATCAAACTGGGGAACTCTGGAGCTGTGCCACCTCACCATGAAGGATAACTTGATTCTGTTCCTTTTGGTTGCTCAGTATTGCATTGAAAACTGAAACACCCCATTCCACAGATTTGTTCACCACCTTCATTCCAGACTCTCAATATTGCTTCAAAATATCATCAGTTGTTTGGTATATTTGAGCTTCTAGGAGAGAGAAGTCTGTTAGAGTTTTGGCTAGAGCAACAAATAATTCCTTTTGTGTGTAAAGACATTTTCCAGCAGAGATTTATTTGTTTATTTATTTATTTAATGTCATTTCAGAATCAGTGGCTATATTCATGACAGTTCCATGATTACAACTGTTCTTATCAAAGACACTCACACTTGGACAATTTAGAGAGACCAACTAACCTACCTTTGGAATCGGAGGCAACTGGATTATCCTGAGAAAACCCATGTATAGCCTAGAGTACTTTTTCAATTGAGACTGAAAAACTAGATTAAACTTGTTTGTTTATTTGTTTGTTTTATTCACTTATTTTTCACTTCTTTTTCTCCCCTAACTCGATCTTTCCTGGTTCATTAGTCTCTAGACATTCTCCGACACGTGCAAAACCGCAAGGGATTAGGGGCAGCATGTTCTCCAAACGCCTCAAGGGCACCAACTGCTTCTTTTCACCAGAGGCTGCATGACTTCTACTGAAAGAATGAGCTTCCCTTATCCATCTACCACCCTTGGTACTGCCTTGATCAGCCAGCAGCAGCAGGGACATGATGCATTGTCTAGCATTCCCTCCCTCAATCAAGGTCAATTATGTCTGTGAAGCATACAATTGACTACTCTGGAGCCTGAACCAATACTTCAATCTTATCGAAAATTGCATGCCATTGCATATTGAGTGTCACCTTTATGAAATGTCATTAAAATACACCTAAGAATACAAGATGCCCTTTAGTGCTGAATCTCAGCTGGCATTCTCTAGAACATTTCTAAAACCTGATTTTGTTATACCCTATGTAGTGAAAATATGTAGTGTGTAGGAAGTTGTGGCTCCATAACAATGAATGAATAAATCAATTAAACAGTCAGGTCAGGCTGGGAAAAAACAGGTTTATATACAGTATATATATATATATATATAGATAGATATATACTATATATATATATATTATATATATATATATATATATATATATATATATATATATAGCATAAGCACTGGGTGACTCAGTAGCAGAAAACTAGTGGAACAGTCTGGATGCTTTCTGCATGGAGTCTGCATGTCGTCCCCGTGTCCGCATGGGTTGACCTTGGATACTTCAATTTTTCCCCACAGTCCAAAAACATGCGTGTTAGGTTAATTGGCGTCTCTAAAATGCCTCGTGTGTGTATATGAGTGTGTGAGAGTATATGCTCTAAGATTGTTCCTGCATTGCGCCATATGCCACTGGCTAGCCATCATCTCTTCCGTGACTCTGATCAGGATTAGGTGGACAAGAAAAAGAATGAATGAATGAATAACAGACATCTTGCAGTTGAATAACTTAAGATACATCACACCTAGACTGGGGAGTGTTTGCCCATTCTGCCTTGTATATTTGTTTGAGTTTATTCAGATTTCATGCTGGGTGGCAATGGACTGCTTTCTTCAAGTTCATCCACAGACTTTCTATCAGGTAATTCAGCACTCTGTAACAGACATTAAATGGAATTCACCATCCTATCGGTAAGCCACTGTGTGTTTTTTTGGCAGTGTGCTTAGGGTCATTGTCATGCTGGACATCTTCAAGTGTCTAGCAAAAACAATGACCAATGATTTGTTTTTAAAAAAAAGTGCTACATAACTCCACTTATGGAACAATAAACCAAAAGTGCAGACAGAGACTACAGGCTTTCTGTCTATAGAGGAGGTTTTCCTGGTGAAGCATTGCCTTTTTATTCTGCTGAAAGTGTAAAGGGTGTGACAAATGTGAACATACTCATAGTTCAGCGTTTATCAAACAGCTATCGAAACCTGATGTCAAACAGATCAAACAAGCACGTCTGTACCCACTTACCATAGCAGGCTTTGAATGCTTTTGGCCAAATAACCCTACCTCAGGAAAACAAGCAGTACAGAGAGAGCGAAGTGTCCTTCAAAATATTTTCTCTCACACAGTCAGTTCAAAGGAACTGGAATCCCACCCTTGATAAATAACCTTAAAAGCACAACTCTTGTCAGGAGTGCATGACAAGTTTTCCATGAAAACAAATCAGTAGATTCCAGAAACCTTGTAACACTCATGCAGAGCTCTAGGAAATTCAAGCATAAATCATTTAGACAGAAAATCAGTGGCAAGAAATTTGGCAGGTTTGGCAGGAGTCACATATGAATGGCCATTTTATTACATACAGCACTGTGCACAATTCTTGGGCATTCTTTTTCAATTTAGATTCTGCTCATTCTCTACGTCAGTTTTAGTGGTGACTGCACTTTGTAGTTCTACAATTACAGACTGTAGTCCACCTGTTTCTCTACATACTTTGTTAGTCACCTTTACTCTGTTCTTTAATGGTCAGGATCCCCCACAGATCATTCTCAGCACTGCAGTGACACAGATGTGGTGGTAGTGTGTTAGTGTGTGTTGAGCTAGTATCGTTGGATCAGACACAGCAGTGCTGCTGTTCACTCACTGTGCACTTTATTACAGACATCCTCTAATCCTTCAGCAGTGCTCGCAGGATGCTGCCTACAGGATGGCTGGACATTTGTGGTAAGTGCAATATTTTCAGTCCAGCAGTAACTCTGAGGTGTTTAAAAACTACACCAGCACTGCTGTGTCTGATCCACTCATAAAAGCACAACACACACAAACACCACCACATCAGTGTCATTGCAGTGCTTAGAATGATCCACCATCCAAACAGTACCTGATCTGTGGGGATCCTGACCATTAGAGAACAGAGTAAATGAGAAATATGTAAAGAAACAGACGAACTACAGTCTGTAACTGTAGAACTACCAAGTGCAGAGACCATTAAAAATTAAAGAAAGAATAAGCAGAATATAAACTGAAAAATATAGAATGCATACGACCTATGTACAGTACTGCATAATAATGTTTTTGAACTTCAAATATATAATTTATAACAGCACTGTAAATCGAAGCATAATTAGACCCGCAAAAAAGAAAAGCTACTAAATTCTTATGTACTACATTTTTACCTTCTCTATCAAATTAGTATCAAGGTCACAGTAATATGCAGTATACAGGCAACCCAGAACTCATTCATTCATTTTGAGCAAACGATGAGAACCGAGACCAAATTTTTTAGTCAAAATGCGCTGAGAATCAAATTGGATGAGTTCCGAGGTGGTTGAGATTCAAGGTACTACTGTACATTTTTTAGAGACAGAGATTGACTATCACTTGCCTTAATAATGTGGGAAGAATAGTACCGAGAGGGAGCCCACACAGACACATGGAGAATGTTCAAAATCCTCACGGGATCAAACCAGGGATCTCTAGAGCTATGATTACCCTTCCAACATTCCTCCCCCTTAGACTCTGCACGCTAACATTACACTTATTACACAATTCTCAGGACATGTCTGTGCACAATTGCACTTTTAGCCTTGGAAAGTACATTTACATATTTAATTTAATATTTAACATATGCTTACTTTTCATTCATTTTTGCTGCTATATACATATACTGTGTATATAGTCAAGTCAAGTCAAGTCAGATCTATTTATATAGCGCTTTTTACAATGGAGCATTGTCTCAAAGCAACTTTACAAGTTTAGATTATCTCCTAATAACTACGTCCAATCCCAAATTGAGCAAGCCTAGGGCGACAGTGGAAAGGAAAAACTCCCTAGTTCTAGGAAGAAACCTTGGGAGGACCAAGACTCAAAAAGGGACCCAACCTCCTTGGCGGCGTAGATGATAAATCTAAGAGCGAAACTAAAGTCATGGAGTCATAGTTCGAATAAAATGTGAAGTAAATGCACATCGGCATTAAAGTGGCCCGGGTATGATGGGGCTGGAGCTGATGACGGAAGCAGCTTGACTGGAGCTACAGCAGATGAACATCATGTGTGGGGCTGGAAACTGCTGGAACACAGCTCGGAGAGAAAAACAGAAAATGTAATTGTTACTGATTAAGAGCACAGTGTCTATTAACAATCACTGATGCCATGTGTAGCATGAGACCCCGGCAGCATTATCTATAGCAGCATAGCTAGAAAGAGGAGAACTGGTAGGAAACACAGCCAAGAGGGATCACAATGAGACATTGGCAACCCCACGGGAGGCAGAAGACAGCAACCCAACGTCTCTGATCACCATAAGACTCTTTGACTATGAACCCCCAGCTCTGCCCTTATTCTAAGGCAAGGATGCACGAGTCAAGGTCACGAGGACCGAAGCCCAGTTCAGCCAGACCGCCCACTCGACACTCCCGGCTAGCGGACAAGGCAGGCAGGCCAGACATGACTCCAGACTCCGGCCCCAGTGACCCAAGCCATGCATCCTGGTCTAAATCTAGTCAAAAGCCTGTATATACTTCATTACTACAAT
Organism: Ancistrus triradiatus; assembly: GCA_025084515.1. Lineage (NCBI taxonomy): Eukaryota > Metazoa > Chordata > Actinopteri > Siluriformes > Loricariidae > Ancistrus > Ancistrus triradiatus. The sequence goes on along the minus strand of JAJAGP010000588.1, from coordinate 238,412 downwards.
ACAGGACTAGACCGCACTATATACACATTCAACATATCTCTCTATATAGCCACTGTTTTCATTTCTTTTTTATTTTTATCTTTATCTTCCTTTTATTTATTTATTTTAGATTTAATTTCTATGTTTAGATTTCATTTTACTCTGTGTTGACACATGCACCAAGACAAATTCCTTGTACTTGGCGAATAAAGGATTCTGATTCTGATTAAAAGGGGCTGTACCACTGTACCCCCCTTTCCGAGCTTCATACTCAGCACTGTGATTGAAAACTGGTGTCACCTTAGAAACAATTTATTTACAAAACTGCCAGAGTCAGCATCTTTAACACCACGTGTTAGGGTACAGTACATTGTGTGAGCCTAGGCATCGACCAGCTAGCTCAGAGAATATTGTTATCTGATTGAATAAATTTGCAACCTACTTCCATTGATAGAGTTTATTTGTTTTGTTTACTTTATTTATTTAAATTAATGGCTGTTTCTGACAGGAGCAAGGTTACTTGCCAAATGCACGCACACTGGGCAATTTAGAGAGCAATTAACCTAAAGCTTGTCTTTGGAGTGTCAATCTAAATCCACACTGACAAGGGGAGAACATGCAAACTCCACACAGGCGGAGTCCAATAGTGAGCACGCCAAGCACCTGTGCCACCATGCCAACCCTTTTGATAGAGCAATTACAGGCTTGGTTGGCTTTTACGCAGCAACCACCCATTTACCAATGGAATGAATATGCGCTGGACTGGAAAACATTATACAAGTATGTAACATATAACAGCATAACAGGCTTATTTATTTGCATTTATGATACTGTATATTCACTCACCGGCCACCTGCTACATTTGTTCCATGTGCAGGTCTGGTGGCTCAGTGGAAAGAGCTAGATGCTAGAAATGGCAGTTCATGAGGGCCTGAGTTTGAATCCCAAAAGTGGAGCTAACAAAGTGAAGGACAGGTGGTGCATTACCAGAACTGTACCTCTGGGACAATCCCAGGGTTTACCTCTGCCAGAATTCTAGATTAGGTTCCCAACCCTCCCCCCTGACCAGGGTAAGTATGGGTAAAATGACATGCTTTGCATTGCTATTTAATTTTTTGTACTATACACCAGATGTATTTCATTACATGTAATCTAAACAACCCAAATCTTAATGCTGGTTCTCATTATTTCCCAAATATGTCTGTGTATGGTGTGTAATATGGCAAGATTGTCAGATGGTAACAGCCCCCTTCCCAGTCTTGTACAGTATCACCACCTTTGATGTGTGCTAAGGATTGTATACCTGGTTGGTGACATGTCCATAGTGGTATCTTTCCAGTGATGGTAACAGTAACAGTAACTGGATACTTACAAATATGCACGTATCTGTATCTAGTCCATTTAAGATATACTCACCAACAAAAAATGAATCAGGTGTGACTGAAACGTACATAATACCATGTAATACCTCCAAGAATTTGGACAAGAATTTCTTGTAGACTGGGATTTTTGCCACTGCTGGTAGACCTGTATGACTGTACAGTTTGATACATCTGAACATTCAGCTACTTCCTTCACACTACAGCCTTTGGCACACCCAAATACAATCGCTCCATTTTGCCAAACATTAACATCTGCTTTGCGATCCAATTTACACACATCAAACGAGACATTCACTGCACTGTACCACCTCTTCTCAATCTATGAATCCCATCACACACCCTGCAGGTACAGTATTTATAGCCCAATCATCCTCGTGCAACGCCATCTGCAGGTGACAACTTTTTGGTTCAGGGAGTATACATATTTAAAAAGCAATATCCAGAATGCAGTTTATAACTTAAAATATTTTTAATACAATATTTTAAAGTGTGAATGTGAAGAGTGTCAGACTTCCTCTTCATCTGCTAGACTTAACTTTAAGCACTTCAGCTTTTCAATTACTAGGAAAATCATTTAGGTAGCCAGTGAGTTCTGCTAAGCACTACTCTTAATGTAATGATGCTGTTCAAATAAAGTGAGTAGTATTCTAAACTATTGACGAAGCACAGGGGGATGAAGTCAATTTCTAATCCACTAAATTATTTATAAAATAGAGACATTAGATGATATTTTTCTTCCTGTATACAATATCACAAAGTCAGAATTGGATCTAAATGAATTAAAGTATTAAAGGCAATGACAAAAAAACTACTTTAAAAAACCAGAATAAAACCTTTACTTGTCAAGCCTTGCTCTTTCAGACGCTATATGATGAGTACTCTGACCTGCATGATAGAGTGAAGGATGTAGTCCAGTGAGTTGTCACTGAAATGCCCTGACCCCATCAGTGGTGACTTTATAGAACTCAAGAGACAGCAATGTTGCCAAAAGCCAAGAGACCTGTCGCTCAGTTCTCTCTCGTCAGTAAAACAGATTCGATCTGTCAGTTCTGGAGATAATAACCTTGAAGATGCTGAACATGCCTCTTGGCCCAGACATACCGTACGAACTATCTACAGCTTGAGTATTCATAACAAACTGTGAATGCAACACGACGAATCAGCACACTGGAATGAAATCTATTTGCTTAATGTTGGGTGATTACATTCTTACCCTTAATTTAGACTCGGAGAAAACTGGATGAAACTTTGTATGTTGTAATTTTATTATATCTGCTGAGAAGTAAGATAATTATAAGGTGACCTACGTGCACAGGCTCAGATCCGTACAAGTTCACACAATAGTCAAAATGGCTATGTATGCGATTTAATACTGCTATCCATCACAAACACTAAAGGCATAAAACAGTCCTATCTGTATGTGCATGGGTAGTTTGAAAGTGCAACCTGAACTAAAGTGAAAATAAAGCTTCACATCCATCACAAAGAGAGGGAAGCTCAGAGCTCATCAGATTCGGGGATGAACATGGACATATTGGATGGTTTGAGCTCCAGTGTAGCAGCAGGATGGAGCAGAGGAGCACTTTCAGCCACCCAGCCTAGAGCTGACCTGTTGAAGGAGGGTCGGATGGACGCAGTGTCTGCTGGGGCTGCTGGGGGTAGACTGGGAATGGCAGGGACAGCATCCACCTCAGGCAACTTGATTGGAGCTTTAGGCGCTTGCCCAAAGCCACCAAATGGAGTGGCCACCCTAGACAGGACAGATTAGATATTAATGAAAACACAAAAATCAAAAGAAGACGCAGACTCAAAAAATCTCATTGATAAAAATATAACCCATTGCAAAACAACTGCTGTAAATGAAAGCTTAGATGAATTTGAAGTTAAATTGTTAGATTGTACTCATTATGCTAGTCCAGTGGTTCCCAACCTTTTCTCCTTGGATTCCCTTACAAGTATCTAAGAAAAGCTGCTCTCCTAAGCCCACACACAGACCAAAAGAATAAAGTAATTTATTGCAAGTCTTTATTGCCAAAAATTTACATAAATTATAGCTTTTTTTAATTTTTTTTTTATTTCGCCTCCCTTTCTCTCTTCAATGCAGCTAAACATTTAACTAAAAATCTAACAATATATTTCAAGTAATGTTAAGTAATGTTATAAACATTAGAGTGAATGTTCTTTGAATTTTATTTGATTTGCAAATTGTGTTTTTACAAACTTGGAGAACCAAACGCGGAGACAAAGTCTAACTAAGCCCTGTGATGTTTGGCAGACCACAGGCTGGGAACCATAGTGTTGGTCAGTATTGTCCTGGTACTTTTGAATCAGAGGCAGCAGTATTGTCACGATTTTAACACTGTGGACAACTACTGGCCACAGATTCAATTATCAGAGCATACAACCTTCACGGTAACACTTTAATTTGAGGACCACAAACATCATGAACTCATGAAGAAGTAATGCTTAATATTCATATTCTACCTTAATTATTACATTCATTAATATATTACTCCTGCATTAAGGCATGTATGAGACATGCTCACTTTACGCATATTCATGATGACTCATGATGTATTGCGTGTATGAATTAATGATTACTCAGTAGTTAAATACTATGCATGAATGAAATGAAATATTAATGCTACTTCATGTACCATTATAGTAATGTGTTACCGCCTTTAAACCACATATACACTGGTGTACATTCATTCATTCTCTTATCTGCTTAATCATGGGTCGTGGGAAAACCTGTGCCTAGTCGGAGGCACAGGGCGCAAGGCAGAAACAACCCTTGACAGGGTGCCAATCCATCGTAGGATCGCACTCACACTCACACACTCCGAGCAATTTAGAAACATATTAAACCAATTAACCTAATGCATGTCTTTAGAATGTGGGTGGAAACCAGAGCACACAGAGTAAACCCACGGACACAGGGAAGACATGATCGAACTGGGCATGAGGGAACTGTGAGGCGACTGCTCTAACCGTTGCACCACCATGCTGACCCACCACCGGTACCACCGGCGTTCTCAAGTTGGGGTCACACAGGACACTACTTTCAGGATATTCTGTTCCCAGCAATAATATTTTATTTGGTTTAAAATGAGCAGTAACACTGGAATTACTGCTCCTTTTAAACTCATACCAGCTCCAGACACACCATTATACCACTACCGTATGATTACCAGTGCTGTGACAAGATCCAGTAAATATCTGATCAGTGGTGGTCCTACAGTAGTTATTTCCAGTGATGAATTCCATCAGAAAAGGGGTGGCACAGAAAAGTTGTGTACAGAAAAAGATGGCTGAGGAATAAGTAATATATTTGACTGAGTTGGCACAACAGTTAAGCAATTAGGTTCCTGACCAGAATGTCCAGGGTTCAAGTCCTTAACCCACAATGGCTTGAGCTGTACCTTGTATCAGTTGTACATTCACATTTCCATTTACAGCGACTAGCATACACCCTTATCCAAGAGCAACTTACAAAAGTTGTAATGTGCTCTGGATAAAGTCTGTCAAATGACTAAAGTAATTTGGAAATGTAAAATGAGCAACAGCATTTCTTTTGGAAACAAGTACTCACCTGTTGAAGCTCTTGTACTGTGGTATCTCAACTTTGGGTTCAGGTTCAGGCATCTGTAGGTGCAGCATGGCAGCTAGAGATGGGTCGCTGATGAGAGCCTGCTCCCAGGGAGAGTGGTAGGATTTGGGAAAGGCTGTGCTGTTGAATTTCTCTGATGGAACTTCCTTCAGAGGACCTCCATAACCTGATGAGTATACATCAAATAGCCTCTGGATATTCCGTTAAGAAACACTGAAATACTCGACACAAAGCCAGAACATAGCCTTGGCTAGGAACCAGGTTTTTTCTGAGCATTATACACTCACTCATTCACACTCACTCACATCTAGGGGCAATTTAAAGCAGCCAATCCACTTACTACCATGTTTTTGGGAGTTGGGAGGAACCTGTATCAGGTTTAAATCATTTAATTCATTACTGAATTAAGGACACTGTTAGTCCTGTGGCCTCACAGCTCCAGAGACCCAGGCTTGAGTCCTGACCCAGCAGATTCATGTGTGGAGTTTGCATGACTTCCATGTGTGTGTGGGGGTTTCGTCCAGGTAATCTGGCTTCTCTCTCATTCCACAACATATCTTAGTTCAATTGGCATCTTGGCCAATTGAACTAAGATCTTGGCATCTTGGCATTGGCTCAGCTACTGATTGTGCAAGTTCTCCTACTTAGAAAGACGAGAGATATTCTCTCTGGCACACTTCAGATGGGCCTGGACATGTACTGGCTTAAGCAGGGGGACACACCTGGCACTGCAGGATCTGATTCCCTCTTGGCGTAGTGCGTTACTGATGGTAGCCTTTGTTACTTTGGTCCCAGCTCTCTGCAGGTCATTCATCAGGTCCCTCCGTGTAGTTCTGGGATTTTTGCTCACCGTTCTCATGATCATTTTGACCCCACGGGATGAGATGTTGCGTGGGGCCCCTGATCGAGGGAGATTATCAATCTTGTATGTCTTACATTTTCTTACAATTGCTCCCACAGTTGATTTATTCACACCAACCTGCTTGCCTATTGTAGATTCACTCTTCCCAGCCTGGTGCAGGTCTACAATTTTCTTCCTGCTGTCCTTCAGCAACTCGTTGGTCTTGGCCATGGTTGAGTTTGGAGTCTGACTGTTTGAGGTTGTGGACAGGTGTCTTTTATACAGATAACAAGGTCAAACAGGTGCCATTAATACAGGAAGCGAGTGGAGAACAGAAGAGCCTCTTAAAGAAGTTGCAGGTCTGTGAGAGCCAGAAATCTTGCTTGTTTGTGGGTGATCAAATACTTATTTTCCACTATGATTTACAATTAAATTCTTTAAAAATCCTACGGTGTGATTTCATGGCTATTTTTTTCTCATTTTGTTTCTTATAGTTGAAGTCTACCTGTGATGAAAATTACAGACCTCATCTTTCTAAGTAGGAGAACTTGCACAATCAGGGGCTGACTAAATATTTTTTGCCCCACTGTACATGCCTGAGATGGACTGGCTCTCTCCTTGTCCCACAAGTTTGACATTGGCCTTAATATGTGAATGAGTGAGGGAGTCAAACATTTCTTCTTCTTTTTTTACCTTATTATATATTTCTTTTGGTGGCTTGGTTAAAATAATTGATAATAACTATCTAGCAATCTTAACAATCTCGCAAATCTACAAATTATAATCCTTTTGAAATGTATCAAAGGCATCCCTCTTAGTACATATTTGGAGGGAAGCAGGGAGAGCCATTCAAATGAGCATCACTCAATGCTGCACCCAGCTGCCTGAAGCCAACTAGTCCAAAACAGAGGTTATGTAAGGAGGGAGTACTGTCACTTATCACCCTTGTGCTGTAGACAATCTCCATTCGGAGTTTATCATGCCCATAGAAGCAGTTGAAAGTCCCAGAGCCCTTGGGGCCTGACAAGCATGCAAGGACAGCAAAAAGGATACAGGCAGCAGAGAATTTAAGACAGAAATATTCGTTGAGCTGTACACTGTGGGGTTTAGGTTTTAGAACTGAGTGTACCTGCAGGTGTTAACAAAACAAACTGGCATCACAATATCAAATCTGCCACTAAATACTAATCAGCCTACTACAGGCTGTCATGTATTACTTCAAAATGAGCAAATATTATATGTTATATTATATATTATATACTATATTAAGCGGCATTCTATAGCATATTCCATGAATAATATGCTAAGGCTAAAAAGTAATGTTGCTGAAGAACAGTGCATACCGTATCAAAGCATTTAGTAAAAATATTCTTGTTATTCTTGTGCTCATAAGAGCACAATCGTTACACCATGTAGAGCATGAGTCTGAGCATTGGATAAGGATAGAGAGACATAATCTGCTGGAGATGCTATCATACACACAAGGGGCTGAAACCTAAAAGATCCAGGAAATGCCTGACAAGCTTCCTGTAGAGGCCCTTAGGAGTACTCGCAGAGGGATTGACATATCAAACAGTCAAAAAAGTGTAGCAGAAGTAAAAGCACATAAAACACCACAATGAATAGTCTGCATAGTCTTGAAGCAGTGGGGTTGTGGACATCTGCACACTGGAATGAGCACTAACCTGGAGCTATACAGTCAGGATTGGGCATGGAGCGTGGGTCAGGTGTGTTTGGAGGAGTTTTTGGTGCTTGGTCAACACCAACACCATTAACATCTGCTTTCATATCTGTGGTTTCAATAATTGGTGCACAGTTCTGCAAGGAGGGCAAACAAGACAAACATTAAACAGAGAAAAAAGTCTGCAATTCAAAGCTATTACAGGCAGTTCTATTGAAAAACGTTGACAAAAACATGTGACCACAGGTAACATGTAGTAACAGATGGTGTACTATAGAAGCCTCATTGTCATGACAGCTTGGATGTTGGTGCTAAAATCATTTTGTTTTTTCTGTATACAGAGCCTGGGGATGTCTCCCAGACCTTTACATTTTCTTGTGAGCCTATCATTTGTTGACAGCCGCCAGAAAGTCAACTTAATCCAAACATTACAGAAAGTTTCTAACCTCATCATTGACTTGTAATAAGTCTTTGGCATATGATACTAAGTTAACAACAACATAAGTTATAGAAGCCAAAAATTCTGCCTTATTAGCTACAAAATGATACAAACTGGAACACTTAATTCAGGGGCATCTAGATTACTTGCACTCGGGCACACACTTGTCAATCAGTCATAGGGGCATAACTGTGCAAAAAAATAGTCCTGTTATGCATTAAATAGATTAAGTGATTTAACACTAAAGTGGGTGTTGCTCTGCCATGGATGAGAAATAAAGTACAAATAAACACTAAAGAAATCGGTTTATTAATTTTGTTTGTGCTAATGTAACTGGTGCCTTTGCTAGTGTAATGAATGGGGCACGTGCCCCAGTAAAGTGGGTCTGTTGAGACCCCGTCTTAATTGTTACTCACCTTTCAATTGTGCCCAGATCTGTAATGTTATTTGTGATAAAGCACTCGCATTCTAAGTAATTTTGGAGAAAGCGATTATAATATAATAATATTGAATAAGCAGTTAATTACCAGCTGAACTGCTCACCTGGGATTGTCTAGATTCAAGCATTGTTCATTCAACAGGGGATTTTGTTGTGGCAGAATGTTAGCTATGCTACAAATGGCATTCAATGATACTCACAATGACATTAGTCTGATTCTGAATGCTCTCAAACGTGTATTTTTCTGAGCGTCTCTGACGCATCTTGAAGAGCCGAGAGCCTCTGTTGGAAGCTAAAGAGAGTTCCTCCAGCATGATCTCTTTAGGTGTGTTCACCTTTTTTCCTAGATCCATCTCGCCTCCTGGGGGAGTTAGCAAATCATATGTTGTGAATGTACAATAGATAAAAAACTGAACTGAAGACACAGTCACACTTAAAAGTTTCAAACCTTTATACACATATTCTGCAAATGACCTCACAAGCATTGGAATTATTGTTTTTAAAAGGCACTGAAGTTTAATGTGTGGCCCTTATTCAATGGGTTAATGGTAATAACTGTATTCTAAAATATCAAATATTCTAAATTGGATTACAAAATACTCAAGTACTTGCTCAAAATCAAAGTCCTTATCAAAGAGGAAGCACAATGTTGGCTGTATGAACAATCAGTACACACACAATTTCTTTAAATTTATGATACATTTATGATAGATTTATAATATATGTTTCTCTGAGCAATGTGCTAACTGTATTGTCTGATGTATAATTTCTAAATGATTTTTTTGGATATACAGTGGGGCAAAAAAGTATTTAGTCAGCCACTGATTGTGCAAGTTCTCCTACTTAGAAAGATGAGAGAGGTCTGTGATTTTCATCATAGGTACACTTCAACTATGAGACACAAAATGAGAAAAAAAATACAGGAAACCACATTGTAGGATTTTTAAAGAATGTAATTGTAAATCATGGTGGAAAATAAGTATTTGGTCAATAACAAAAGTTCAACTCAATACTTTGTAACATAACCTTTGTTATTAATGACAGAGATCAAACATTTCCTGTAAGTCTTCACCAGGTTTGCACACACTGTAGCTGGTATTTTGGCCCATTCCTCCATGCAGATCTCCTCTAGAGCAGTGATGTTTTGGGCCAACATGGACTTTCAACTCCCTCTACAAATTTTCTATGGGGTTGACGCCTGGAGACTGGCTAGGCCACTCCAGATCCTTAAAATGCTTTTTTACGGAGCCACTCCTTCGTTGCCCGAGTGGTGTGTTTGGGATCGTTGTCATGCTGGAAGACCCAGCCATGTTCCATCTTCAATGCTCTCACTGATGGAAGAAGGTTCAGGCTTAAAATCTCACGATACATGGCCCCGTTCATTCTTCCCTTAACACAGATCAGTCGTCCTGTCCCCTTTGCAGAAAAACAGCCCCAAAGCTTCACAGTAGGTATGGTGTTCTTGGGATGCAACTCAGCATCCTCCAAACACGACAGGTTGAGTTTTTACCAAAAAGTTCTATTTTGGTTTCATCTGACCACATGATATTCTCCCAATCCTCTTCTGGATCATCCATATGCTCTCTGGGAAACTTAAGATGGACCTGGACATGTACTGGCTTAAGCAGGGGGACACACCTGGCACTGCAGGATCTGAGTCCCTCTCGGCGTAGTGTGTAACTGATGGTAGCCTTTGTTACTTTGGTCTCAGCCCTCTGCAGGTCATTCATCAGGTCTCTCCGTGTAGTTCTGGGATGTTTGCTCACTGTTCTCATGATCATTTTGACCCCACAGGATGAGATCTTGCATGGGGCCCTAGATTGAGGGAGATTATCAATGGTCTTGTATGTCTTCCATTTTCTTACAATTGCTCCCACAGCTGATTTATTCACACCAACCTGCTTGCTTATTGCAGATTCACTCTTCCAGCCTGGTGCAGGTCTACAATTTTCTTCCTATACTAAATACTTTTTTGCCCCACTGTATATAAGACCTCAAATTTTTACAGAAATTTGACACTGAAAAATAAATATATAAATGAATAAAAAAATAAGTAAAATTTGAAATATAAGAAAAATATTTATTTACAATTTCTATACTGCCTTTAAATCATTTTTATTTTTTCAAGTTGATTTTAGGTTCTGGCAAAATAATATGCCAGTGCAGGGGTCCTAAAAATGTATTAGAACTTGTGTAAAATTATTTTTAGAGACCCAGTGTCTTTTCAAGGGTCCCAAAATCCTTGGCAGCACCCCTGGATAAGATTACTCAAAATGAATATGTCCTAAATAATAATCATGATGCTATCAAATGTCCTAAATTATTATTTTTACTTTTTTTATTTCTGTAGACAGTGGACATTTCTGCATGAACAGTTCACGCAGTCATGAATACCTTTGGCCTGTGATCTGTCAGTAAATTTATCACAGCAAGTGCCAGGGAATTTGGAGGCCAGCTGTGCCGTTCGTCCACTTTATTCTGAACGCTTTAACACTGGCTAATTACAGTAATGTTCATGGTCTTGATTAAGATTAAGAAATATCCCAGTAGCATGTTTCCATAGCTGTTAAGTTTCTGTATGTGCTCAGCTTCCAGGCACTTTTCCATGCCAAGTAATTCAAACTACAACAGTATTAGTTACTTTCAGTGGTAAATGTAGGTTATTTATGGTCAGTCAGGGTGTGGCAGAAGGTGAATTACAAAAATAAACCCCACAAACTGGTGGGCTGACCTGCCGTGTGTGCTAATGTGCTATCTATAGAAGAGTTAGTGAGACTCTGGCTACTGTATACATTTGGTTTGTGAACCTGCACTGTAGAAATGCATTGGAATGTATAGCTTGATTATTTAACATGCTGAGTCTTTCTTTCCTAGTTCCCCAGTGTACTATTGTGTGCTATTGTTTTAAATTGTGAATTGTGGGCTTGTTTGCAAAAAAAGTAATACTGTCCAAATTGAGTGTATCTGAAATTTACTCATACACATTAACAGTATTTTACTATTATATACAGGTTTGCATATTAGAATTCAAAATTTCCATTGTGCAGATAAAGAAAGAGGTAGGACTTCCTACCACCAGTGCCTTGAATTTCTCTACAAATGGCTGCTGCTTGCATCTTCCTCTCCCTTACTGTTAGCAAGGAGTGCTGAGACATGGTCCCTGTTCAACAAAGAAAACCCCTCAGTTACATACTCAATGTGTATGACATTTTCTTGTATCAAACACAGAAACAAGTCAAAAAACGCACACACTGTTCAGCACATGTAATTCACTGTATCTGTGTAAAGGACAAAGTTAGCACATCCTTTAAATAACTGCAGGCTGTTAAACATGATGCCCATGAGAAACATACACTGTTCATAGGCAAAATGCCTGATCTAAACCTGACTCACCCAGACAGTACAGCGACTGTATGACATAACATTAGACAGGTGAAACAGCTACACTGATGCTACAGTAAAACAAATTGCCAGTTTGTTTCCCTATGTATTGCTGTCCTCTTATATTACAATTTTCTAAATGCCTTACCGTGAAAAATGCACAGAGCAAAGATGCCCAGCCAACAAAACTGATAAAATATAGCTACATGAAAAACAAAAACCACAGAATCATCATTTGGATCCATTTCAAAAGGAAGAACAATCACCAATCTAAGCAGAACTGCACTGCACAAATCCATACACATAAGCAAAAATGCTAGACCAGATTTATCAGTTACAGAATGTACAATAAAAGAATGGAGCACTTATTGTTTATTGATGACAGCAAGTAATTATACTTCTATATTACTGGTATGACTAATTCTAATTAAGATTAATAACTTATTAAGACTAACAATTCGCCTTATGCATTCAACAATAGAGAGGTCAGACACATCCAAATGCACATCACGATATACTCACACCTGAGTAAAGAGGTCTTTTCCTGTGCTTTGGGGGTGTCTGTAGGTGCCTCTGGTTGTATGTGTATCCTTTAGGGAATGGGGTTTAGACAGACTAAGTAATGTGACCGAGAGGCTCTGGCCAAGTGCACCATGGGGGAAGGGGAGTGATAGACCTAGGTGGTGGTGACATGTACTGTATGTAGTTAAATATAGGGAACATGACACACACACAAAGTTTGTCTCTCTATCATTGTGGGGACCTTACACTGGCATAACGATCACTGTAGCTAATTCATTCTACACCTACCCCTAACCCCAACCTTAACCTCAATAACCTATAACAAATCTTCTGATCTTTTGACCAGCAAGGTGTCCCCACCATGTAAAAAATGTCAGAGCTTTCTATCGTCGTGGGGATATTTGGACCCCACAATGTAATATATACAAGGTATACACACACACACACACACACACGTTTATTTTCAATGAATCTTTCTGAATTGAGAGGTTTTATATATATATACATATATATATATATATATATATATATATATATATATATATATATATATATATATATATATATATATATAAACACATATAAAGAGAAGTAAGGAGAAGGATAAAAATATTAACATAAAAAAATAAGTCTTTTACTAAAAAATAATTACAGTCCTTAACTATTCATTGATGTACTATTTAAAGCATTATTATGAAGTGGGAAGTGTATGGAATCCCAACACCATGCTTCGATTGGTCATTCCCTACAAACTGGATGACAGTCAGGATGATACTGATCAGGATTGAATGGTCAGTGGAAACTTTGAAGGACTTACAAGTCCTTATGACAAACAATTGTTGTTCTGAGCATTGGAAAAAATCTCACAAGCTTTTCACAAAGCTGACTTGTATGGCACAGTGGCAAGTCAGTAAGTCTTTTGTGTTTTGCAAAATAACACTTGAAATATTCTGAATCCATTTGGCAATAGGTTTTATGTCCAGTTCAGACTGGACGTTTTGGACTGAAATAAAATAGCCAAAAACTGGCAATAAATAGGCTACAGCTTGTTTGTTTATCACATCACATCAGCATCAATTACTATTTTCATGACAGACACAATGTTATATCAACACACTAGCCACAGGCCAATTTAGAGTGATCAATTAATCTAAAGCATATTTTTGGACCCTGGACCCCCCACAGACAAAGGGAGGACATACAAATTCTGAACAGACGAAGTCCTAGCTCAGGATTGAACCAGGTATCTTGGAGCTGTGAGGAGACTGCGCCAAACTCATGCGCCACTATGCTGCCCAACACACATATACTATATTTCTTCAGTAGGGACTGGGCAATTGGTTAGGATTGAACGGAAATTGGATGCTGCCAAGTGCACTCAGATTCCAGTGATGGAGTATCTGGAGTAACTGGAGTATTTGTTTTATTTTTCCTTTCACACAGTGACATTTTAAAATAATAATTTGTTCTTTTGACTCTACTGAAACCACTGTTACTCTTAAGTAGAGAAAATCGCTGTTCTTCTTCTTCTATCAGCTGCTTCCCTTATTATTTACCACAGTGCCTCCAGTCCAGACCACACATTAGATTTGGCACAGGTTTTACGCTGGATGCCCTTCCTGGCACAATCCTCCCCATTTATCCATGCTTGTCTTGGCCCAGCTCCAGTAGAACCGTGTGCTAACCAAGTGACTGGGTTTTCTTCTGTAAACACACCACCTGACCTTCATATTGCAAGCCCCACCTGAGATTTGAACCCAGGCTCTCAGATGCTGCTACTGCCATTAGCTGGCTCTACCCACTCAGCTGCCACTTTTGTTTAGAGAAAATTAAAGTCTGAATGGCAGATAGAATGCAATGTACTATCAAACTGAACACACAAACTGTAGCTGCTTTTAGCTGACTTCTATTTTAAATGATCAGTGTATAATTTTCTATATTTCTACAGTAAATATAGAAACTCAAACAATTCAGAAAAGGAAGAATAAGCAACTATTGCCCCAATATAGGTCTACAAGCTCAGTCATATATAAATAGACTGATGGTTTCAATTAAAGCAAAAGGTGGCGGCACAAAGCATCAACACCTTGATCTCCTTTCCAATGCTGCCATTCTTATTTTTTTGTTTTTCAAATACATTTTCAGAACTGTTGCCTTTTTTCCTCATTGCTTAAATGTTGTAAGCAAAATGTGTAATGGAAGCTGGGAAACTGTATTTAAAAAAAAGTTTTTTTGATTTAGGGCTGTAAGAGGTGGGATTATTTTCTAGGCTGTGCATATTTTAAGTTTAAATGACTGTTTTGGAATGCTTACCTTCCTGTTTCAGTGCAGTATAATCATTCATCAGCAGATATTATCTAGATATTAGAGAATACACCAATGAAATAAAGCAAAAGTATTCAAAAAACAAGTGAAATTATTGTAATAAATAACTAAACCTCTGAGAATACCCATATCCATTGTTATAAGAAACATTCTAGCTGCTGGAGAGTATGCAAGTGTATCTTGTTCCCATGAACACAGTAAGGAGGAACAGAAGGTTAGAGAGGTACAACCTGCCAGACCAACAAACTATTTGCAAGGCATTCCAGAAGAAAGCCTATTATTGCATAAAACTACAAACTTAAGCACCTGAAGTTTGGAGAAACTTTTGAAACTTGGCACACACACTGCAGGTCCGGAAAAGAACCTAATCCCCACTGTTAATGGTGAGGGATTCATGGGGAAATCTTACCTCCAAAGGTCCTGGGAAATGTGCTGCTTTTGATATGACGATCCCTGACCTAAAATCTGCGAGGTGAGCTGAAGGATTCACAAGCTGGAGGATCTGTGACAATAACTGTGGCACATAGGGTTTTATTACCCTTTTACTTCTGATACATTAATGACAATTAAATATAATTTTTCTCTCATATTTTGAGTGTGAAATTAAGCTCTTAAACAACAAGATTTTTATCAGAGACTTTTCACCCCAATATGTATTGAGGGTGCTAATACTTCTGGAGCTCACTGTATAACCATTATCTAGAAGAGCATTCTGAGTTTTTGATTAATAGTATAATAAAATGGTCTCGGTTGTATCAATTACAGTGACATTCTCTAAAATAATTCTCACCTCACCTTTCACTTGTGCCTTTACATCAAAATCCAAAGGTTTCGAAGCAAAAAATATGAAATGAGGTCCATAAAGAGGTATCTTTTCATTAAAGTCAAAAATAAATTCTTGACTCACTTTGTTTTACCATAAAAAGATTTATTCTTAACAGCACAATTAAGAGAAGTTTCACTCAGTAATCTACAGTCCACTTGAAAGCTCCACTGAACTTCGAATCTTATTTAAAAGTGTGACTTAAGAAATTCTTTTCTCACAAAATCCTATCACGATACAGATGTGCTTCATAGTTAGCAGATTAATGAACTCTTAAAAAGACAGAAGATAACCAAATAAACAACATGTCAGTTTCATTGACTTATGCAAATCTTGACACTATCAGAGAGCATGCAATGTGCACTGTGATAAGTACAGAATGAAGGCAGAAACAGCAAGGACACACCATCAAAAATGATTTGCTGTGGTTTTAGACTCATAAATAAGTGGAGGCAAATTGCTACAGGGGGTGCAGTAGTTTACTGGCTGCATTGTGCTCCCAGGCGAATCATTCATACTGTCGCTGTCAACGTGGCCAGACCTTTTGTAGCAAATAAAAGTCATTCAGGGTCACAAAAATGATTTAATCTCTTAAAGTGGGACTTACGTAACATCTAAATACCCTGCACTAATTCCACCGCTTTAGCTTAATTCGCAGTCTCACAACACAGGAAAACTAAAAAAAGGTAGCATTTATAGGATAAACTGTCAGGTTGAGCATGAGGATGAACACGTGCACCTTCAACCACATGGGAAGTTAAAGAAATGCTTACTAAGGACAAAATGTTTTCGTTTTACTGAGATACATCGGATAAGGATTTAACATGCTAGCAATATGTCTTCTCTGTAAAGTCTCTCATCTAGCATGTTTTCTACAGATTATTGTGTATATGAGTGCATATAGTAACAAAGTTGTTGTATTTTTTTATATTTACTGGTTTCAGTGTCTGCTAAACTACATAGCTGTGTCATAGTTCAAACATCGAGGCTTGTGCAACACCACCTACTAAACAAACTGTAGAAACACATACGCTATTCCATTCCATCTTTCTTTCTGACTTCTCTAAATCCCTCAAAACATTTCAGCACTTTTCTTACATGCTCTGTTATATCTGCAGCCTTTCATAATTGCTACAAATAAATCCTTTTAAAACAACTCTGTACAACCCAGGGCACGCTGTACATGCAATACCTTTTGTAGCCCAAGTGAATTGCACAAATCTACAAATGATAACGCCTTCATTTTACCATCTCCAGGTGCTACTGTATGCACTTGTATAGACTGGCTGACCCAATGGCCTCTTGCCTTCCATTCCAGCCATAGAGGAGCCAAGATTGGCTTCTGTCATAGATCTAGATGGCTGAGACTTTCTCAGGTATGATCCGTGTGGTACAGGAGCTGCAGGGGCTGAGGCTGTGCTTTTGGTAGGGGAAAGAAAAGACAAAGGTGATGGACTCATTCCCCAGCCCTGATTCTTTGATGGAGACTCATACACAACTTTGGCCTTCCACTCAGCAGGAGGTTCGGGCAGTAGCTTACGATTGGCTGCCAATCGCAGATTGGAAGCAATGGAGTGCTGCATATTCTGAACTTCAAAGGCTTCATCCACCAGTCCCAGTGGGTGTCGGGACGCTGCCTCCCACGGGGTTGGAGGCTTCCGGCCCTTTTCCAGATGGTAGGCTTGTCTCTCTGTAGAACGGGAGGTGTAGGATGTGTTCGATGGTATGGGTAATGGGGAAACAGATGCAGAC
The DNA here is from genome assembly GCA_025084515.1 of Ancistrus triradiatus. Classification (NCBI taxonomy): domain Eukaryota; kingdom Metazoa; phylum Chordata; class Actinopteri; order Siluriformes; family Loricariidae; genus Ancistrus; species Ancistrus triradiatus. The sequence continues at coordinate 221,238 of JAJAGP010000588.1, read as the reverse complement.
CTGGAACTAAGACCCAGTGGGGACAGTCTAGCTGGTGGAGATAGGGATGAGCTCCTTCCAAGTGCCTGAAAAATAAACCAAAGATTTTAAGGAGAAGTGTGTTACAATTATATTGAAAACCAATGTCTACAAATTTAGGTCAAGGTCTCCTGTTATTCTCCTGAAGGTATCCACTGTTCATTTTGACTAATTACAGTCACTGCAGAGCACCATGATATACATGGATGCTGGTGCATTGTGGATGGTGTGTTCTTTTGGGAAACAGTAGACTGGGGAAACTCACTGATTGATTCACTGGTTGGTGAGTACATTGCTAGTGTTTTATAAAATAAGAATAAATTCATTGTTTGTGATGTCTTAAAGAAACTGCTACACTTTCTATGTAGGATACATTAATATGGACGGTTGATGAATGGTTAGTTACTCAGTTAGAGCAAGTTTGACCTAAGATAAAGCACCCAGTCAGCATAGCCTAGCTTCGCCAAGGAATATAGACACAGAATGTTTCCAAGCCCAACTTTAAATATATAACCTTAAATATTTAGGTGACAGTGGTGCTTGAAAGTTTGTGAACCCTTTAGAATTTTCTATATTTCTGCATATATATGACCGTAAACATCATCAGATTTTCACACAAGTCCTAAAAGTAGATAAAGAGAACCCAGTTTAAACAAATGAGATAAAAATATTATACTTGGTCATTTATTTATTGAGGAAAATGACCCAATATTACATATTAGTGAGTGGCGAAAGTATGTGAACCTCTAGGATTAGCAGTTAGTTTGCAGGTGAAATTAGAGTCAGGTGTTTTCAATCAATGGGATGACAATCAGGTGTGAGTGGGCACCCTCTTTTATTTAAAGAACAGGGATCTATCAAAGTCTGCTCTTCACACACGTTTGTGAAAGTGTGTCAGATTTCTGAGGACCTCAGAATAAGACTTGTTGATGCTCATCAGGCTGGAAAAGGTTACAAAACCATCTCTAAAGAGTTTGGACTCCACCAAATCCACAGTCAGACAGATTGTGTACAAATGGAGGAAATTCAAGACCATTGTTACCCTCCCCAGGAGTGGTCGACCAACAAAGATCACTCCAAGAGCAAGGTGTGTGAGAGTTTGCGAGGTCGCAAAGGACCCCAGGGTAACTTCTAAGCAACTTGAAGGCCTCTCTCACATTGCCTAATGTTAATGGTCATGAGTCCATCATCAGAAGAACACTGAACAACAATGGTGTGCATGGCAGGGTTGCAAGGAGAAAGCCACTGCTCTCCAAAAAGAACATTGCTGCTCATCTGCAGTTTGCTAAAAATCACATGGACAAGTCAGAAGGCTATTGGATAAATGTTTTGCGGACGAATGAGACCAAAATAGAACTTTTTGGTTTAAAAGAAAAGCGTTATGTTTGGAGAAAGGAAAACACTGCATTCCAGCATAAGAACCTTATCCCATCTGTGAAACATGGCAGAGGTAGTATCATGGTTTGGGCCTGTTTTGCTACATCTGTGCCTGAAGTGAGCAGTTAATGTGAGGAAACCCTCCAACATCCCAGAGCTGAAGCTGTTCTGTACGGAGGAATGGGCTAAAATTCCTCCAAGCCGGTGAGCAGGACTGATCAACAGTTACTGGAAATATTTACTTGCAGTTATTGCTGCACAAGGGGTCACACCAGATACTGAAAGCAAAGGTTCACATACTTTTGCCACTCACTAATATGTAATATTGGATAATTTTTCTCAATAAATAAATAAATGACCAAGTATAATATTTTTGTCTCATTTGTGTAACTGGGTTCTCTTTATCTACTTTTAGGACTTGTGTGAAACTCTGATGATGTTTTAAGTCATATTTATGCAGAAATATTGAAAACTTTAGAGGGATCACAAACTTTCAAGCACCACTGTATGTTGTAGACACACTTGAGAAATTCACATTTAGCACTTTTAAGCTGAATAACCTTATAAATGTTTTCAGTATAGTATCTGAACGGCAGCGGCTCCAAACCTTTCTGACTAGCGAATGCTACCACCTGCTGTTAAAATGGTGGGAAAACATGCTGCATTTATTTTAACAGCTGCGCTATGAGTCATGCTATGAGTAGTGCTAACTCAGCTCTGTACTTAGAGCGCAGTGTTTCATGCTGTCAGTAGATCCGGTGGGCAAGACTTAATCTATTAATGGCATACAAAACCAGAATGACGCTTATAATTGTTAACCCCAGCAATAATCAGTTATAGGCGGTGCCGTATATGGCATTGAAAAAATTGCTGTTGCTAACGTTGTAATGCAAAAGTCTTAGGCCACCATTAGAGTTGTTCTTTTTGAAATGGTATCCGTCACTCCAGAATACTATTTTCCACTGATCTTCATTCCAATCTTTGTGAGTTTTAGCATTTATTAGCCTTTTCACCCTGTTCCTCTTCCAAAAAGTGCTTTCTTGGCTGCTACACTTCCTAAACAGTCATTCCTAGTCAAGCTTCTTTGGTCTGTAGAAAGGTCAACTTGGCATCCCAATGAAGCTGCCAGATGTTGCTAAATACTTGCCTCTGTAGCCTATAGAAAGTGTTTTTCTGATTGTTTTCAGTTTTCTGATACTACATACAAATTTCCTGTATTTTGTGCTTGTATTCTAATAAAGAGACTGAGAAATAATTATATATGGTTATTACACCACTGCTAAGACAATGGTGTATATTATCTAATAGTGGCCTAAGAGTATTGCACAGTACTGTATATATTATAATTTTTGCTAATACGCACATATTGTTTCAAATATTTGTCCTGGGTTGTTCAAATTTCATTAGGATTCATTATCCAGTTTAGATCTATACAAGGATTACTGTTCTTCAAGAATACATGTGACATCTTTAGGAAAAATGAATAAATCTAAATGAGATCAAGAGACAGGTGGCATATGAATGCCCTCTGAGCTTGCAGGTCATGGGACAAAGTATCATATCCTTCCAAAAATAGCCTGAGCCTGCCCTACTAAATGCTCTTGAGTCGTATCATTTCCATGTTTCAGAAATGACAAGCCTTTGCACTCCTCAAGTGCATGATGCCATACTTGTCCACTTTTAGGACCATCAGAGCTTGTTAGTCATCAGGGACGGACAAAATGGCCTTGTCAATCAACTATAACATAATTTGGGATGGCACTTATACGTTTTAAAATCACCTTTCAAAGCTGAAAGTCTAATCAGTGCCAGTACCGTTTACTGACAGCAGTTATTGTGTTTTCTTAATAAAAGGTGTGTTCTTTTAAACAAATTATCCAAAGAAATTCACAATAATATGACAAAGTGACAACTAATGCAAGGCATAAGTGACAGATGCATGCAAATGTGAAACAAAGATAACTGAATCACAATGATAGAGGGTATTTTAATAGCAGTGGGGAAGGTCTTACAGAAAGTGCAACATAACGAAAAACACAGAAGACAATGAAGAATAAAAGAACGTGAGGACAAAAACATTACAAAACTACTAAAACTCATGGATCCTAAATTCACATTTAGGATTTTGTTGGTTGTTTATATTATTAACCATATTGTGACACCTGAAAAGCATTTTTTTTTCTCACAAAAATAAACAAATACACAAATAAAAAGAGCAAAGCAAGAAAAGCATACAGATGTAAATTTGTGTATCTAAAAACTGAACAACAGTGAGAAATGAAGAAAACAAGCATGAAAATAAGCAAGGTTCGAAAGTCCAAACTTAATTCTTGCCTGACCTGTTTCTGATTGCATCACACACTATCTACAAAAGGCTTACAATTAATCCTATCAAGCACAGTTTCAACCTTCCTAGTTCTTGAATGTGGTCTTTGGACCACAATGAGCATATTCCATATTAAATACACATATTCATTCTTACTTAATAAGGCCTAACTATTTTAATAAAACTCTGACTGTATTTTTCCATGTGTCACAGGATCTGGTTGTCACACATTCTAATACATTTCAGTTTATGTATTTTCTTCATTTGGGGCTCAAACCACTGAGCTATGGTACAATATTCTTGTCTATTACTATTTGGAATTATAATCTCCTGAGTAGCACACCAATCTTACAGGCTAGCCCACCGATCAGGGTGACCTGGGTTCATGTCCCAGTGGTGTAATTAGCTGTGCCTTAGGGAGAGGAGGCTGGTTAGGCTTCCCGTCCAGGGCACACTTATGCCTGAACCTGTTCTCTGGGATAGGTGCAGGACCCCACAAACTTGACCAGGATAAGCAGGGATAAAACCTTATTATAATTATAAAATAGCGATTTAGGTCAAAATGATGATGTATGGCACTCAGCAGTCTAATGCAGTAGCCCACCACCACAGGGACCCTGTGTTCTCACCTGATAGGTGCCAGAACCATCTCGACCCTGATCAGGTAAAAACAGGGTAAATATCACTTATTAAAGTTGGACTATTGCCCTCTCTATGCCCTCACAATCTCTATGTATTATTTAGTTTCTCACTTATCGTTCACATACCAGTATGCTTTTTTCCTTCATATAAACTGCATCTTTTTGTCCATCATATGAAGATATACTTTCTTCAGGTACAAATATTTCAATGGAGAAACTAAGCATGATATCTGTACAACATTACATTGCAACACATTTGTCTACTATACAGGATTGCTTTCTCATCTAATCTACAATATGTAATGCATTATAAACCAAAGATTGTTCTCCATTTTAAATTTCACTATTGATAGCAAAATATTTATTGCACACGTTTGTGCTTTATATACAGCTACAGCTCCTTGCTTTGTTTAACCAATGATTAGTCCTACTTATCAACACTTTCAACAATACTAGGTTTCCACACTTGTGCATCGCTTTTTTTGGCTGAAAACTTTGGTTTGGGAGCTGTAGGAATGCTACTTCCTGAAGCTGAATCTGTTCTGGGTGCTACTGCAAAAGTGGGTGCCACATAAGAAGGTGGAGCTGAGTGGTGGCTTGGTGACAAGGAAGTTGGAAAGGGTGGGTTAGGGCTAACTTGATATGCAGGGGGTTGCGGGTAGGAAAGGCTTGATGGCTGTTGGTAAAGGCTAGAGGGGTGTTGTTGGTAAGCATGCTGAGGATTATACATTTCTTGATAGGGGACTTGATAAGAATTGGGATCGGGTTGATACGTATGGTGGTAAGACCCATCATGCATAGCATGTGAGGGAACATTTATGGCATAAGGCTGTTGGGGTGACTGGGGTTGTTGCTGTGGTGAAAAGCCATAGGCGGCCTGCTCATATCGCATATCCTGATTTTGGTTTGGGTGGCCAACAACAATTTGAGCATGGACTTGACTTTGGACTTCATCTGCCTTTTGAGTCGCAAGCTTTTCAGCTGCTTCTTTTTCTGCCTCAAGTTTCTCTATTGCCGGTCCATACGTAAAAAGAGAGGCATTTAGTTGGTAGGGCTGATGTTTCATGACATCCAAAGCATTAAGGGGTTTGAGTGCAGGTTTCCCTTTCTCTTTGGGTGTATTTTTGTTCTTTAAGGCTGGACTAGAAGATGGAGGTTGTTTAACAGCACTAAGTGGGTATGAGGGTGACTGCAGTGGATTGTATGCCAAAGGTGGAGGCGCACGACAATTAGTCGAGTATTTCCACGAGGCTGGCAAAGAAGGACAAGGTGATGAAGATCTTGCCTGGTTTGCTTGCACTGTATCCGAATCCACCACATATTTCTCCATTCTGGATTGTCTCTTAGCAAAAAGTTCAGCACCCTTCCCCCGCAAAGCTGGCATCTCAAACGCTGAACCCATTCCACAGCGAGACATTGTACTACTTGTTGGCATGGACGATGGCACCTTCGGTCTAGGTGTGTATGAGTTCATTCGTTGTGGAGCAGCTGGTTGGGAGGTCTGATGTGGACTCCATGTTTTGCCTGACTGAGGCAGATTCTGGGATTCAGCAGCAGCTGTAGTACTAACTGGACCTTGCTGGGGCCGTGGTGCCCATACACTTGAAGTACTTTGAGGCTGAGACTGTGGTGGAGTCTGTTTCTGAGACCATGGAGGTTGTGTCTGAGTTGGTGGTGGAGTCCATTGTGGCTGTGTTTGAGTTTGTTCTGGTGCCCATGAGTTCATCATTTGCTGTGGATGTTGTTGATGTTGCTGAGGCCATTGTGGCTGTGGCTGGGTTGGTACTGAAGACCAAGTATCCTGGTACTGCTGCATTTGTGGGGCTGTGGAGGGCTGAGGGGATGGTTGAGCCTGCTGAGTCCATAGAGGTTGTGCTTGAACTGGACTCTGAGATTGCTTCCATGCATTTACAGGTGGTTGCTGCAGGGCTTGCTGTTGGCTCTGAGCCATCCAAGGTGGTTGTGATTGTGGCTGGCCCTGGATCCAAGAAGGAGGCTGTGGGTGCTGTTGAGGGGCTGTCCAATGTGTCAGAGGTTGAGATTCCTGTTGCTGTTGAGTCCAGGGTTGCTGCACTTGAGTCTGGTTCACATCTTGGGGCCAAGTACTGACAGATGGCCGTCCTGACACTTGAGAATGGGACCATGGAGACTGGGTTGTTGAATGAGTTGGAGCTGTTGTCCAAGTATTCATTTGAGACTGTGGCTGAGGTTGTTGTTGAGGTTGACTCCAGGTAGGCTGGGATTGTGACTGAGTTTGAACAGATGTGTGAAGCTGCACTTCGGATTGTGTTACCCAAGTTGGCTGCATTTGTGATTGAGTCTCTTCAGGAGCTTGTGACTGCTCATTAGTCTGAGTGGGAGGTGGACCCAGAGAGCTAACAGGTGTGTCTGATTTTGCAGGCTTTTGTGGCTTGGACTGATTCATTTGCCAAGTGTTTTGTTGCTGATCTAACTGTATCTGTGAATCAGATATACCCCATGCATTAACTGCTTCTGACTGAGCCTGTGGGGAAGGATTAGCATGAAGTTCCTGTTGCTCAGGAGCAGGTGGATGGGAGCATTCTTGTTGTGGCATGGCTGAAGACTCTATTTGAGGGACAGAATCCTTTGGAGCTTCTGGGACATTATTTTCAGTCTGTTGGGAAAACGGCTGGCTTGGAACCCCTGGTTCTGGTGACCATGGTGGAGAGGCTGAGTTTATGTGAGGTTTGGGGGCGACTGGTGGTGGAATTTTGTCCTTTACTTTTGGAGACTGCAAAAAGTTGCAAGCCTCTGCCCCCAAGCTTAGGTAGTCCTCTTCTGGACCAGAATCAAAGCCTACCTTCTTGTTATTCCTGTGGAGAAGTGACAGCAGCTCAGGATTTGGAGATACTTTTGGAGGCTCTTTAAAAGTGAACATGGGCTTTGCTTTGTTTTGTCTCCTGGTATTTTGTAAGATGCCTGTCTTGATTGCAGGTACAGAAATTCGCTCATCTCGTGAAGCAATTTGTTCTCCTTGTCCCACTAAATAAAGAGACTGCTCTTGATTTGGAGATGAAGAAAATGGGGCTGGTGTCTTATTCTGTACTGAGAATGGCTTGGCACTTCTATTAATAACTGATGATTGCATTACATTGGTTTGGTGAGTTTGCATGCCATTCATATGATGAGAATATTGTTCCAACTCGTGCTGTTGTTGAAACTGGTGAGGCTGGTGATACTGCTGCTCTTGTTGGTACTCTTGCTGATGCTGGTAATGCTGTTGCTGTTGCTGATATTGCATCTGCTGCTGGTATTCTTGATATTGTTGTTGCTGCTGCTGCTGTTGTTGTTGATAATACTGTTCTTGGTATTGCTGGTACTGCTGGTGCTGCTGCTGGTGCGCATTTACATCCATGTAATTTTGACTTTCATTAGCTTGTATGCTGGTGCACTGATTCACATGTTGGAATTGCTTATCTGCTTCTTGCATACTCTCAACAGGAATTCCCTTATTCCTCATCTCCTCATGTTGAGCTGCAATCTCATCCATACGTTGCCTGCGCTGAGCAAACATCAGGGCCCCTTTGCCCCTGGTTTCGGGGAGAGCATTCATGTCTTCTTTGTTGTGAAGTTTGCGCTCTATGTCAAGCAATCCAGTGTCCCAGTCAAAGGTTACAATACTCTTGCGACCTGTGGAATTTGTTACGAAATCCTCATCAAGTTCAGTTTCACTGGCGGCTAAAACTGTGAATTCAACAGTATGTCGTTCCTTGTTGTTGTCTTCGTCCTCTTCATCTTCAGACTGCTGTGGTTCATCCTCGCCAGTTCCGTAGCTTACAAGTGTGTATTGCTTGGCCCTCTGTTTATGCTTCTTGTACATCAACAACCCCTTGTTATTGGGGTTGGAGGCAGCAGCAGACAACAGGAGAGCAATACGCTTGCATTTAGACTTGGCCTCCTTCACCTGCTTCTCAGACAGACTCTCACTCCGTCTGAGCCCTAATGAATAAGAAAAGGGGTGTTGGAACAGAGAAAGGGTAAAAAAAAAGAGTTGGGTGAGAGGAGAGACATATTTGAGATGGTTACTTTTGAATAAGTATAATCAATATATGTTACTGGCAACAGGTGAAGAGCAGACATTGTATAGAATGCCTGATTTTTTTATGCAACGCATTAAATGTGTGTTATTTTAATATGCTATATACTTTCCCTAGGTATTGTGTATAACAGCTAGGCTTTATACAGAATGACAAGTAGAAAATGTGTTAAATATTAAGCGGTTCATACTTTGGCGTGCCATTTTCGGCATTCTACGGATTCCTAGGCATTCTAGACAATGGCTACTTTAACACATTGCCGGTAACATATACAGAGCCAAAAGTAATTAGCTTACAATTACAATATGAAAACTCAAAAACAATAATGATGCGAGATTGCAGATATATTTTGTGTGGAGCAAAAAAAACAAGTCCATAATACATAAAATAGTTACGAACATGAATACGTATGATTAAGAGAATCGTAGACTAATTCACAAATGTAAAATTAGCAAAAAATTCTTAAAGTAACAACATTTCCAGAATTAAGCAAATTTTGTAGAATTTCCCCTCAGCAATCAATTACGTTTATCATTTCTTAAATTGGGCTGAATCCAAATGAGTTATAAAAATCATATGTTTAACTCTACATACATGTACTGAATGTAACAAATCACAGTTTACACTATCTCTTTACAAATCATTTTGTCTGCTTACACGACTGATACGACGACTGCTGGTCTTAAGGTAGAGGGAGAACAGATGAGAACAGAGCTCTTCCCTTTTCAGTGCTGCTCCGACTGCCACTTTTAAAGGATCAGGTAACTGGTCAGTGTCACATATGGTGGTGTCTGTCAAAGAGCTCTTGTAGGGGCAGCATTAGCATGCCTGTGTTTTATTCTTATCCTTAACATCTTCACCCCTCCCTACTGCTCCTATGTGTGAACTCTGTACACTTTAGCTATTAATATAGCTTTTCAATACTTTTGCAAACTCTGGTGCATATTATATGCTATTTAGCTCCAAATAACATAGTTAAACAGTCTTGACAAAGCCTAAACCTGCTGTAAACATGCAGAATTTTATCTCGATACAGTTCGATATTATTCTTCTATGTGCCCTAGTAATAAAATTTATGAGTCACTACTTAATCCAATTTAACCCAATAATAACCCAACAATTTATCCCAAGCTTGCATATGTCACCTTGAGTTGACACACTTTGTTGTATGGACTACCTTAAAAATATATTAAAACATTTAAAAAAGGTTTGTACCATCATTATAGCATAACACGATCAAATGATAAGTGGTATGAAACGACTTACTGGCGTGTTTTGCCCGGTGCTTGTTGGGCTGGTCGAGCTCCCTTTCGGACTCAGAGTCCCCCTCTTCTGATGGAATTCCAAAGGAGACAGTGAAGGAAGTATGAGCTTCGTCAGTGTGCCCTCCTTCTCCCTCGGTATAATCCTGTCGTTCACTAGCCTTTGCCTCAATCTCACAGGCCCCCACCTTTTCATTTCCAGAGCCCCTCCCAGAAGACTGTATGGCAATGTCCACCTGTCCCAGCAAAGCAGAGGGAGAACTGACAAGCACACCTCGCTGACCCAGTGGCTCCCTCTCATGACGTGGTATAAAGAAGGTACATCCAGGTGCACTAGTTATCGATTTGTCATCCTCATTTTTTGGTTGTTTGTTGAAGTCCCCTTCAACCCCACGAGCACTACCTAGTGAGGCACAAACTGTGTCATCCAGGGTGGTCTGACCTAATGACAGCTGCAACTGCACCACAGAACCTTGAGTGACTTCTAACCTGGGGCCTCCCCCATCAGAGTCTTGCGTATTTGGTTTACATCTGTCTTTGGCTGGTATGCAGAATTGTGTTCGGACCATAGTGCCTCCACTGCCATTGCTACCTGTCTCACCACAGTGTGCCTCATTCTGGGATTCAAAGCTGTAGGGGTCCTGCAAATCCTGGGACCTTAGTGGGGATGAGATCTGGAGGGTGGTGCTAACTGAATGACAGCTTTCCTCAGGGGGTAAACAGCACCTGTCCAAAAGAAATAATAGTTAAACAGAGAGTGGACTGATTATTAAAATGCTGTTCAAATACTTACACATTGAAAGCAATTCAAATTATTATGTAGAAAAGTTATGAGGAGTCATAAAAATTGTGAAATGCCAAAGCATTCAGAAAGGTCGCTTTGTTTAATGGACCAGACCTTTATTTTATGAATGCCTGTAAGGTCAGACACAACATTACAGCCAAAAGAGGGACATGCATCATTCAGTGATTGCTAGTGATTGAAATGAAGGGAAATTGAACTACATAAATGACTTTTGGTTCATTGTACATGTTAACTAGATCAAGTGACAGCTACCTAGTGGAGTCAGATACAATACAATACAATGGTATACCACCAACAAAAGCTTGAGCTTAGGTTATTTACAGTTGGGACCCAAGCATGTAGCAACTGTTTTGCCAAATGAGTGAGTCAGAGGTCAAAACTGCAATTAGTAAGTCAGCAACTGTTCTTTTCCCATAAAATAAACAATAAAAATGCAAAGAGGACAAGACTAAATAAATTCCACCAAGCTGTGCTATCATAAAGTCCTGTTCATTCTGCTCTTGTGGATCACACAATTATGTAAACTGAGTTAAGATTGAATCGTAGTATTTTAAAAATGTTGACTTTAGAGATAACCTTCAGGGTCAGATTAATTGTGGGGAAGTAAAAGATTACAAGAGAACAATGTTTTTAACAACAGATATTTTCCCCAGCTGATTACTATTACTATATATTAATTACTATATCACTAGCTGTTATTTTTGCATCATAATTTTGTTTTTAACAATTAATGCAAATTTGGCTTCATCTAACTTAAATGTGTATTTTATTTCATTGTGAATATATATTTCAGTTTAAGCAATCCAGCAATAGAGTAATACATCTATGATATTTTTCTTATAGATGTCTAAATCCAAATGGGAACTAACATTTGAGATAAAATTCCATGAATGCAGTTAATCATTTTGTCTTGGGGGCTATGAAGTATAGGACTAGACTGCATTAGCAGAAGGACACATACGGATAAGTTCACCGGGCTTTCAGGGATACATGACATGATATGGTTGTGCTAAATTTGGCAGAACTGGTAATACTTCTCAGATAATGCAATACATTTGTAAACTGGTAAATAAAAATGCTTTTAAATTTTTTTTTTTTACTTTTTTTCTGCTGAGTTTTAGATATTTACAATTTACTGCAAAGAAGTGCAAATAACTGTGATGGTGTGATGGCAGATTCTTTTCTGCAAGAGTCACTGTGGAGCTATACACATCAATTACCTTTTCACCAGTAGTTGCAGGCAGTCAGTGGCATTCTCGATGAGGACAATAACCTCAGCAAGGCTAAGCTCAGCGCATGGCACTTCATTTACAGACACAAGTTTGTCATCTTCACACAAACCAGCCAAGGAAGCGTGGCTGCCTTCTTCGACCTTTAAGAAAGAACACAGTCATAGCTGAAAGTATTTTTAGACAATAACAGAGAGCTAATATAAATCTTATCTTATCTTATAGTTCATCAACTGTTTCAAGAACATGTTCGTATAGCCTGGATTTAAGCATGGAGATACCTGGATTGCTTCATTCACATGTACTGTGTTTGATTTAATGTTTGACTTTCATTTTTCACAGACAAAACAACAAATGTATGTGACTCTCTGGGATAACTTCTCCAATAGCTAACTAAATTCAGATAGTTAATTAGATTAGACTCAATGTTGTGGTTATAAAAATGCCAAGAAAGATCTGTTCATATAAACCAAGTTCCTGAAGATGCATGAAGCTGAAAAAAGCTACAGATGTGAAGACCTGGTTGTTCATCAATACATAAGAGACATGTTTTGCACTTGTTTTTCAGTTCTACTGCTCATGCCACTACAAGTGGCTGTAACGAAGCATACAAGCAATGCTGATGTAGTTGAAAAGGAAGCCAATATCTGCAATGTCTACAGAACAGTCTCGTTTGATGTGCACTTTAAGGAGAAAACCACCACTTTCCAAAATCATTTCTGCATTTCTCAAGTCTGAAATGAATGAAATAGATAAATGAAACTCTGCACAACAACACCAAAATCTATATATACTCTGTATACAGGTATGGGCAGTTTAACGTCCAGCCAATCAATGGCTGTTCACTTTAATGGTCAATGTCTTAAAAAATGTAATAAAGTATAATAGGAAATAGGCCGAAAAATCTGCACTGCGGCCATAAACAGACTCAGAATGGTAAATAGTCAAATCAAGTCAAGTCAGATCTGTTTATATAGCGCTTTTAACAATGGAGCACTGTCTCAAAGCAACTTTACAAGTTTAGATTATCTCCTAATAACTACGTCCATTCCCAAATTGAGCAAGCCTAGGGCGACAGTGGCAAGGAAAAACTCCCTGAGTGTTATGAAGAAGAAACCTTGGGAGGACCAAGACTCAAAAAGAGCCCCAACCTCCTTGGGCGGCGTAGATGATAAATCTAAGAGCGAAACTAAAGTCATGGAGTATAGTTCGAATAAAATGTGAAGTATGCACATCGGCATTAAGTGGCCCGGGTATGGTATGGTGGGGCTGGAGCTGATGACGGAAGCAGCTTGACTGGAGCTGCAAGCAGATGAGCATCATGTGTGGGGCTGGAACCGGCACCGGAACACAGCTCAGAGAGAAAACAGAAAATGTAATTAGTTATGGATTAAGAGCACAGTGTCTATTAACAATCACTGATGCATTTGTAGCATGAGACCCCGGCAGCATTAGCTATAGCAGCATAGCTAGAAAGAGGAGAACTGGTAGGTACATAACACAGCAAGAGGGATCACATGAGACATTGGCAACCCCACGGGAGGCAGAAGACAGCAACCCAACGTCTCTGATCACCATAAGACTCTTTGACTATGAACCCCCAAGCTCTGCCCTTATTCTAAGGCAAGGATGCACGAGTCAAGATCACGAGGGACCGAAGCCCAGTTCAGCCAGACGCGACCCACTCGACACTCCCAGCTAAACGGACAAGGCAGGCAGGCCAGACATGACTCCAGACTCCAGCCCCAGGACCCAAGCCATGCATCCTGGTCTAAATCTAGTCAAAAGCTGTGTAAATAGGTATGTCTTTAGCCTAGACTTAAAACTTTGGGAGAGGTCTGAGTCTCAAACGAAAGTGGGAAGTTTATTCCATAGTTGGGGGGGCCATGTATGAGAAAGCCTTCCCCCGGCTGTGACTTTTTTAATTCTAGGAACTAAAAGAAGTCCTGCTCCCTGCGAACGAAGTAGACGAGTTGGATTGTAAAACTCTAAGAGATACACTGTACAGCGCTGCCTGACGTATGTTGTAACATGTTACAGTACTGTACTGAACTCTAATGGTTTATTTAATAATTAAAGCAGATTCCTATGTTATTTGCTGATTGGTGTCCATTACTGTATTTCTATCATTCTTTTGACTAAACTAAAGTGGTGACTCGTGTCTGCTCGTGTATTTAGTGGTATCTCTGATGCATTTTTCTTGTGAAAATACCCTTCATACTTACATCATGACTCCAAAATGTGCCCAAAGTAATTGTACTGACATTAGCAGCAAAAAGGAAGAAGAAAGAAATGTCAATCTCAACTTAAAGAGAAGGTAATAAGTCTGTATGAAGGACGAAGAAATGTAAATGCAATCGCACGTGATCTCAAGATTCACGGTAAGTGTTTCAGGTTTTATAAAAGATACAAAGACAATAATTGCTGTAGAGAATTTATACAGTACTGTACTAAAGGTTTTCATAATCTTTGCACTATGTGCAAAGCATCTAAACTATTGTACTTGGTATCTTAGAGAAGCCTAAATAGACTATGTGACTATGGTAATGTCTGGTCAATGTCCAGTTCAGTCAATCTCCTGTTATGTTATTACCTGTTAATACCTGTATATACAAGTGATACAGTGGTTAGTACTGTCACCTCTCAGCTAAAGAGACCCAGGTTCATGCCCTGTCCAGCTGTGTGGAGTTTGTATGTTCTCCCCATTTCAGTGTGGGTTTTCTCCCACATTCCAAACACATGCGTTGGGTCAGTTAGTGTCTTTTAAAGTGTCCTAGTGTGAGTGTGCCCTGTGATGGACTGCCCTGGTGGTTCCCACCTTTTGCCCTGGGCTTTCGGCTCAACCCCATGACCCTACACAGGATTAAGTAGGTATGAAAAGTATATAAAAGTGTATATGCTGTATATGCAGGACCCAGATAATTCCAGGGTTTATAAACAGGCCCTTGTGTTTCTTTAGCACTAATGTGTCAGCACTCAGACACGCACCTATTTTATGCTGCACAACAGCTGCGTGTTACATAGCCAAACAATTCGCCTGGATACAAACGGCAGTCATCCATAGAGTCCAGAATAGAGAAGCAATGGTAGCACTTCAGTAAGATCTAACATTGACCTTTGAATTGACTCTGCACATCACAAATCAGTCCTGGAAGTCAGCTTGTAAACTCTGCAACCCACAGACACGTTGTTTAATTGTATTCTGATGGAGCCTGTAAAAGAAATAACAACACTTCTTCACTGTCTTCCAAAAGCCATCCCACTGACTCCTGCTGGCACATGCACCATGTATGCATCTAACTCGCAAATGTAATGTAATCATACAACTTAAATACCCACATACTGAGCTGTTATTGCATGTTATGACTTCATTATCTAGTATTATTTATAAGAGATACAGATGAAATCGTCACCACAATACTAGCTGCGGTAAAAGAGTACAACACATTTCTGGCCACAGTGCGTAAAGTTACATAAGACAGCTTTCCAAACATAACATTCATCCAGTTGTCCTTCCAAAGAAAACATTCGGCTATTTAATTTGTTTAAGGGTGAAAGCACCCTTCTGGTTTGTTTTGTTAGTTTTAGACATCATGCTATCACATCACATCAAGCATAGGAGTACAGCTGTCTGGGCCAAACTGTAAATAACACTTCACATTCTTCATTTCATTATAGGTCAGGTCTCAGATGTCTTGGTTCAGCACATCAGGTTGAGCCTCATGGGTAAAAACAAATGATTTTGCAAGTCACATGTTTGTATTGGATAGCTTTACAAGATACAGTTACAAGTACGCAGAATGACTAGGACTATTCGAATGTCGTTCACCTGTGCTAATTATTCCTAGCAGCATTCATTGATATTACTTTTGCAAGGGTTTTTTTGTTTAAAATTAAACCTTGCTGAGATCTTTATTTTTCAGTACTATGTGGATGATAAACAATTAAATAGTGTAACTTTTACAATTTAAATCAGCATAATATTATGTTGGTTAGGCTATAGATGAGGGAAGTTGCATATGGCAAGGTATATATATATACTGTGCATTTTTACAGCGGTTTAGAAAAAATAACCTGCACAGCAAATACAAATAATTGATTCCTGCATTTATTCATTTTCATACCCACTCAAACCAACACAGTGCCGCGGGGAGCAGGCAGCAGAGGGCGCTATGCAGAAACCAACACACCAAAGGGTGCCAAGTCATCACAGGGCACATGAACACATAATAGACACATATTCACTCGCACAAGTAAAAAACTGAATGCTAATAAATGTACTACTCGGGGCCATTAGCTTTTTAAAATATAAATGCAACAACATTTTTTTTCAATAAAATGTGTGTGCTACAACACAAAACTGCAGTGACAGAAAGACGAACTCCTTACAATGATTTTTCTCGCCATTTTGGTATCAGACAGCGTGATACTATACTTGGTAGCAGTGTTGAAATTTTATAGTACTGTAACAACCCCAAGTCTCAAAATGTCGTTACTGAAGACAAATAAATTAAAATATTATTTAATAAAACATTATATGGCAGGTTTGGTGTTGTATCACTAGAGGGCAGTGCTCTGACACCGAAAAGCTTAGCCTCGTTTCCATCTAGCAGCTCCTTTCAAGTCTTTTCAAGAGTCATAACTGCAAAAACGTAAAATGAATAAATAAACCGTGTACAGCGTTTGGACGAGAATGCAAATATCAAATTCTGTCCTGTACATTGTAACAATCCCAGTATTGCTTTACTGGAATTATTTGGACAAATGACAATCTTAAAAGAACAATAAAACCCTTACCATCAGTGAAACATAAACCAAACATTTTAACAAGCACTTGCAAACGGTTATTTGCAGCTACACTCCTAACGACCGAACCACCATCATTGACTGTAAAACAGGGTATTTATTTCAGTGTCTTTATATGGTTGCTTTTTGAGTGTTATGGAAAAAGAGAGTGATAAACCTGGCTGATGTGGGCTTTATTTTAACAACAGTAACAACAGAGGTACATGAACAGTTTAGGTTACCCGTATATGGCTCTCTCATGGATGTCCTGTTGTGTGAAGTGACTGCTCAACCAGAAATGGACGGCTAGAATCAGCCCTCACTCAGAAGTCCATCCAAAAAAGGATGGGAAAAAGGGACATGCTAATTATTTCTTAAATGATACAGCACACTAAACTGAAGCCATTAAGGAGTATGATGATGAATGTTATACCCAATATAAAACTGCACATTCACAGAGACGTCTCGGAATATGGAAAAAAAATTCATCATCAGCTCAGTGACATCACTGCACCAGCATCAAACAACAAAACCTATGTTACCCCCATTACATACAGTATGCATACACTGCCTGGTCAAAAAAAGGTCACACTATATTTCGTTTGACCGCCTTTAGCTTTGATTACGGCATGCATTCGCTGTGGCATCGATTTCACAAGCTTCTGCAATGTCACAACATTTATTTCTGTCCAGAATTGCATTCATTTTACCCCCAAGTCTTCTCCAGCACATCCCAAAGATTTTCATTGGGGTTCAGGTCTGGACTCTGTGGTGGCAAATCCATATGTGAAAATGATGTCTCATGCTCGCTGAGCCACAATTTGTCCCTTCTGAAACAGATGGATATCTTTTCCACGACCACCATGTATTTTGACCATGTATGGTTGTTTAACAAATGAGAAGCTACTCACTGCATCAGTTAGGGATAAATAACTTGTTGCCAGTTGAAACATAATCTCAAATGCAGTAATTATCTGATGGGAGGCTCTTTTTTTTAGCTATTTAACTATTTGCTTAGTTAAGTCCAGGTGGTGACATTTTTTTGGCCAGGCATTGTATAAAGGAAAAACAGAGACAGGGCATATGAAAAGGAACCACTCTGCTCTCAGGCAATGAGAACAGAATAAAATATTATGTTATAGCACTTTTGGAAATACCTATTGCCTCAAAGCAGCTTCACGAACATAGGTGCCTAAACTCCAAGTGAGCAAGCCAAATGCAACAGCAGCAAGGAAGCATTAATGATGGAGGTACAAACTTCAAAGGATCTAAAAGACTCCTACTCTTGGAGGAACCTTTTCCTTCTCTGTTAATTATTAATAGACTCAATTGCACTGACTCAAATTAACAAACTTTCAAGCGCCACTGTACCATGGTTATTGTAAATGAAATTATTACTGATCACTGATTACATGTACTTTAACTGAAACTTGAATCCTCCTCTCCTGGATACAGCTTACAGTGGTGCTCGAATGTTTGTGAACCCTTTATAATTTTCTATATTTCTGCATAAATATGACCTAAAACATCATCAGATTTTCACACAAGTCCTAAAAGTAGATAAAGAGAAGCCAGTTAAACAAATGAGACAAAAATATTATACTTGGTCATCTATTTATTGAGGAAAATGAACCAATATTACGTATTAGTTAGTGGCAAAAGTATGTGAACCTTTGCTTTCAGTAACTGGTGTGACCCCCCTGTGCAGCAATAACTGCAACTAAATGTTTCCTGTAACTGGTGATCCGTCCTGCACACCGGCTTGGAGGAATTGTAGCCCATTCCTCAGCTTCAGGTCATATATAATAATATAATATATAATTCAGAATTTATTGTTCCATCAACGATGGCAAGCCGTCCTGGCCCAGATGTAGCAAAACATGCCTAAACCATGATACTACCACCACCATGTTTCACAGATGGGATAAGGTTCTTATGCTGGAATGCAGTATTTTTCTTTCTCCACACATAATGCTTTTCTTTTAAACCAAAAGGTTCTGTTTTGGTCTCATATGTCCACAAAACATTCTTCCAATAGCCTTCTGGCTTGTCGATGTGATCTTTAGCAAACTGCAGATGAGCAGCAATGTTCTTTTTGGAGAGCAGTGGCTTTCTCCTTGTAACCCTGCCATGCACACCATTGTTTTTCAGTGTTCTTCTGATAGTGGACTCATAAACATTAACATTTGCCAAAGTGAGAGAGGCCTTCAGTTGCTTAGAAGTTACCCTGGGGTCCTTTGTGACCTCACCAACTATTACACGCTTTGCTCTTGGGAGTGATCTTTGTTGGTCGACCACTCCAGCCTGATGAGCATCAACAACTCTTTTTCTGAGGTCCTCAGAAATCTGCTTTGTTTGTGCTGTGATACACTTCCACAAACATGTGTTGTGAAGAGCAGACTTTGATTGATCCCTATTCTTTAAATAAAACAGGGTGCCCACTCACACCTGATCCCATTGATTGAAAACGCCTGACTCTAATTTCACCTTCAAATTAACTGCTAACCCTAGATGTTCACACACTTTTGCCACTCACTAATATGTAATATTGGATCATTGTCCTCAATAAATAAATGACCAAGTATAATATTTTTGTCTCATTTGTTTAACTGGGTTCTCTTTATCTACTTTTAGGACTTGTCTGAAAATCTGATGATGTTTTAGGTCATATTTATGCAGAAATATAGAAAATTCTAAAGGGTTCACAAATTTTCAAGCACCACTGTACCTCCACTCCAGCCTCGACCTGTCCAGCATCACTGTCTCTGTGTACCTGTATTGAAGTCTGCATCTTTATCTGGATACCTTGCCTCCATGCTTTCTGGATCCTGTCTACACTTGCATCCTGAGTTTATGTCCCCTATTCCTGCTCATCTGATTTATTTATTGGCCCTCAGCCCATCTCCACTGTATATTTCAATAAATCTCCTCGTTTTACATTTAACCTGTTTTGTCATTTTTATGAATCTGCATTGTCATTCTATCCAGCTCCTAGTGAGTGATTTAAGTCTTCACAACTTGAATGTGCTGTCTATGTTCAGTTGTCCACCTTTCTCATACCGAATGATCTACAATATCCCAACCAGCCAGGTTTCAAAGCAGCACACACCACAGAAACTGCCCTTGTGGCTGTTTCTGCGAAGCTTCATGCTGCCAGGGCAGCCAAACATTAATTGGTTCTAATCCATCTTGACCTTTCATCAGCCTTTGAACCAGTCAACCACAAGATTCTCATCTAAAAACCTTGGAATCACAGGCTAAGCATGGCAGTGGCTGCCTTCCTATTAGGTGTGACAAATACATAATATTATGGAGATTATTCACATCTGCATGTGAACTCTCAATTGGAGTCCCACAAGACTCTGTCCTGGGACCTCTTTTTTCTCTCTACACCTGTTCTGCCGGAAAAGTCATAGCCTCACATGTTTTCTCCTACCTTTGTTGCAAGAAACCTTGGAGTAATCTTTGATAATCTACTGAGTCTCTCTGTCATATTGTCAAATTGAAACAGTCATGCAGGTATTTCCTCTATAATATCAGAAGAATTCGACCCTCATTTCCAGGGAAGCCACCAATGTTTGTGTCTAGTCTCTTGTTTTATCAAATCTAGTTTACTGCAACATTCTTCTGTCACGTCTTCCCGTGTGTACATTCAGACCCATGCAACTAATTCTGAATGCAGGCAGCCCGTCTGCTATTTAACAAAAAATTATTTAAACACTGATGTTCACTTCTACAGCCAAAATGGATCAGCCCGTTAATACTTAAATGCTCTACTCCAACTCCACCCTGTACCTCATACCTTTTGAGACGCAAGTTTGTCTCATCTCGACCCACCACTCAAGATAAAAGATAGACAGGTAGACATCAAAGGTAGGCATCAGGACCCTATACTGTTACCTCGGTAGTGGAGTGAACTTCCACTGGGTGTACGAATGGCTGAGTCTTTTGCTGTCTTAAAACAGCAACTAAAGACTGAACTTTTAGCACAGCACTTTGGTTTTAGTTAGATGGTGTTTATTAGATGGTGGGTTATTATGGATGTACAACACTGTGAGTGTGAGTGAGTGAGTGTGTGTGATTTTGGCTAATTCCAATTTTTTTCTGTCTAAGAATTGTAAACACCATACAGAAACATTTTTGTTTTCTTTTAACTGAAACTTCTTCATTGGTAAAGAAAGACAGCAGGAGCTACTGGCTTGTGCATGGCTCTGCGCTCTCGCTAGCTTTAGCCTCTTTCCCTTTTATTGCATTGTCAAACTCCACATATTCGGCAGGGTCTCATTACATTTGTTGTTCCTTCATGGATTTTTCGCCCTGTCAGTATTGTAAATAGCATGCTCTGAAGAGCTTCCATGCTAAAGACAGGGCTGTGTCCAAAATAGATCTTTACTCCCTTATTAGTATTCCTACTCCCTCATTAGTAATGCGCGGTACAAAGAGAGATTTTTTAGTTGACTAATAGCACTCAAAGTAGCACTCAAAACCCAACCGAAATGTAACACTTCCTCGTCATGAACTTGCGTAAACAGGCTTCTCATAAACAAACCGGTGAGTGGCTGAGTCTTGTTTAAAGCTTTATACACACCTCAATTGAATTCTGAATTACAGTCAGTAATTGCACTGTGCTGTTCATGTGACGCTGTGTTTGTTCTGCTGTTGCCACCGTGTGTTGTGCAAGTGTAAATGCGACCCGTACACAATCAGAGACTGACCAGATGATCACTGGTTATGGGCGATACCACTAAAACGGTTATACGGTGTAACTTTTTTTTTTACAAAGAATTTCCTTAAGGTTATTGAGATTAAGGCTAGTGTTAGATGTAGGTGTAAAATGAATTAGCTACCCTGATAATATGGCATGCCCTCACAATGACAGAATGTTTGTGTGTGTGTGTATTCCATTTCTAAAACCAATAGTTCTCTTGGCTATTTCATTAGTAACCAAGTCCGTGTTCCTAAGCTTGAACAAATGGAATGCATGGCTGTCTATCCCACTTTCATTCACTTTCTTATCCGCTTAACCCTGAACAGGGTTGTGGGAGAGCAAGGTTGGAACAACCCTAGTCAGGGCACCAATCCCTCATATGGCACATACATTCACACACTCATACACACACTTTAGAGACACTGATTAACCTAACACACATGTTTTTGGACTGTGGGAGGAAACAGGAAATAAACAAACACGGACATGGGGAGGACATGCAGACTCAACACAGAAATTATCCAGGTCATTCCAATCTGGGACTGAACCATTGAACTTCTTGCTGTGGGGTGACAGTGCTACCCCCATACATGAGTAAATAGAGTGAGCGGTTGTTTAGAGTAGTATCACTTGCAATCCAGAAAGAGTAACCATATTTCATGTGACAATGCAGACAAACACGTTTGTATATTTTATTTGTTTTTGAAAGCATTTAAATATAAAAAAGATATATTATTAGAATTAATTTAACAATGAACACAACTAAAACAGTGATCAATGAAAAATTTCTTCTCTGCAATTTTTATTTCGGTGTATCACTAAACTTCTACATCTATGTGATGCAAGTCCACTGGATCATTTCTAAGAATAAATACTAATTCCAGTGTCAAAGCTGGACTGTAATACTGTCCTGTGTAGAAACTGTTTTATGTTACAATTATGAAACTTTAGATCATTTAACATTTAACATCTGTGTTTCTACAACAGTGCATTTTACACATCTACACTAACGATAACACAATGTCAGGGTGCTCGTCCTGGGCAAGTTGATATGTGAGGGAAAGGATTCATGAGCATAAAGTATGACATAAGTTCAGGAATGCACAATTGAGTCACGTCATAACATAGGTAACGGTAAGTCATGTGAGAGACTGAGATGTTTCCTTCACCAGGTGCAGGTTTTGCATTCAAAGTCTTCATTTGTATTGTGTAACTTGAAGAATATGAAGACTTATGACTTCACCGCTTCTGCAACGATGCCAGAATTCCCCCCAAAGACTGATGACAAAAGAAGAAAACAAACTTCCTTTTAAGGAAAACTGTCTTGTACAAGCACCCTGACACAAGCACATATGTACAGAAGCACAAACAGTGACCAGCTTATGGTGAGTCTTAGCTGAAAGCTCTAAGTCTGTCTGAAATGAACACTATTTCACATATTCTTGTGATTCCTTCTTCATTTTTTTTCCCTTAGCAAATCCTCGATCAGGTAAAGTTATGACTTCCAGATGCTGGCAGAGTGAAATGATCAGAGTCAAATATCTGTGTGAAGCATCGTTCTATCATCTCGGGCCCCTTCACAGGAGAGCGAGCAAATATTTATCTGCTCAGCTAAAACGTCTGATCTGACACATAGCTTATGGAACAGTGAAGTCAAGCAAGATGCACATCCCAGATTCAATTTAGAAACCTCTATCAGATGCCAGAGGGACAGATGAATGATTTAGGTACTGAAACAGTCTGCATGAAGACAGTTGTAGACTGATTTTCAACATACATTTCATTTAAGCTCAGATTTTGCATTAGCTTTTAAGAAGATAATGAGATTTTCTACAGTTGACTAACCTGGATGGCTGTTACAGTTTGATTTGAAGCCAAAAGACTACATCATACTATGATGACCTCATCATACATACACTTTAGGCCCAGAAATCCCAAAATACAGCAGCATACTTTCTTGACCATTATGGGCTTTTTTGTGTGTATTAAAAAGTACTTTCAGTTCTGTAGGCCCTTCTTCAAGAAACAAATATACTAACTGTCGTCCAGTCTCTAAAAATGTCCATTGCCATGTTTATAAAATGATTTCCCTGTATGTTTTTACTATTCCATTTAATATTACAGCAATATAACACACAGCAATCCACAACATTTTAGTCTTAAGATAAGGATTATGAAATCACAAAATGGAAGATGGTATCAATGGCATGGTTAACAATTCCATCATTATGAACCACTTACACAATGTAGTGTGAGATCTATCCTTTCTCACAAAAAATACTGTTCAATTATTATCCCATGCTTAGTAATGAGATTTTTATTCAAAATGTGCTGTACTTCATCCAATTAACAGGACTGATTACACTCTATATAAAACATATGCATTTGGTTAGTGTTTTATAAGCACTGACTACATCCTCGATATGCTCAGAAAAGCATATTGTCTATCACAATAACAAAATGTATTATGATATGATAAACTATTGTCATATTGCCCACCCCTAGTCGGAGGTCCCTTCAGTGGCAAATATATAAAAAAACTAACTACAATTATAGACATGTTGCACAATGAGTCGATCATTTTGAACACCTTACATTGTGTAGTTAAGTAGTTAACCACAGACCAAAAATAAAAATGGCAAACTGTATCTGACTTGTAATTTAAAAGAGATGTCTTGTCACTCTTGGCCAGCTTTTTAAATCAGTGGAATGTATTTTTCAATAAAAAACAGCTTTCTAATGACAGGTTAATCACACGTCAAGTAAACAAAACACTTATTGCAGCTGGACGCAATCATTAAGGAAAGGTATAAGCAAGAACATGAGCTCTGGTACCAATTTGTAAAGAAACAAAACCATAGATTCTTATACTAAGCCGTCAAAGGATTTTTGAAAAAGAAAAGCAAATTGATTCAGGAATTTGTCTTAAAGGAATGCAAAGACGCAATCAAATAAACACAGAAAACCATTTATGCTCCTCAGGGCATTAAAAAACAATGAAAAACAATGTCCAGTGCCAGAATTACAAGACTTCAGATATCTCCGTGGTAATTCCATGAAAGAACTCTATAGAATCTTACACAGCCCTGGCCTTCAGTGAAATCTTAAGACATGTCATTAGGCAACTATGAAAACATATAATAAGTAAAGACTCTGCTCTTGTCAAACTACCTGATGATGGATTAATAGTTTTCACTGACATGATCCTGAGTAACACAAATGGTTGTAGTCTAAATACTTTTTAAGTGTCTATGTACTCAAATGTTCAAATAAATGACAAATCCTGAAAGCTTTCCCTAGTTCAGTAATTCTTACTGAATAAACTGTGAACAGTAAAAAACACTCATGGTACAGAGTTGGACAAACAATGTGATCAACTGAAAGCAATTGTCCTCAGATTACATCTGAAAACTGGGACCTATTACTGACACGTTAAAATGTTACTAGGTTATTAAGTATTCCAAAATTCAAAGTACATGGAGCAACGTTTTCTGACAAGAAAGGCATTTTTACTTGTTTTGTTTCACATTGGTCATATTTTCCTGACAACTGCCTTAATCTAAGTAATTTTTTTTACTAAATTAAGTTTAAAAATTGCCCAATCTTTTCTTTAAGGAATGCGACTGCGTTTTGCAAAGGTTCTGAAACAAGCATTACAAAGTATTGTTTCATGCTGCATGCTCAGGATCAGAATCAATCAGGATTGTAGATAAAGGAAAAGGGGCAAGAATTAAACATTGATGTAGGAGTTGGATGACGATACACAATCAGTCAGGACTCTACTATACTTGCATAGAACACAGACAACACAAATGTACAGTAGCATATACACAATGATAATCTGTCACTTTTGCATCTACTGTCTGGGTTCAAATTATGGGATATTAAGGGTTCAAATCCCACCTCTTCCAAACTGCCATTGTTGAGTCCTTGCTCACCCTTAATTGAGAAAAGCTTGCATTGTATCAGATGTATTTTGCCCTGGGTAAGAATGTCTGCTAAATGCTGTAAATGTAAATAAATCACAAGTGCTCAAACACCTAATAATAAAATGTAATCATGATGATATTGTTGATTAATATAGTTGGTACGGTTGGCTGGCATACTGTACATATGGAGCAGATGGCAATCACAACCATTTGCACTACAATCAAAATAGTTATTAGATTCCAAAACCAATTTGTGATGGAAAGGCTCCAGATGTAAACATTTCTGGTGAAAGGCATCAGTTCAGAAATTAACTAATGCTTCTTTCCCAGGTGTTTATAATGTTCCTGTTCAACGGTCTGATAAAATGCTTATACTTTAGGGTAGACAGCCAGCAAATGAAGTGCCAGCTGAATTTTAGGTTCTCTGACACCCCACCAACCTGGACAATTTTCAAGGGGTTTTGCTTGAGCTCCTGTATATTAGGGGCCCTTCATGCTACCCACATATTTAATACTCAACTTCAACCCTGGCCAGATTGCTTCTGAGAAAAAGTCCATATCTGCTCTGTCAACCCACTCATGACTGAATTTGGTATCCGCATCTGCACTCTGCAGAGTAAATACCTGCCTTGTGTAAACAAGCGAGTCCTGAGTCAGTTTGAACTCTCCATAACGCGGCCATCTACAATGCTAATCTTTTTTTACTTGTTTGGATTTTTTTATCAGATCTATGCAAGTGCTAACAGACACTGAGCCACTAGCAGCTGTGGATTACCATATAAGGAGTCCTGCATGAATATGGTGGAGAGGTCTACCAACGGAGTATCATCGCTCCTTCCATTTACACACATTGAAAGGCCAGGCACTGTCACAGGTCTATAACTACATCAAGCTCTTCTCCAATACTTCTGAATCTCTATTGTGAAAAGGAGACTGTGCCAAAAGTATACAGTCCATCAGTGCAGTTTTTCTTAAGCTCAGGACTAGTATTATGTGTTATGATATGGTCCCGTTAGTAATATTACATATCCATGAGATGTATTAGATTTCCATGACTACTGTTTGGAAAGCTTTGTTATATGCGTTATCTCTATGGAAACAATCATCCAACTGTTAAACTTGAACTCGACCAAGTCGAACCCATGTTGAAAACCAAGTTTCAAAACCCTATAGTTTCTCCAAGCTTGTGGAAGCAAATAGAGATCCTCTGAGCAACAAATGTACTAATATTATTACATGGCGGAATTCCCAGTTTTAAACATACTTTTAAAACTTTGAATTAGCACAACAATATTGGATTAATGTTAAGGATAAACGAGTGTTAAATTTGCTTTTCTGGCATATTACTACAAACTATATTAGTGATTCCCCCTTACAGCCTGCCCTTCACAACACATTCTTGCCACATTTTGCAAGCATTATGTGTTTCCTTCACACAGAACCAGCTACAGAGTTGAATTAACACTGTTACTTCAATTATATTGCATTATATTGTATCTTAACTTGAACTTTAAGTTTCCTTAACGGCTCTTTTGATGGTTATCGGTTCTACACATACAAACGGAGTGTGTTATAGCTAGAGTCCTACACAAACTTGAAGGTTCCCTTAAAAGGGCAAAACGAACAACCCTTAAGCCATTCGATCAAACACTGTCATTTAAAAGTATGTGAATGTTCGGTGTTAATTAAGCACTTATTTACGGATAGGCGAGGCTCACCTGGTGCACCTGAACAGACCGCTCA
The DNA here is from genome assembly GCA_025084515.1 of Ancistrus triradiatus. Taxonomy (NCBI): domain Eukaryota; kingdom Metazoa; phylum Chordata; class Actinopteri; order Siluriformes; family Loricariidae; genus Ancistrus; species Ancistrus triradiatus. Next base: position 194,357 of record JAJAGP010000588.1, on the reverse strand, counting down.
GTCTCAGTGTCACTCTGGCGCAGCTGGAAGCCCCAGGGTGCGCGTCCCCGCACAGTCACGCATGCGTATTCCCACCGAGCGCTCATCCCGCAAAGCGCGAGCCGCCAACTCTTAGAACGAGCGAGTGGGTCCGAGAGAAAATGTCGAGGGGTTTCAGTAGGTGTTCTGATCCCGGCCAGCCCCCTGCTCAGCGTCATTCCTCTGTGACCTGCCCAGTCTTAACAAAGTCCTTCAGACTGGAGCTTGAGAAATGGGGAACGCTGTTTTACTTAATACCTACAAATTCTTCTCTAACTGCCGTAATCACTGCCAGACACGCTCCCCCACAAAGAAAACGATTTTTGGTGTTAAACAAATTCTTACGCAACAGGTCAGCATATCACCACACGCTCAAACAAATCTCTAAAGAAATTAACTCTTTCTTGGCCTGGGGGGTATTTCAGAAAGCAGGTTTAGTGAAAACTCAGAGTTAGTTGACTCAGAGTTTGCGGAAACTAAGTTTTCGGGTTCACAAAGCAAGTTCAGCGTAACTTGGAGTCAGTTACTCCGGCAACATACTCCGTGAAGCTAAGCTGCTCGCTAGCAGGTTTACTTCAACTAACCCTGAGTCTCTCACATCAAAGCACAAACACTATGGAGAAATCTCCGTCGGGAGAGGCTTATCAGACCCCACTTTAATGTTTCATTGTTCCCTGATGATTATCTGTGTGAGCCTCATTTCTATTCATCTTTTCCGCTCTCACTTAGCTCATATGATACTCCGTGGACATGCCCTGAGTTCGGAGCAAATTCTCTCCAGTTATTTTGCAAAGGGGGGTTTTCTATACAAAATCAGTCATGATGAGCATATTCTAAAGCAACCGTCTCTCGGGCTGTCAGAAATGTTATTCTTGCATTAAAACGGTTAATATAAACATTTGTGGTGTTCCAAAGTCACAGGGCCACAAGCCTGATCAAAGAAGAATCCCACAGAATTTCAGGTATCAGCCTTAGCAACAAGTATTTATTTAGTGTGAATCTTTGAGACTTGAATCAGTTAATATGATTTTAATATTAATATGATTTTCGGGTTTCCAAGTGTGATTGGCTGCATAGATGGCACTCTTTGCTAAATGGAGATTAAGTGAATAGGAAGTTTTCCCACAACATTAATGTGCAGGTAGGCCTAAATAAAAATCAATTTTGCATGACAAATGAAATACAATTCAGAATACAGCCACTGCAGTTAATTACTGTTCTGCAGTGTGAAGATCATATGTGATACAGGCAACATTATCAGCAACATGGAAGCAAAGTGGCCAGGGTCTGTGCATGAGTGTACAGTGAGTGCTAGATTTGCCCATGGTGAATATATACAGTACATATAACCATATCCTCTCATAATCAATATTTAGTTCTGTTTCCCACTGACAATTTAAACTGTATCCTTGTATTATCTATCATAGGAGAGTTTTATGATTACAGACATAAGGTACCCCTGCCAGCCCTATTTGCTGACTCCATACCCTGATCCTGAGCCTGGCCTGCAGCAATGTTATAACTTGGCTCACTGCAGGTCATGAGCCAGGGTAGAGATGACTATTGGGGATGTCAATGGCTGGTGATCAGACAATGTCCCACTCATCCACTGACCAATCCTGATACAAATCCTGACCACATCACTGTTTCATTGTTTCTAAAGGTACACCTTCTACAGGAGGGTACAGGAACACAAAAAAATGACATTGAATATCACAGTGCTAGGTCTATGTCATGGGCCAATTCTGAACAACATCTTACTGAGATACATTGTGCTGTGGAGGTGTATGGATTCTTTTCCCCATTTTAATTTCCAGCAGCACTCTGTATGATCAACTGTTAGATGTTATTTTCAAGGTGTGAACTTCAGTAGGCCTCTCTGTATCTTCCCTCTCTGTGGCAGCTGACAAGACTTCCTCATTTTCTTCCTGCAATACAAATGAACAATTTTCTGTGGAGTATTGAAAGTACTTACACCAGCATGGAGCTCTGTTATGGCTCCACCAGATTGCACCAACAGTAACTGGTAAAAAATGCAGAAGACTAGACAGTTAAATTATAACTTTAACTAATTTTACTAATTTAAACAAGACAATGTACCTAATTGGACTTTTGTTTCTATAACAGTGTGCATTACAGTTTTTCAAATATGTAACTCTGAGTCTTCATGAAATATGAAGAATCTGGAAAGGTAACAGCAGTCAATTACAAAGAATTGTACTGCTACAAGAAAATCTGTGTGCCAAGTTGTGTCTGGTAATAGATGGGTGGGCGTCACTGATCCCACAGTGGAAAATCGATGAATGTACAATAAGTCAAGTCAAGTCAAGTCAAGTAGTTTTATTGTCAATTCTGCATATATCCAAGACATACAGAGAATTGAAATTACGTTACTCTCTTACCCAAGTTACACAAAACAATAAAACAATAAAATAATAAAACAATAAACAATAAAACAATAAAAAACAATAAATTGATATAATTAATTTGAATGACTACCCTCTAATGTAGACCGCTTGCCTTCAGCAAGTCACCCAGTGTTTTGAATGAAGGCCATCTCTTCAGCCTCTGTGAGAGGTGGTGGTGGACCCCCACCTGTTTTTTTGCCCTTAGCCTTTTTCTGTTGGCTATAATGGAGGTCAAATTTGAACACATCCAACATGGCACAAATTTGGAGACTTGTATGTACCACCATGTTTCACAGATGGGATAAGGTTCTTATGCTGGAATTCAGTGTTTTCCTTTCTCCAAACAGAACACTTTTCTTTTAAACCAAAAAGTTCTATTTTGTCCACAAAACATTCTTCCAATAGCCTTCTGGCTTGTCCACATGATCTCTAGCAAACTGCAGAAGAACAGCAATGTTGTTTTTTGAGAGCAGTGGCTTTCTCCTTGCAACCCTGCCATGCACACCATTGTTGTTCAGTGCTCTTCTGATGGTGGACTCATGAACATTAACATTAGCCAATGTGAGAGAGGCCTTCAGTTACTTAGAAGTTACCCTGAGGTCCTTTGTGACCTCGCCAACTATTACACGCCTTGCTCTTGGAGTGATCTTTGTTGGTCGACCACTCCTGGGGAGGGTAACAATGGTCTTGAATTTCCTCCATTTGTACACAATCTGTCTGACTGTAGATTGGTGGACTCCAAACTCTTTAGAGATGGTTCTGTAACCTTTTCCAGACTGATGAGCATCAACAACTCTTTTTCCGAGGTCCTCAGAAATATCCTTTGTTCATGCCACGATACATTTCCACAAACGTGTGTTGTGAAGAGCAGACTTTGATAGATCCCTATTCTTTAAATAAAACAGGGTGCCCACTCACACCTGATTGTCATCCCATTGATTGAAAACACCTGACTCTAATTTCACCTTCAAATTAACTGCTAATCCTAGAGGTTCACATACTTTTGCCACTCACTAATATCTAATGTTGCATGATTTTCCTTAATAAATAAATAACCAACTATAACATGTTTGTGTCATTTGTTTAACTGGGTTCACTTTATCTACTTTTTACTTCATGTTTTTGCAGAAATATAGAAAATTCTAAAGGGTTCACAAACTTTCAAGCACCACTGTAACACTTGTTTCACCTTTTTCTTACCAGAATCCTGTTGCTGTGTTTTGCTAAAATAAGGTGAAGAAATACACATTAAGCTCAGGATCAGTTATGGTAAAGAGCAACCATTGGTTGTTTTAATAAATAGGAAATTACTCATGTCTTCCAAAGTCCATTCATGTCCAGGTGATCAAAATACTAATCCTGATTAGGAATCCTGATAAGAGCTCTATACTAGTCAATGCATGCATAAGGGTTCTGAGTGAAGACGCAAATCACTCTGCTCACTATTCTGGCTCACATACACACAGGACGGTAAGTATATTGCTTCACGGACACAATGCATAATCAACAGACACATACACATTATTACATAAAGTAGAACACAACAGCTATGAATTATTAGCTGTTACAGTGTTACCAGTGTTAGAGCTGTTACCAACACTGTTACAGTATAACAAACCAAATACACTCCCACTATACTAAGAACTTAGGGTTTATAAGACAGTTCTTATTTTAACCCTGCTCATCCTAGTCATGGTTGGGAGTTGGGGTGAGGAAGTAAGGAGGTTGCCTATTGCCAAATTCATTTGGCACCATTCATTCAGTGCTACCTGCGTGGGACGCTGGTCCAATGCACAGCTCTGTAACCACACCATCTGACCTTCACATGCCCATCATGGGTTTCAAACTCAGGTACTCAACGACTGCTGCTTCCTTAAGTTGGCTATTACCACAGAGTCACAAGAATTTTATATCAAGCACAAAACAGAAAACACGTCTCTTTTTAATGGCATGTAAATTAATACAGATGCTCTGTTTCTGGTTAAGTTCTAACAGTTATAGTGGTGCATTGCTAGTTGTACATTGCTAGTTGCAAATTGGTAGCACACTGCTATTTGCAGTAGCATAAGTGTGCCCGCTGCTTTGTAAGACAGTGTTAAATGTATTCTATGAAAGAGGCAGGTCTAGTCAGCCTTTGGGCACACCTGCTGTAAGAGTTAATACGGCACTTGGGATTTTGTTTTGTAAGGTATGTAGGTTTGTAGCTCATCTCCAGTTTTGACTACACTTGTTAAAAGAGAGTAACACAATCTTGCCCTTTTTTCAAATGTAATTTCTAATATTAATTCTATTCTGTTGCTTTATGGCCAATGTAGCTATTAGGTAAAGGACATTTGACCAGTTTAGCATCATTCAGACTACCTCATTCAACACACACTTCTTTCAAGAGACATTATTAGAGGAACTATAATTTTAACATAAATGATCAGCAATCATCCATTAAAATATACTATATATAGCCTATAATTCAACATCAATATCTGCCAAATCCTACAATACAATGCTAGAAAATTTGGCTGCTGTTACTATTGTCTTATGCATGCGATGTATTTTCTCCATTTGGACCTGCAACTTGGAGTTTTATTAATTGAAATATCATGCCAGGGCTGTATTACACTCATTGATTCTGTGAGGTGGCCAATCAGAACACGGAGAGGTGTGGTTTTTAATAACTTTTGATGTGTGGAAAACTGCTCATTGCTTCAAAATAAAGTAGCAACATGTGAGCTTGCTATTACTGTAGAGCTGCACTTACTTCACTACTTAGCAGTTTTCTCATCCATTTGAGGGATAGCTGAGCTTCGTCCTATGTTCTCAGTGTGTATAGTCAGCTCCAGAATTATTCACACTTTTCATAAAGATGGGGACAAAAAAAAAACATTTTTAGCTTAATCTCACACTGACAAATCTAACCTTTAATCAAAGTACAGTTTAGAAGAAAAGTATCTTTATAACATTTATCACAAAGACGCCCCTTAAAATACACAAAACGTTGAACTTTGAGATTTCTATCATCAAACACTTTTTGACAGTTGTGTGTAGAAAAAGAATGTTTATATGGAAAAGTAACTAATCCACCACTATTACATACAGCAAAGGATCTTTAATGTCCTGTAATGTATGGCTTATATGGCATCATAGACTTTGGATAGTTTAAATAATAATCTGACTGTCTTTGTCAAGAAGCTACAGTGCTGCATCAGGATCTTTCAGGAGTACAGTGATCCAAGACATTCAGTCCAAAGCCACATAAAAATGGTTCAATGACTAAAGAATTATGATTTTGGCATGACCATCCCAGTCCGCTTAACCCTTGAAAACCCAGGGGGTGAGGGTCGCGAGAGAGGACCCTGAGGTATTTGGAAGGATTAGCCTATTTGTTTAGGAGTGTCAAGCATGTTATGTTGGTATAGAGGGTTACTCAAAGTAGCTTAAATCTAGGAGTGCCCACGATACATGGTTGTGTTTGGTTTCCACGAATTAGATTTGCTTGAAGCTTGAATCTCGTGCATGTGTAATTGTGGGGTTAAGCCAAATAACCACAAAGACGTTGTTTATAACCACGCAGCTCTGGTTGGAGCTGACTGTACGGGTATGGTGGCATATGTGAAATATGTAAAACTATTGGATTAAAGTATAGACTACACTCTTTATATTTTGTACATTGATTATTTCTCAAAAAGGTGTGTTACACAGTGTTGTTTGTGTTATGTTGTTTCATGTAGCTACTACTATTTTTGAGACCATTCTTACATAAACACCGTCTTTCGGAATGTTTGTTTATTTTACGTAGGTCCATAACAAATATGGAATGTAGTATATTTGTATTACGTTTACATTTTAGACCATTCTAGTTGTTTATATTTGTGTATTTCGGTTGTTTGGGGATTTTGCTGCGCGTGTCTGCATCTCTGCTGACGTGTAGTGGTTCCCAGCAGTATGCGCATGCGCAGAAGCAGCAAAATAGACGAGGCCGGTGCCGGGAGTTTGACGTGGCACTCTCGTTACGCTACATTCTCAGCAGACAGCTCGCTGCGCTCTGGCTCTACCTCTCAGGTAATTGTTCTTCATTTATTGTAATACTCGTTAAATATGTCTTATTAGACAGAATAGGACGTTTTGTTGTGTTTTTGCTGTCTTATTCTTGTTTGTGTTAAAATGGACTAAAACCAACGGGAAAGTTTGAGGCGTGTGTCTGTTTCCGTCTCTGGAAGCCAGTTGTAACGTTATTTAACTTTGTAGCTGTCGATAATTATAGGAAAAAACACAAATTCCTTTGCCTCGCACTGGATAAAACCTGGCAGAATGTTTTCAAGAATATGAATGTGCAATATGCGTGTTGAACTGCTGCCGAAACGTGTATTGACTTTACACTGATCTTTGACGTGGCAACACTGATCAGAGGTTCCTCTCTCACTGAGCGCCGTTACATCATATTTACTGTTACCTATTACGGTGACTTTTACCGGTTACACTTACTGTTACATTCACTGTTACCTAGTATATTTCCTTTTACTTGTTATTCTTACTGTTACATTGCTGTTACCTAGTACATTGACTTTTACATGTTACACTTGTTACCTCTAATATTAGGGTGGCTCGGTGGGTAGCACTACCGCCTCACAGCAAGAAAGTCCTGGGTTCAATCCTAGGGTGGAGTGGCCTGGGTCCTTTCTGCATGTTCTTATGTGATTACTCTTGGTACTCTGGTTTCCTCCCACAGTCCAAAGACATTCCTTAACATTTGTTACACTGTTACTTGACTGTTGGTTTATATATTAGTGTGAATATATGTATATATACATAAAGCTAGTCTTGATGTAGCCTTTTGTATGGATGTAATGTTACCACTTACATTGCCCTTTACCTGTTACACTTACTGTTACCTATTACATTGACATTTACCTGACTGTTACACTAACTGTTACAGTTACTGTTACTTGTCACATTTACAGTAATTTTTACATTTAGTCATTTACTCAGTTAGCTGATGCTCTTATCCAGAGTGGCTTACAAAATGTGCAAACGGTTGAAGATGGCATGATAAAAGTACTCAATGATAAATAAGTATTCATCACCAGCCAGACACATATAATAACTAATACCAAGAGCTTGAGAATACATTGATAAAAATATACACAAAGAGCAGGTACAACAAAAGTGAAAAAGATGGAAGCATGGACATCATCCTTTGTATTTTTTGAAGAAGTTCGGCTTCAGACTTTTGTGGAAAGAAGAGAGACACTGAAGTGAGGAGGGCACAAACATCTAGATCTGGCATTGCAGGCATGGCTTGATCTCAGAGAAGGATACACCAGGTGCTCTGAAGCCGAAGACTGGAGTTGGCAGGCAGGTGTATAGTTCTGATCCAAAGAATGTAAATAATAGCAGAACCTTTTGAGGCCTGAAAAGACAGGACTGGGGTTTGAATTTGAACCTGGTTGCATCAGGAAGCCAGTGTTGTGATCTCAGAAAAGGACAGACATGAGAAAACTTTGGTAAGCTGTGAACCAGTTGGGCTGCAGCATTCTGCTTGCTCTGTAGTGGGAGCAATGGAACATGACCAGCAAGCAAAACATTGCAGTAATCAAGCCTAGAAATGATGAGTGTCTCAGCCTCTCAGGAGCATTTTCTCTGGTCAGCAAATAAATTCTTCTGTTGTTAAGCAGAAGATTCTGCAAAATCTGGTGGTTGATGTGATGTGGTTAGAAAAATTGAGGTTGTAGTCCAAAATCACATGAAAAGATTCTTTCTTGTTTGAGCCAGGTGGACACACATTTAGTCTATGCTGACTGAGAGATCCAAGAGTGGAGAATCAATCTGATGATTCACAGTTTCAAATGCAGCAGACCGATCCAGAAAGATAATTACTGAAAACATAGTGTTCATTGGCTTTATGAAGCACTTCTGTTACTGCGATGACTGTCTCGGTACAACATCCTGCCTTGTAACCAGACTGCTGGGTATCAATAAGGTTGATTTCTTGAAGATAGCACTGCTGTCCAACTACAGCACATTCAAGGGTTTTGATCAGGAATGGAAGGAGAGAAATGGGTATGTAGTTAATACTCATCAGCCAGGTTGAATGATGACTTCTTCAGTAGAGGTATATCTCTTGAAGAAAGAAGGATCCAGGCCAGATGTGAGTGATCCCTTGATCATTGTTATTGTATTTGGTGCAAGGTTGCTGGCAATTTCCTGGAGAAGAGTTGATGGTACTGGACCCAGCAGGCAGGTTGCAAGTGGTCATTAGTGTCACCATTTCTTCCTCAGTATGCAGTTTAAATGTTATGAAAGCTGAGTGATGAGCAAGGGTTTGTTCCACATTGGCTGGATTACAGAAGGTTGACTGAATGTTGGTCACCTAATTATTATTTTATTGTTATTATATCACTACTATATTATAATATACTTTTTGCATGTATGCTCAAACTTTATTACATTTTTTTTCCAGTATGTAATAAGGCCATCATCACTAAAAGTGGTTATCTGGCTAGATGTAATGACATGAATCATACTATTCAATGTAATTGTTGAGAAAGATCTGGTCATAATATTTTGAATGTCACATTTATATTTATCAAACGTCTGTTCAGAATCAGTCTGTAGGTTGCAGCTCAGCTTTCCCTCTGGAATGAAAAAAGCCTAACAGCAGGATGAGCCAGCAGGGTTATGTTGCTACACCTCCTTACTCCCAGGCCCAGCCAGGAATGGGGGGATACCCCACTGGGTTTGGGGCTCCCCCACCACAAGCACACTATGGGCACTATGGAGCTCCACCAGGTACAGGTATTTACTAAAACGTCAAGGCAAGACGGCATTGATCGAATGGCATATACTTTTATATATATCGGTTTCTTCTGAACTGGTGATTTAATTACTGAGCTCCATACATAATTATCTCATTAGAGATAATTGTCTTTGTGTAAACACAATAGGTCCTCAGTAACAGCTAATGAATGTTTATTAAATAGTTGTGCCATTTCTTTGAGAATCATTAACCAACTTATACAAACTTTGTTTCTGAAACCAGATTTTGTGTACTTAGTACTTCATTAATTGATCTCTCACACAGTAGAGTAACATATCTCACTTTTGGTGTATTTGACAATTTCTTTCCATTCAGAAATAATTTCCCTATACCATGAAATGAGTAATATTAGAATATGCTTCTTGAAATAGAGTCATTAAGAAATGTAAACTATTACTCTTTTATACGGTAGCATGCTATATATTATCCCATGTTTATGTTTTGAGACTGCAGAGTGATTACTGACTGCTGGGTGTAATGCTGACTTTCTATATGCTGTAACCTCTTGACGATTTAATTACAAGCTTCTAAATATTGTGTTTCAGGTGTGCTCAAACCAGCCGCCTCCTCTGCTTCTGGGATTCCTCCAGCACCTGTGACTAGCCAGTATGGACCTTGTATTCAGCAAAATGGCGCACATCCTCAGAAGTAACATTTGTTTTATTCTTGAGTTTAATACAGAGTTGGAATTGTGTAACGTTTTACTGTGTAACTCTGTGTTTTGATTGTTTTTTTAATTTCACTCTTTCATACCTTCATAGGTTTCCTTCCCCTCCTGCAGTCTCCGCCCCTGCCATGTCTCCTTATGGACAGCCAAATCAAAGGCCATACCACAGCATGACTCAGGCCACACCTACAACCCAGCAGATAACCAATCAGATGGGTGCTATGAACATTGATGGATATGGTAAGTTCAGCAACTGTATAGTTAAATGTTGTCTTCATTATAAACATAAAGAATGTAGTCAAAAGCTTTGTAAAATGAGTTCTTAGCCAAGAAATATAGAACAGTAAGACTGCAGGTTTCACTTATAGATTTGTATTCACACTAAGTCAACGTCTTTCATCACACAGTCAAAACACTATTTCATAATGTGATTTTTTTGGCATACTGTTGTACTGTTTGATATTCCTGCTATTGTTCTCTAAACCTTTTATTATTTCTATCTAGGCCAAAGCCCTATGCAATCTCCTACGACTGGAGTGCCACAGCCTTTCCAAATGTCTCCACCACCAACAATGGGAGGCCCAGCCATGCCTGCCACAAGTCGCCAGCCTCCATCGATGAATACATGTCCACCAATGGCAGCTGGCCCACCAATAGGATCTGCAGGTTCCCCACTAATGGCAACTGGCCAACCCATGGGATCTTCAGGTCCACCACTGATGGCAACTGGTCCACCCATTGGATCTACAGGTCCACCACTGATGGCAGCTGGTCCACCAATATCATCTACAGGACCTCCACCAATGGCCGCTGGCGCACCCATGGGATCTACAGGACATCCACCAATGGGGATGCCTAATTCACAGCCTGGCCCTTCTCCAGTGGGTGGAGCTGGATTTCAGCAGCTAGCAGGACCTCAGGGATTTCCTCAGCAACCAGGTATAAAGGGGTTAACAGTAATGCAAATGTGGACTGTTTCTGTATATTATGCATATCATCATTATCAGATACTGGGCATATAGTATGGTGAGGCAGATTGTAAGTGTTATATAAATGTTGCTGTTTTTGCAGGTCCATATGGAGGGCAGATGCCAGGGTCACCACTTACCGGTCCACAAGCAGGTGCTTTCGCAGGAGGATTTCCTCCAGGAGCTGCTAACATGGCTGGACCCCCTCAAAAGAAACTGGACCCAGACTCTATACCTAGTACAGTAAGTACTTGAACATCTAACACCATCATTTTGCCAGTAATAATACTAGTGCTGTCAAAAATATTTAAATGCTTTAATCACACCAGTTTTGTCGATCATGATTAATAATGTTTTTGCTTGCTCATATTTGACAGTGAAGAAATATATTTTTTCTTTAAAAAATACTACAAGTGGTCAATATAAGGGTCAATAGAATGCATTTATGACTTTGTAATAATATAAAATATATACAAAAACACAATAGTGATGACCAGAACAATACCTTTTTCATACAAAGTGTTCATTTCAGTGGGTACTGTTATTAAAAACAGCACGTGCAAACTGATCCTCTCGTGTGCCAGGCATGCTGTCGAACACTGCAGTCACTCTGGACTCTTTGGACAGAATCTTCTGTCGCATTGTAACAAGCAACACTGTTTAAGGAAGTGTCCCAAATTGTTTACAGTTCTGTTTCCCATAAGCTAATAGTGATATATATATATATATGGTATGGGGAATGTAGGGAATTAAATAAACACCACTGGGCACCACATTCATGTGCCCATAACTGTGAAGGTCGATTGAATATTATGCATTACATTTACATTTACAGCATTTAGCAGATGCCCTTATCCAGAGCGACTTACAATTGGTACAGTCTTACAATCCAAGCAGTTGTGGGTTAAGGGTCTTGCTCAAGGACCCAACAGTGGCAGCTTGGCAGAGGTGGGATTTCAACCCTGGACCTTCTGTGTCAGAGTCCAGTACCTTAACCGCTAGGCTACCACCATCCCTTTAGGCATTAGGTATCATTAGTAGATAATATCTTAGATTTATCATCTACGCCGCCCAAGGAGGTTGGGTCCCTTTTTGAGTCTTGGTCCTCCTAAGGTTTCTTCCTAGAACTAGGGAGTTTTTCCTTGCCACTGTCGCCCTAGGCTTGCTCAATTTGGGATTGGACGTAGTTATTAGGAGATAATATAAACTTGTAAAGTTGCTTTGAGACAATGCTCCATTGTAAAAAGCGCTATATAAATAAATCTGACTTGACTTGACTTGACTAGATAATATGAATTACATAGGTCCTAAGAAATTCAAGATGTTCTTTCTTTTCTGAAACCACTGTATAGACGCAAGTGATTGAAGATGATCAGGCTAGGAGAGGTGGTCAGCTGTACACCACCAATCTCAGGGGTCAAGTGCCTCCACTAGTTACAACCAATTTCACGGTTCAGGATCAAGGTAAGTCATGAAACAATTGTCTGGCATGAGTTTCTAACTATTAGGGATGGGAAAATGTACTTTGTGGCAGAAATGATGGATTGAAGCCCAGTACCAAATATGGTGGTGCTTGAAAGTTTGTGAACCCTTTAGAATGTTCTATATTTCTGCATAAATATGGCCTAAAACATCATCAGATTTTCACACAAGCCTTAAAAGTAGATGAAAGTCAAAGTTAATGTTCATGAGTCCACCATCAGAAGAACACTGAACAACAATGGTATGAATGGCAGGGTTGCAAGGAGAAAGCCACTACTCTCCAAAAAAACATTGCTGCTCGTCTGCAATTTGCTAAAGATCACGTGGACAAGCCAGAAGGCTATTGGAAGAATGTTTTGTGGACGGATGAGACCAAAATAGAAGTTTTTGGTTTAAAAGAAAAGCGTTATGTTTGGAGAAAGGAAAACCCTGCATTCCAGCATAAGAACCCTATCCCATCTGTGAAACATGGTGGTGGTAGTATCAAGGTTTGGGCCTGTTTTGCTGCATCGGTGCCAGGACTGCTTGACATCATTGTTGGAACAATGAATTCTGAATTATATCAGATAATTCTAAAGGAAAATGTCAGGACATCTGTCCATGAACTGAATCTCAAGAGAAGGTGGGTCATGCAGCAAGACAACGACCCTAAGCACACAAGTCCTTCTACCAAAGAATGGTTAAAGAAGAATAAAGTTAATGTTTTGGAATGGCCAAATCAAAGTCCTGACCTTAATATAATCTAAATGTTGTGGAAGGACCTGAAGCGAGCAGTTAATGTGAGGAAACCCACCAACATCCCAGAGCTGAAGCTGTTCTGTACGGAGGAATGGGCTAAAATTCCTCCAAGCCGGTGTGTTGTATAATATTTTTGTCTCATTGATGATGATGCTGATGTTTTAGGTCATATTGATGCAGAAATATAGAAAATGCTAAAGGGTTCACAAACTTTCAAGCACCATTTGTACACCACAACTGGAGCCAGTGCCTTTATGTAAAATGTCGGCTTGTTTTCAGTGGTATTTTGGGCAAGAACTGGAGTCTGTTTGATTACACTTCCATCATTAATGTGAGAGAGAAAGTGTACAGCATGCCTAGAAATTGGAGTGCTGTCTTTTATGTATCTGGTTACTCTTTTGAGTACGCTAAAGTGACAACGCATACTGATATGCACCGTTTAACGATTGCATTACTCTTTGTGAAACAGGATGTTGACCGAAGTGGTTGTTGACCGGACATTGGCATAGTCAGATAGTGTTTTTAAAACTGCAAACAATACGTAAATGATATAGCTGAAAATGAGTGGAACGCTACCATCTACACAGCATCCCTAATGCCATCGCATTTTTAATTTATGGAAATTCACAACAATTATAGAAAATATAGTAATGTACTGTTAGGACTCAGTGTAGGAGAAAGTCGTAACACTTAAGAGGATGGTATGATCGACCTGATACTTTTGTTTAACTGAAGCTAGAAATGCATTTATAGACAATATAAATGCATTTTTGGAAGATCAGCCAGATGAAACAGAGACTCGGCAAGTGAATGTGAACCAGGTTACAGAGAATATACAGGTAGTGGGGGGTCAAACAAAGGAGTACTACGAGACACACACACACACACACACACACACACACACACACACACACACACACACACACACACACAAATGACTAACTCATCTCTGCTTGTGGAGCCACACTGTTGATTGGCTGTTTAGGTGACCAGCTGTTTACTGAAGCAATGTCTAGGGTTGAAATGTGTATACGATTTTTTTTTTCTTTTTTTTTTTCAAATAAATTTGTAAGACCTCGGTCGAAAGAGAATGGATGTTGATCGGATGAATGTTAAATGATGCTTTCCTGTATTTCAGCTTGCTATAAGTGAAGCCTCAACTGAATGAAAGTGTTCTATTGACTTATTGAACATTCAAGTTCATTATTGATGTTTCAGGAAATGCCAGCCCGAGGTTCATGAGGTGTACTACCTACTCATTTCCTTGTACTGCTGACCTCGCCAAGCAGTGCCAAGTGCCCCTGGCTACCATCATCAAACCTTTTGCCACAGTGCCCAAAAATGAAGTATGTACAGTAGCCTCCTCCGAGTGGTTCATATATTTGATCTAGATCTAGAAGCTAGGGCAAAATGTGATGTTATGGCTAAATAACTCAGTAATGATTATGTCACAATTATTAAACTTGCTTTGATGTTCAGGTTTTACTGTTACCCAAGTGGATTTTGTCCTGCTAAGTGCTTAAACAATGCGTCACATTAAATGCTTTTATAAGTGCAAAACAGAGACAGGATACAATCCAAGCATATAATGGCTCGTTGGTTCTCTTGCACATGATTTCAGAACCTTATTCACTACCCATTAAGTGAGTAAATTAAACATACACATATCCTAAGTTGGTATTCACCAGTATACGGCTTATTCTCTATTTGTACTCTCATTCTCATAGTTCCCCCTAAGTACATATAGTAGTATTGTAAGGTGTAAGGGTTCTGTATTATATTTTATTTAAACTCTTATTGCTGAAATGAATTGAGATGCTGAAGTCTTTAAGTGCTGTGTGGTCCAGAAATCTCGAGTCCATTGCCATCATATTTATCATTCTGTCTGTTACCACTATGCTGTGGACCCTTTTTAGGTAATGTTAGTGTGCTCTTTCATATGAGGTGTGTTAGCTTAAAGAACAGAGTCTCTTGGGAACACTTTAAATAAAGGTTTATGGGCCTCCTTTTGCTACATCCCACTAGTACTAACAAGAGACCAGAATAAATGCATATTAGTTATGCTGTTAGACTGTATGACTCTTGGAGCTATCCTAAACTCACACTGTTTAAGTTTACTTGGGCATAGTGTTTGAACCCTTTCTATACTCAACCTCTTTTCATTATAGTAAACTGTTTTGCTACACAATATATCAAAACCATAGTGGTGTGGGACCATGTCCCATAGACTGCATTATAGAAAATATTTTGTATGCTGTGCATTGTATTATACTGAAATCCTAAACACACAAAGCCCTTTGGTACAGACATATAGACATTTGTCCTCTCTCAATTCTATTTACATCAGACTCCTCTGTACATGGTAAATCATGGGGATCCAGGACCCATACGCTGTAACCGCTGCAAGGCCTACATGTGCCCCTTCATGCCCTTTATCGATGGAGGACGCAGATTCCAGTGTGGCTTCTGCAACTGTGTTAATGAGGGTATGTACCACAGCGCTACATCACAGTCTGTTTTTCACTTGATAGATAATTATTAGGGCTGTCAAAATTTGTGTTAATGCTTGTAATATCTTTACATTTACACTGCTGTACCATGTGAAGAACCTGTGCTTGTAGTCTGTGTCCAGAATGGTCTTTTAATCTCTATTCCTTATATTCTGAATAGCACATATAGCACTACTTAGTCTGTAGGGAACAGAACTGTAAATGATTTGGGACACGTGCTAGTTTTATAGCTTTGGTAATTACTGTGCAACAGCAGATTCCGTCACATAAACCAGTGGTTCCTGAAGTAGGGGGTGCACCCCCCAAGGGGGGCGTGGAGGTATTGCAGGGGGTGCAGCAAGCCAAATGAATGAGGCATGTTTGAGCAATGCTATGTTACACATTAAAATGCAAGATACGTAATGCATGTAACTTGTAATAGTTCAACTGTAAAGGCTTTTTGTCACTTTATTTTGTTTTGATCAATAAGAAGTTACAGTTATATATAATTTACACTGTTTAAAATACATTCCAGTGGAGTTTCAAAAATATTATTATCTATAAAAGGTGGCACTGCAGACAAAGTTTGGGAACCACTGGCATAAAGGCACAAGAGTGTCATTACTATTGTTGTAGTACAAAAAAGTAATGAATGCATCCTGTTAGGTTAATTAAGAGAGAATAAGAAGTAAAAAGTGTATCCCTTCTCCACAGTTCCTCCCCACTATTTCCAGCACCTGGACCATATGGGCCGAAGGGTGGATGCATATGAAAGACCAGAGCTGTCTTTGGGCTCTTATGAATTTATTGCTACGCTGGATTACTGCAAGGTAATGCTTTGTTTACAGACTATATAAACCAATAGTTCTTAAAGTGAAATCTGGGGTCCACAGTGGGACTATTTTTTTTGTTACTGACATGATGACAGTGGAAATCACTGTAAAATATTGTCAACTACTCTGGGAGATATTATTTAATTATCATAGTTGTGTTGTACTGGTTGAAAATTTTAAACTTTTTAACACTTCTTAGTTTTAAAAAGAAAATACAATCATAAATAATATTAGCTTCTGTGAAACTGAATTTTGTAAAATAATAGAAGTGATATATACTCACAACTGACTGTGAGTTCAGGGGAAAAATCATTGCAAAAAAAAAAAAAAATATATATATATAAAATGGCTGGGTGGTATACCGGTTCAGTCAGTTACTTTCCCATATGGTATAAACATTTTTCATATACCTCCATACCGGTGCATAGCAGAAACACAGCTCTAACAAATAGGCAGCAAATGATATTTTTCGCTGCTCTGAGTGCTGCTGAGTCCTGAGTAGAACTACATCACCGAACAGCATGCTGAGTAAAGCTCGCTAGCCAGGTAGGATAACGTACATCACAGCCTAGAAACAGTCTGTTAACAGCTGGGTAAGGCTTCATCAGATTAAAGAACAGAACTGGATTATAAAACGAGATCAGCGATGCAAAAGAAGAACCACATTATGAACTTTTGAGACTGATTCAGATTAATGATTAACTCACTGAATTCGGGATATGTCCAACCTGGAGCGAAAATACATCAGCCAAAAATAGGCACACCTCTCTTTTAAGCTCTGCTTTTAAGACGTTACAGATTGCACAATAAAATCTGTTTACATTCGGCAACTGTGTCATGCATTCTGATTTGTGTAATTTTGTGGGGCGAAGTAAACCTCACTGTAATTAAAACCTTCATTATTTACATATAACGGATTCGGCCGGTTTTAGCGTCATCGGCTTCAGCCGGTCTCATATAACCGGTTCTGTGCCGGTCAACCACACATGAACAGCACAGTGCTTCTACTAAGTTTAATTCACAATTCAGTTCAGGTCAGTTCAAAATTCAAAGTTTTGAGAGTTTGTTGAAGAGACAGGTTTAAGGATTTGTTTGCTGACATGATGAGAAGGAAGCGTTATAGGTTTCAGCTGTGTTTTGAGTGCTACTTAGCTAGTGAACTAGATAGGCTTGTTAAAATACCACATTTTTGATTGATGGACTAGGGACCCTACGAAGGGCTTTGTTCTGCATTTTGAACACAATCATGTCTTCGGCATAGAAACTTTTGCAGCGTGCTGTTTGGACTACATACATGGCGAAAATAAGAGGTGAAGGATCAACTCTGATCAACAGCATCACCCCACTGAATATATATATATATATATATATATATATATATATATATATATATATATATATATATATATGTGTGTGTGTGTATATATATTAGTATTTATGTATATGTAAGTACAAAATTAATCATGCATTATATTTGTTATTTTAAGAAGTATCTACGGAGAATATATTTATGATGGTGATGATGGTGTCACTCCTATCTATACAGCTATACAAAATGTAACAACAATATACAACAATTGAAAAATTAGATCTTACTATGATTTGTAATATGTAAAGAGCTATAGTGCATTGTAGTGATGGTGTTGTTAGAAGGGAAATCAGGATTTATCCAGTGTAAGAGTAACTCACTTTGTTTTAGTTACTGTTAAGTGTTTTAGAAAGATCTGACTAAATACCTAAAATTAATCCTACAAACCACTCATATGCAGTGTTGCACTGACAAACACATTTTAAATACAGTAGAAACCAGTGTGCTGTAGAATTCAGCATCAGCTTCATACAGAGCTGACATGCATGGCCAGTTAAGCAGCCATTAAAGTGGAGTTGCTTGAGTTGTGTTTTTTTAAATCCAAATGTGCTTTTGTTATGACCACTGGAGGAAAGTGGTCATTTGATATACAGTTGTCTTGTGCCCTTTTAAATTCATCCTCACTTATTTATGCTGAACTATACATTCATTTCATGTTGATATGATATATTGTGGAGCCCTAGTAAAGACTTCAATCAATTGAAAATCAATTCAAACAATGTATTTTCCTGTCAGTCTCTTTTTAAGGACATGTTTTTTACTAAACATGTCCTTAGAAAAAGAGAGTTAGAGGGAAGGACATTGTTTGAGTGGGATTTTTTTTCACAGGAAAGGGTCAGCAAACCCTATGAATGAGCTGAATTCTTGGCCATCACTTTGCATATTTCATACAGTGACTAAATCCTTGGACTAAATACTGCATCCAGCAGTCTAAGTGGAGTGTTTGCAGAAAGAATAGTTAATGTTTTAATCATTTTACCAGTTCATTTGTAGTGACTATATAGATAGTGACTACATTTAGTGACCACACAGTAGTAGTGAATATATAAATTGCTGGGCAAATTCCACTTTTGATGAAATATCAATTTCTATTTGAATTAAACTATGTTGTATGTCAGTTTTCAGTTGGTTGTTTGTCTTGAGAGAGTAACAAACATTTTATTTAACTATCCATAATCTTCTACCTTTACGGTTTATTAGTGGATCTAGCACGTAGTCCAGAAACTCTATTGTAAATGCTTATATTATTATGATTTAAACCCTATTGGGCAGCCTAAACCATAAGGACTATTCAGTTTTTTATTTATTTACACTATTGTCTTATGTGCTATAGAGATTTATATTCTCTATTTTATTATACTCTTCATAATATTACAATATTTCTATTTTATTAGTCTATATATTATATTTTATTTTAATTATTGTTTTTTTAAAGTATGTTCTCACTCTTAATATTTATTTAGCTTTTGTTTATTTAAACTATTATTCATTAAATAACTTAATTCCTTTAATTCTTACATATATCATCTAGGCTGCCAAGGTGGCTTTGGTCCCTTTCTGAGTCTTGGTCCTCCCAAGATTTCTTCCTTATAATGTTTAGGCAGTTTTGACCTTTGGGCTTAGATAGTAGAAGAAAATAGAAATTTGTAAAGCTGATTTGAGACAGTGCTCCATTGTAAAAAGCACTATAGAAATAAATCTGATTCTGACACACTGTAGGGAAAGAATGTCAGTGTAGCTTAATGTAACCTAAATATACTAGACTAGGTGGTCCATTGGCAATTATTTGTTGCAGTCATGGCAGGTAAGGCTACTTGGCGTTTATCATGGTGAGTGATCATATGTCCATTTTAAGTCAAGTTAAGTCAGATTTATGTATATGTCGCCTTTTACAATGGAGCATTGTTTAAAAGCAGCTTTACCATTTAGTTTATCTTCTAATAACTAAGGACAATCACAAATTGAGGAAGTCTAGGGCGACAGTGGCAAGGAAAAAACTCCTTAAACGTTTTAAGGAAGAAACTTTGGGAGGACCAAGACTCAAAAAGGGACTCAACCTCCTTGGGTGGCGTAGATGATAAATGTAAGAATGAAACTAATTTTAATTTTAGTAGGCGTCAGCCTTGGACACGAAGTATACATTGTCTGTTTATAATGTAGGAACTTGCCAGTGATTGTATGCAGTAGAACCAATATGGCAACATTTCTCCATGTTCTCTTTCTCAGAACAATAAGCCTCCCAATCCTCCAGCTTATATCTTTATGATTGATGTCTCCTACAACAACATAAAGAGTGGACTCGTCAAACTGATATGCGAGGAACTGAAGACACTGCTGGATCAGCTTCCAAAGTAAGTGAATAAGTTATTTTCAGCTTGACTTGCTTCAGCATGTGCTCAACATATTACATATGAGATAGAGAATCCACAGCAAGTAAATCTAACAATCTTCACCATTTCCTCAGGAAGAATTACTTACATTTTAGTTTTTGGTATTTCCCTTGGGGATAAGTAAAGTCCTCTGTCCAGCCATCCATTGATCCATCCATTGATTAATCTATTAGTTCTAAGGAAATACTGGATTCTGTTGTTGAATAGCCGTATAGAATACAGCCACTTAGTGATATCCTGCTTCTGATCCATTTTACACCACAGTTTATGTTGAAACTCTTCAAATGATCAAATCCTTGTCTGGCCAACAGCTATGGCTATTATGATCCAGTTTTATGCCACATTCAACCAGGTACCTATTGACATTGTACCACAAGGCTCTGCTATTGTTAGATGCCAGTAATGTAGTACTCGGGTACCTCTGCCTGAGTTAATGTTAATTATAAACTGAACTTTTTTCTGTTGTTATTAAATATCAACAATCCAAATCAGTCATTTCTCTACATACCTACATAAAATCTGCACTCAGATTGGTTAACAGGGAAAAAAGTTACTGCTGTTCTCGTTCAGTATCCAATCAATGAACACGTTTTATATTGAATCGTCTGATGTTAAGACTTCAAGTGTGCATTTTCGCTCACTTGCTTTACTTTACCATATTCGCAAAATCTGGAAATATTATTATTATTATTATTATTATTATTATTATTATTATAATTATTATTATTTTCACATTTAATAATGAAAGTTGTTACAATGAATGTTGTTGCTATATTCAGTTGACATTATGTGGTGATTCCTGATTAAGTTTGACTGAAGAATGGAAACAGAAGCGTCACCATCATTTATTTCCAAAAGTTACATGGCCTTAGTTTGACTTAGACAAAAATATAATAATAATTATTAATAATTTTTAATGTAATTATAATTTAATGTTATTATCTTACAAAATATCTGATTAAATATCATTTTATTTATTAGTAATTGTAGTTGCATTATATAATGTGTAATGAATATAAATGAACATCAAACGAATTAATTATTTTCCATTTTCTGCTTTTTATTCTTGTATGATGAAAACAAAATCTTAATCTGATTTTGATCTTGTCTCTGTCTTGGCCGCTTCTGGTCTTGGTCTTGACTTGGACTCAGTTACTAATAGTCTTGGTCTTGATGCGGATTTGATGTGTCCCGGTCTTGTTCTTGACCCAGATATGGCTTTAGAGGTCTTAACTACAACAATAATAGGTGTTACTAATTTTTTGTCCTATAAGTTTTTATCTGGATGATGTTTTGGAAGATAATATTTGTCTGGACACTTAGTGGTGTTGAGGACTGTTGACCAAAAGGTCCAGGATTCAATTCCCAGTACTGCCGAAGTTGCCACGGTTGGGGCTTTAGGCAAGGAGATGAACCCCAAGCTGCTTAGATTGTACCTTGTAAGACTGTATCGGTGTTAATTTGAAATGGGCACCTGGGTAAAAAGGTAATTACATTTCACCTGAAAGAAGTGAAAATGTGTCTTTTTACATTTTGGAACATATGCATTTCTTAGCTGGTTGAGAACACAAAACCTGTCCCCATACAAAAGGTCCCATTTCCACACCAAATATGGTTAAAAAGGAGGATAAAAAAAAGAATAACAACAAAAGTCAACACAGTATTCCAGTATCTCATCATTTGAAAATTCCTGCCTGCAAGGTTTTTGTGGGGGCTGACAGAGGAAGGCCAGGGCATGTTACAGTGTCAGCTGCAGTGCTGTAACAAGTCCAAGTCTTTGAACTGTTCACTCAGCACAAAACTCAAATGTGTACCATTGCTGCGCTGCAGTAAAGATAGCCGTTTGATTTACCACCTCGTTGTTCATATGTATCTCCTGCAGAACTCTTTTCTTTCTCTCTCTACCAGCCCCTGTGGGTATGTCCATATTTGTTTGGAAAACTGACCTCACCTCAAAAGCATGCTGGAAGTGCACTCCAAATAAGCCGACAGTATTAAATCTGATTTCTCCCCTCTGTTCCTGGCTTTGCTCACTAGAGTGCATGGATTTAATGAAAAACACATTGGACAACTAGCAGTTTTATATGGCTCAATTTACTTCAAAATTTATTTTCAAAAGGCCAAGCAGTTGGAAGCTGGTATGTTTTTATTTCATCCGATTTGTTTTTAATCAGGACTCACACTTGAATTTACCTAGACTTATTGGGGCTGATGTGCTCTGTTCTAGAGTCGTACTGGTCTTGGTTTTTTGTATGAATAATAATGGTTGCCTGTGGGGCCTGAGTGATTCAAACCAGTTTTGCATTTACCTAAAAAATTATGCCAGTGAGGATTACAAATCCCAGATGTAGATGTCAGTTCCCTGTACCTGCAAAGTGCACATGTATTTTCTGCCTCTTAGTACCAGCTACTTGTTGGAGGACTCTCTTCCTTTCAGTGCTCACAATTTCCCTTCACATTATTAAAATGGACGAGATGTGAATTACAGCTACAGTGAGCAACTGTAGGAAACTCATGGTGATTTGTAGCATTGTACTATTCTCTTTATTGCCTTTATTTACGTACTCATTTACATCTTCTAATATTATTTGTTTACGCCTACATTATAACCAGCATATATTGGCATCTATACTTTAAGTTTTTGCAATCCAGTGTAGCTTCAAATTAAATGTAATAAATTGAAGTTCTAAAAAGACATCGAGTTTGCAGAACTGTACTGAAGTAGTAATGATTACACCATGTAACAATTTTCAAAAAAAATTTTGTTCCCAGTTGTCAAGTGTGTTTTCCTGATTGCTTTTGTGGTCAGCACAATGATATTTTGAAATTGATCTATTTTTAAGGATATTCGCCATATTTCAAGATTCTTAAGAAGCTTCTGGAATTGTGAGAACTATCAAGAAGTTTCTCGAACTGTCCAGAATTATCTAGAACTTTCTGGGACTGTACAGAATGTGGGTCACTGGTATAACTACAGTATATAGGGCCACCTATAGCCCCTTCCTGAAGAACGGAGAGACATGTCTAATTGATTGGGATTGCATAGTAAGTGGGCAACAGCCATCACAGACAAAGGGGAACTGACCTAGACAGACAGGTGTGAATTCATTCTCTATTCAGGTTCTGATAACGACAGTATTCACACTTCACCCCACACCCATTACAGGAGGAGCTTAGGAAGGACCACTACTTTCACATGTATATATTGTGTGTTACTCTGCTACCGGGTGATCAGTCTTGCTCTGCTGAATCCTCAGTACACTCTTGTACTTTGGTACTGCATGGAATAAAGATTGACCATTTTTATCGAGTTTGGAGAGACATCCTTTTTCCTTACAGTACACAGCAACTTAGTCCATTTAGATGGCATCAAGAGGTTGCAGACATCCAGCAGACGCATTTTGCTATGCATGTGGCCATTTTATAAAGACGAGAGCGAGAAAAAGTACTCTGTGGAAGCATCTGCTAAGATGTGTGAGGCCTACACAGCATACTTCGGCATGCCTGTTGTGACCTGTTTCTATAATAACAATTCATAATTTTCGTTGCCGTGGTCACAAAAGCGAAGTTTATGATGAATGTAAGCAATTTTTAATTTGTTTTAGAAATAAGCAATTGGAATATAACATTAAAAAGCTGGGAACAAAACTTGTGATACATAGTGTTATACATCAGTTTTACTCTCGCTTTTATTTGGAAGCTGTGTGTACTTTTGATTTTTGCTCTTTGTAACTGGTTCTCCCTCACTCCAATGATAAGTTATAAGAGATAACAATGATTTCCTTTATTGAACACATGTACATTACCCCCTTACTCTTAGTTTTGCATTTAGAAATGTTTTTGTCTCTGCTTCTGCATTCCTGGAGATGTTATGCCTGCGAAAAAGCTACGGAATGCTTTGAGGTTTCCCCTCATGTATGTCCATAAACACATTTCTTTTGTCACTTACAAAATCCAACTGTTTGGGAAGGAGCCTGTTGGTTGCTTATGCAAAGTGTACACTATATATCAATTTGCCTGGGTTTTATTTTGTCTTAAATTTTGCTTTAGTACAACAAATATGCGGTCTGACTTTTGTTTGTTTTATTTGATGAAACTTGCCTTTGAGGATACAAATACGAAAAACAGATTAAGAGAAATTGTTTGGAGAAAATGTTTCCCTGGTGTAACGTTAGAATTTTACAAAGCTTTAACAAATCCTTGTTTGACTTCGCATTGTGTCTAGTTCTGTCTATAAAACAGTTTGAATCCGTCTTATATCTTGACGTAGTCTGATGTTTCTTTTTTGCCCGTTTCCTATATTTTGCTTAGTTTTTATAATAGTACCTACACTCACCGGCCACTTTATTAGGTAGACCTTGCTAGTACCGGATTGGACCCCCTTTTGCTTTCAGAACTGACATAATTCTTGGTGGCATAGATTCAACAACATGCTGGAAACATTCCTCAGACATTTTGGTCAGTGTTGTCTGCAAGGTTTTTTCCCTGTAGCATCACACAGCTGGTGCAGATTGTTGGCTGGACATACCATCTGAATGTCACAGCAGAAATCAAGACTCATCAGACCAGGCAACATTTTACCTTCTTGTATCTTCTCTTGTCCAGTTTTGCTGAGCCAATATGAATTGTTGTGTCAGTTGCCTGTTTTTAGCTGACAGGATTGGCAACCAGTTTCGTCTTCTATTGCTGTTACCCATCTGCTTCAAATATATATATGTTTTTTTTCTTCTGGACTATTCTGTGTAAACCCTACAGATTGCTGTGAGATGGATGGTATATGGATGGAAGTACTCATGCTACTAGCACCAACCATGCAGTCATAAGTTTCATCAATTTGTGTTATAGGGAGGATGGTGCTGACAGTTCAGCCATCAAGGTGGGCTTTGTCACTTACAACAAGATTCTGCACTTCTACAATGTCAAGAGTGCACTGGCTCAGCCCCAGATGATGGTAGTCTCAGATGTGGCAGAGATGTTTGTGCCACTCCTTGATGGATTCTTGGTCAGCTTTCAGGAGTCCCGGGCTGTCATAAACAAGTACGAGTTTTATTTGTATTAATTATTTAGACATTATCAGTCATTCCACTATTCATTGACTAGGTGGTCTATAAGACATAAATATGATGATGTTTTAGCATTCAGTAATTTGCTAAACTCTTCGTACCATCCATTTCCATTTAGAAAGCTAAAAATAAACCACTTGTGTCTTTTGTATTTTCTACCAGTCTCTTGAGCCAGATCCCTGATATGTTTGCTGACACCAATGAGAGTGAGACTGTTTTTGCTCCAGTGATCCAAGCTGGAGTGGAAGCACTAAAGGTAGAACAAACAGACCTGCAGTAGGCTTGATTTAACTTACTAGTTTTGGGATACTTTCTTTGCTGACAGCTTCTCTGCGGTTCCAACATTCAGCAGTTCTGAGTGTTCACGTTGACAGGCTATTTAAGCTTAATTATCTACCTGCCTCTTATGAATGAGCAGTTATTAATTATTCAGTAAGCACTCTTACCAGTTATTCCATTGTGATATACATGCACATTAATCATGAACAAACCCTCTCTATCCACAGGCTGCTGAGTGCAGTGGAAAGCTCTTTATCTTCCAGTCCTCCCTTCCCACTGCAGAGGCTCCTGGAAAGCTGAAGAACCGAGACGATAGGAAACTGGTGAACACTGAGAAGGAAAAGGTGAAAGAAAAAGTTCCTGTCCATCAAATCTCATCTTTAATCATATGTTAAATGGTCGTGTTATGAACGTATGACTGACGCGCGTGTGTGTGTGTACTTACAGACTCTGTTTCAGGCACAGCGTGGTGTGTATGAACAGCTAACCAAAGAGTGTGTGAGCCAGGGATGCTGTGTGGACCTCTTCCTGTTCCCAAACCAGTATGTGGACATGGCCACTATGGGCGACATCCCCACACACACTGGCGGCTCAGTGTACAAGTACAGCAACTTCCAGGTGTGTGTTAAGTAGGGGTGGGGATGTGAAATAAGTATATTTGAATACTTTAAGATATTTTCCATGATACACAATACCGTATTTTTCAGACCATAAGGCGCACTTAAAATCCTTTAACTTTCTCAAAAATCGACAGTGCAACTTTAAATGCGGTGCGTCTAATGTATGAATTAATTCTGGTTGAGCCTTCTGACCTAGAACCGATTGTAGATGGTACACGCGGCGCTCATAAATCTGTCAAAATGTTTTAGCACGGTCTTGGTAAGTTACGAAGCTTACGGCAACCGTAGTGCGCAGCATCGCGGAGTAATACGGTATGTGCTTCAGCATTAGGGTATGTGCATTCATTCATTCATTTTCGAAGCGGATTTCAAACTCAGCGCTATCAGTCACGCAGTACAACATGGTCATAGAGCAGCTGCGAGAGAATTCAACATTAACGAATCAATGATACAGGTAAAGACCAAACTGAGCTTCCGACGGAACTTAAGAGTTTTGTTTCATTTAATGCGTCTTATAACCCGGTGCGCTTTATGGCCCGGAAAATACGGTATATATCAAGATATTTGGTCAAACAGGACATTGACCGAATTGGATGTTGACCTAATTCTACCATAGTCATATCCTTTTGTGCTACTGTAATGTAATGTAATATAAATGTTATTTTCACAAGAAATCTGTGCAAACAAACACATAAATGATACCGATGAAAACACGAGTGGAAGTTATGCAGCATCCCTAATCCACCCTATCATTAATTTATTGAAAGACACATAATAATCATAGAATAATATAAGACAATTATAGAAAATACAGTAATGTACAGTTATGACCCTCTTTATGGTAAAGCCATAACTCTTAAGAGGATGGCACAATGGGCCTGGTACTTCTGTTTGACTGAAGCCAAAAATGCATTGATAGACGGTATTATGAACAACACAGAAGATCAGCCAGATGAAACAGACACTCAATGAGTGAATGCGAACCAGTTTATACAGTTATAGGTTAGAGACAATATACAGATAGTGAAGGGGACAAAAAGGAGTACTACTTACAATAGGATAGGCACATACATTTATGAACGCAATTTACAGCTTGTTAAAAATACGTAGGGGAAAGTTTGACCTACGAGTAACTTGCACAAAAAGTCTCTAAAGACATAAATTGGGTTAGAACAGTCTCTAGTCCAAATGTGAGCTAAAAAGAAAGTGAGCATATGACCAGTAAGGTAGTCACACACACACACTTCTGCTCTTTAACTCCTGCATCTGCTCGTGGATCAGCAACCCTGATTGGTTGTTGAAGTGACCAGCTGTCCAGCACGTGACCAGCATGACGTCCAGAGTTAAAAGACAGATTTTTATTTTCCTATTGTAATTTATCAAGTGAACGAACACTGATCGGATGGACATAAACAGCACTTTCCCTGTACAAGAACCAGCACGTTCAGTATTGTATATTTAGAAAATTAGAGAAAAAGATTATTATAACCGTCTAAAAGTTAGGTTTAATGTCATTTCCTTGTTGTACTGATACTTGTCTCATCTTCCTTACTATTATAACAGTTACACATACTTACATAGAAATAAGACTATTCAAACAACTAAGCATTCATTCGGACAAAGGGAGAGAAGTGTACCCTAATATTAAGCTGTCAACTTAATAATGGTTGGTTCTGTCGTCTACACCCTGTGTTCTCCAGGATAGGGGTGTGATTAAAACCTGAAATGTTGCTCTGTTATTCTGTGCTAGTTGGTGCTTATTTCGTGTCTTGTGAAATACTGCCCCCTGGTGATGGAGCTCAAACCTACATCTTTTCCTTCAGGTCCAGGTAGATGGTCAACATTTCCTCAGTGATTTGAAGCGAGATATAGAGAAGTCAATTGGATTTGATGCCATCATGCGTGTACGAACCAGTACAGGTAAAAATGTGTTGTTTTTAAGCTTTAAACAGAAATAGGAAATTCAGTCTGTCAGACTGAGCAATCTGCAGACATTTAAAGGAATCTGATTTAATTCTCTAAACACTAAGGGTTCAGAGCCACAGACTTCTTTGGTGCCATCTATATGAGCAACACTACAGATGTGGAGATGGCTGCAATTGACTGTGACAAGGCAGTTACAGTGGAATTTAAACATGATGACACACTCAGTGAGGAGACTGGAGCATTTATACAGGTTAGTGTGCTGGCCTAGATCACCAAACAGTGAGTGTATTACATGCACACTGCTCATAATGGCACCAAAAGTTTCCGGCTTTTTATCATATATTCTGTCGTTTTATTTTCTCTATTTTATTATACTCTTCATAATATTGTGTTCTCTTAAATTTATTACATTGCACAGATTCTTTTCTTTTAATAAGTATTTTTTTTCTGTAAATATGCCCTCTCTTTTAATTTTTATATTTAGCTTCTGTTTATTTAAACTATTACTATAAACTTATTAATTAGGTTTAGTAGTTTAATTCTTATGTACATCATTTAGGCCTCCTGAGGAAGTTGGGTCTTTGAGTGTTGGTCCTCCCAAGGTTTCTTCCATATAACGTTTAGGGAGTTTTCCCTAGGCTTGCTCAGTTAGGGCTGTGGGAGTAGATGTTTGTAAAGCTGCTTTGAGACAATGCTCCACTGCGAAGTGCTGTACGAATAAATTTGACCTGAAATGACTTAATAATAATTGTATACTGTTTATATTATATTACTTAGTAATTACCTACTAATCAGGTTATTCATTGCATGTATATTCTAATCAGATCCCTCTCTTGTGGTAGCCTAGTGGTTAAGGTACTGGACTCTGGACCAGAAGGTCCAGGGTTCAAATCCCACCTCTGCCATTGTTGGGTCCTTGAGCAAGACCCTTAACCCACAATTGCTTGGATTGTAAGACTGTACCAATTGTAAGTCGCTCTGGATAAGGGCGTCTGCTAAATGCTGTAAATGTAATACTAAATGTAAATGTAATACTCTTATTTCTACATTTGCACATGTAGGAACCACTGTGGAGAGTTCATCTAAGCTGCATCCTAAGCCTTATACTTTAGTCCTACATAGAGTGTGAACATTACCAATGAAATTACAATGCATGTCTGTTATGTTTGTACAGTGTGCTCTCCTATACACCTCTATCAGTGGTCAGAGGCGGCTTCGTGTCCACAATCTCAGTCTGAACTGCAGCTCTCAGCTCTCAGAGCTGTACAAGAGCTGCGAGACAGATGCGCTCATCAACTTCTTTGCCAAATCAGGTAAAGCCTTGCTTTTACTGCTACATGACTGTTAAGACTCACTAGAACAGTGGTTGGTTCTGTTGCCTCATAGATCCAGAGACTTGGGTTTGATTGCATGCTCTTTGATATAGTGGGTTCCCAAACTGTGTTAGTTCAATAAATGTGATTTATGATATGGAACTATGCTTTGAAGAGGAGGAATATTTTGGTTGGGCTCTGTCCCACCTGCCCTTATGAAGTAGCCATGCCTGGTCTGATCTATACTGTTTTACCGTTATTATCCAGCATATAACGCTGTGCTAAGCCAACCAGTACGGACGATAAGAGAGATCTTGGTGAAGCAGACGGCCCACATGTTGGCCTGCTACAGGAAGAACTGTGCCAGCCCTTCTGCAGCAAGTCAGGTCTGACATCACAACACAAGATGTTTCATGCATGCTAATATGATTCAGCAGGGATGGAGTCTTTTGTTTTTTAAAAATCCTGAGCATCATCATCAGCAGCACTTTGTTATGAGCAGTGTGAATACAGGAATGTACCATTTAATGTACATTTACCAGACATTAACCCATAGTCTTTTTAGGCTACTGTAATGTAAATATAAAGGGTATTCAAACAATATGTACGTGTCAAAGATAAATCTGAAAGCACGAGTGGAAGGCTACCATTTATGCAGCATCCCGAATTCCATCGCCTCCGAAGCCTAAACTGTTATACACATGCTGAACCTTTTTCATTTTATGGAAATTCACAATCATTCTAGAAAATACAGTAATGTACTGATACATTGATAGACAGTATTATGAACAACACATAAGATCAGCCAGATGAAACAGAGACTCAGTGAGTGAATGTGAACCAGTTTATACAGTTATAGGTTAGATAGAATATACAGGTAGTGAAGGGGACAAAAAGTACTACTTACAATAGGACAGGCACATACACTTATGAATTCCATTTACAGCTTGTTACAAATAAGTAAAAAAGTCATACACACACACACACACACACACACATATATATATATATATATATATATATATATATATATATATATTATATATATATATCTTATATATACAGACACACACACACACACACACAACACACACACACACGACTGGCTTTTGCTCTCAAACTCTAACAACCCTCAGCGTTGATTGGCTGTTGAGGCTTCAACGTCCAGAGTTAAAAGACTTTTAAAAGAGTTTTATTTCCTTTTATAATTTATTATCATTTTTAAGATCTCAGCCATTAAGTGAACTGAATTAGTCTAACCAATATTCAGACCATTTTGCAATATTAGCTTAGGTGATGTAGTGATGTGGGCTAAGATAGTCTTATAATATCCGAACATTAGTTTGAATAGCATCCCCTTTGACAGTGGAAGTGGGTATAGTGCGATGGAGGGGGAGGAGGTCATTGTGCGTTAACTGACCTTTTCTTTTCCCCTAATGTGTAGCTGATCCTGCCTGATGCGATGAAAGTGTTCCCAGTATACATGAACAGCCTGATGAAGACTCCAGTGCTGGTGGGCAGTACAGAGCTTCCTACAGATGACAGGACTTTCCACAGATTCTCCATCATGTCCATGGGAGTGGAGGAGAGTCAGGTCTTTTTTTACCCACAGCTCATTCCACTGGTGAGTGCACAGAGAGAGAGAGGGGGAGAGAGAGAGTGTGAGAGAGAGAGTGTGTGTGAGTGAGTGAGTGAGTGAGTGAGTGAGTGAGAGAGAGTGTGAGTGAGTGAGTGAGTGAGTGAGTGAGAGAGAGAGAGAGAGAGAGAGAGAGTGTGAGTGAGTGAGTGAGAGAGAGAGAGAGACAGAGTGAGTGAGAGAGAGAGAGAGAGAGAGAAAAACAGAAAAACAGCAGAGGCAGCCAAATTAAAAATTAGATCTACATTTAAATTTGCATCAAACAAAGACGACAGTTGGTTTGACAAAGACTGTCAATTTTTAAGAAAACAACTCAGAAATCTATCAAACCAAAAGCACAGAGACCCAAATAACACTAACACACGACTTCTTTATAGTGAAACACTTAAACAATATAAACGTACACTCAGAACCAAAAAAACTCAGTACACACAGACACAACTGGCTATAATCGAAGAGTCAGTTAACACAAATCAGTTTTGGGAGAATTGGAACAAACTAAAGAAAAAACAGCATGAAGAATTGGCTATCCAGGATGGGGATATCTGGACAACCCACTTCCAGACACTCTTTAAAAAATGTAGACACAATCCAAAACAAAATCACATAAACACAAAACTTATAGAACTGAATCAGCCATTAAAGATCATCAAAACCGCCTTATAACTTCCCAATTACTGAGCAGGAACTTAAGGGGGGAAAATTAGAAACTAAAAACAAAGAAGTCATCCAGGACCTGATGGCATCCTGGAATGAAAATGAATTAAACACACCAAGTTCTAAATTTCAGTCGGCCATCTTAAAACTCTTTAATCTGGTTTTCTGAATGTTGGTTTTCTTCCCTGGAAATCTGGAATCAAGGCCTTATAACTCCGATTTTTAAAAGTGGGGAGATAATTTGACCCTATAATTACAGAGGAATCTGTGTGAGCAGTAATCTGGGGAAGAATCATGTGTTGTATAATTAATTCAAGATTTGTAAGCTTCCTTACCGAACACAGAGTCCCTGAGTAAGAGCCAAATTGGATTTTTACCAAAATTCCGCGCACAGCTGATCACATTTACACCCTACAACACCCTGATTGATAAATATGTGGTTCAGACCAATTCCAAAATATTTTGCCTGTTTTATTGACTTCAAAAAAGCTTTTGACTCTATTTGGCATCATGGTTTGTTTTATAAAATGTTAGAAAGTGGAGTAGGGGGTAAATCCTACGATCTAATTAAAAATCCATGTACACAGGAAAACAAGTGTGGAATACGAATTGGTAATAAACGTACATATTTATCTTTTTATCTCTCAGGAGCGTGGAGTGAGACAGGGTTGCAGTTTAAGCCCCACACTATTAATATATATATTAACAATTGGCCTCCATTATAGGGAGCGCTCCTCACACCTGGCCCCTCTCTCTACACGACGCGGAGATTAAACTCCTGCTGTATGCAGATGATCTGGTCCCTGCTGTCCCCCAGTGCTCAAGGGCTTCAGCATCACCTGGACCTGCTGCAGCAGTACTGCCACACCTGGGCCCTGACAGTCAACCTCAAAAAAACTAAATTGTTTATAATTTCAGAAGAGATCCAGCTCTCAGGGAACTAAGCAAACATTCACATAGGAACACATCAAATTCACAACAACTCCAAACATTACACTTTACCTGGGACTAAAAATAAGTTCATCATGAAACTTCAACCTGGCAGTGAGTGAGCTGAGAGAGAAAAGCACGCAGAGCGCTATTACGCCATAAAACGACAAACCTGTATAGCAATCCCAATCCCAATTTGGCTCAAATATTTTGAATCTGTGATTGAACCCCATCGCTCTATATTGGTAGTGAGGTTGTGGGGACCACTTACACACCAACAATTTGACAAATGGGACAAACACCCAACTGGGGACCCTGCACACAGAATTCTGTAAAATGATCTTAAAGGTGCACAGAAAACACCACCAGTAACGCTTGCAGGGCAGAATTAGGGCCAATACCCCTCAAATACTAAACGTCCAAAAAGAGCAATCAAATTCTGGAAACATCTCAACGAAAGCGAACCAGAGTCGTACCATTATAAATCATTGCAACACCAAGAGCTGAGCAAACACACCAGTCCTCTCATCCAACTGGTCCTAAGACATACATCTACACCCACACACACTGATACACCACCAACGCTACACCAGCATGGACACTCACACACACCAAACCCCAACACAAACACTCACACACACCCAACATAGAACTCGCCTTAAAAACCGCCCAAAACAAAGTCTTCGGATCAGAAGAATGGTTAAAAAACACAACCAGATTGAACAAGATCACACACACACTCACACACACACTGAGAGGTAAAAATATCTGGATTTTTGAGGGAAACACAAACTAAAACTCCAGAGTAAGATGGAGTTGCTATCTTACCCTGAACAGAACATTACACTGTAGCAGATTACCTGAGCACGGTGACTGACACTAAGATGAGAAAAACACCCTTGAACGAGGTACAGACTCAGCGGGCACAAGCCGGGGCAGTGGAGAAGAGGCGACACCGCCAGTCATGGCTGCCCCGGAGAGCAGGAGGAGTTGTGTCAACACTGCTCACTAAATACAGTAGAGACAGAGCGGCACTTCCTCACCGAATGTCCCAAATATGGAAACCATTAAGAAATCAATTTCTTCCCCAAATTTAACAAAAATCTGTTCAAATTTTAATGAGCTCTCACCCCCCGACAAACTTCCCACCTACTGGGGGAGTAACAGAGAGAGCTGCACACTAGCAGCACAGTATGTACAACACCTTGTCACCTGATGAGGAGCAGTGAGTGACCCCACACACCACACACGCACACACACGCACACACTTGCCACATGTACATGCAACGAACACTTTAACGTTTTATTATATATACTTGATTTGTCTGTCTTTTAACCTCCCACTTTATATTTTTTATTTTATTTTGTCTAACTTTTATCTTATTATATTTTTATCTTAATTTTATTATTCTATTGTATTTTAAGTCTTATTTGTTTACGATTGTATATGTATATTTTTGTTTCTCTTGTACCCGAGCTTTGGCAATACAAGTGTACATATTTGTCATGCCAATAAAGCAACTTTTGAAATCTTTGAATCTTGAGAGAGAGAGAGAGAGAGTTGTGAGTGAGTGAGTGAGTGTAGTGGAGAGTGAGTGAGTGAGTTGAAGAGAGAGAGTGTGAGTGAAGTGAGAGTGAGTGAGTGAGAGTGAGTGAGTGAGTGTGAGAGAGAGAGAGTGTGAGTGAGTGAGTGAGTGAGTGGAGTGAGTGAGAGAGGGAGTGAGGTATGGGAGAGATGAGAGAGAGAGACAGAGACAGAGACAGAGGGGGACAGAGACAGATACAGACCGAGACAGAGAGGAGACATAGAGAGACAGAGAGAGACAGAGAGAGAGAGAGAGAGAGAGAGAGAGAGAGAGAGAGAGAGAGAGAGAGAGAGAGAGAGAGCATGGAACATAACCAAAACCCAAAAGTACACTGTTTGGTTTATGTTCTTTCTTTCCTTCTCATAAAGCAAAACTAGCAGAAAACAATGAAGTATAAACATTTGCATCCCAATGGTATTTGGTAAGAAAGGAGAAGTAGAAATAACATTTATTTTACAATTTATCTACTAACAATAATTCTGAGAAGTTAAAAAGAGCAACATCAACAAAAATACTTCTTTAAAGAACAGAAAAAAGGACATTTACAATGACCTTCCCTTTCTCCAGACAAAATTAAAAGGTAATGCATTACATTGAAAATATTCATGAAATATGTTAAGAAGAAACAGCAAACAATGACCAATTGTCACTATTTAACCACATTGTCACGACAGAACACGAGTGAAGCCCAGAACACTAACAGTTGTGCAGCTCATTTTGATGGAAGGGTATACAGACTTTGTAGACTGCTGACATGCAGATGGTATTTTGGGCAGTGATGGTAGTGTTTTATCAAGACTAAAGTATGAGTTGGTGTGAAGAAGCAGCATCTTCCAGAAAATTTGACTAAATGACTACTTCATGAGTTTAATGTAGGGGTTTGTTCATAGTACTTGTACTCTGTCCGTGTCAGCACTCCATAGACCTGGCTGGGGATCTGATTCCGGCTGCAGTACGCTGCTCTGAGGAGCGTTTGAGTGAGACGGGGGTGTTCCTCCTGGAGAACGGCCAGTGCCTGTTCCTTTGGCTGGGCCAGGCCTGCCCTCCTGATGTCATCCAGAACTTCTTCAATGTGCCCTCCTTGGCCCACCTCAGCCCTGACACGGTCAGAGACACCATAATGACAGACACGATCATGTACAGTCAGTGCTTATGGTATAAATTGCTGTAATGCACTGCGCTTTTCAAAACAATCATTCACGCCTTAATTGCGCATGGAGTTTCTTAGCCAAAAGTAAAACCAGCCAACCATTGCATGATGTCTGAAAAGAGATTGCTGATCAACAAGTTCTTATCTCTATCAACCATAATTATTGGTGCAAATCTTTGAGTTTTATTTCAGTATCATTTTCAGTTTATTGCTCAGTGATCCTAGGAAATCTATACTATATGACTGTAGAACTTCTTGCTGCCCTACTGATTACTAACTGACTGTAATGTTGCAGACTTCATTGACGGAGCTGGATAATGCTCACTCAAGGAAACTTCACTCCATCATCAATTCCATCTCCCAGAGGAGGTCCAAATACATGAAGGTACAGCTATTAAGGCTTTCATTCATTTTGTATGTGTTATAGTCTATGTGTTTAGGGCTGCAGTGATCACACAAACACTGAGGCAGTTATCTGTATTTGTAAATTGTTGTTATTACTATGCAGACAATGGGACACTGATAAACTAAATGCAGACTATATAATTATATATTCACCCAAAACTACGTCCAGATGGTCTCAGTCACAGCGCAACACAATTCACAACAATTGTTCACGGCCAGAAAACTGAGTAGAGCTGGCCAAGGCTCAGTTGTGAGAGCTCAGTCTCTTAGTAATGCAACTTCTGCAGTATGGGAACATTTTGGACCAACTGAGAAACTGAACCAAATTAATTAGAAGGGCCATTATGCCAAGTTTTTGATTTTGCGTAGATTTCCAAATGTTCAAAAAGATAGAGAGATTTTCATGTTGTTATATTGATATATTAGATATTAAAGCACTTGTCAGATAAATACTGATTACAATGTAGTGGAACAGCATATAGCATGATGAGAAATATGGAAAAAAAGGACCAGGTTACCCAGATGAACTGTGGCATTTCTTCAGGATGCTTTTCATTTGTTGTAAGAGAATTCATACAGTTATAAAGGAAAATGTCCCAGCCAAGTATTGATTCGATTTATATCATGTACTGCACAAAAGTCTTAGGCCACCATGCCATCATTAGATTTGTTGTTTTAGGAATGATATATTGACCAAATATAATTATTTGTCTGTCTGCTTATTAGAACTGTATGCTGCACTTCATACCATTTTATTTTACTATATGCAAATATGTATGTAGAATATGGAAGGGATTAGGAGCCTATTTTGGATACATGAAGGGTGTTAAAATTTATATATATATATATATATATATATATATATTTATATATATATATATATAGATATATATATATATGTATATATAGACACACACCCACACACACACACACACACACACACACATACATTGCAGCATACATTTCCTAATAAGCAGACATGACATATTATATATATATATATATATAATATATATATATATATACACACACACACACACACACCACACACAGCACACACACACACCACACTCATATACATATATACCGTGGCGATATCTTATATATATATTATATATATCGATATATAGATAATATACACACATACCTACATACATATATACATATATACAACTGTGTTAGATATATATATTAATATATATTAATATATAGAGAGAGAATTTCTTACACTCTTAATGTATCCACCAATAGACTCCTAATCCAATAAATAATATTATATATATATAATATAGAGATATATTATATATATTATATATTATATATATATATATATGTATCATATATTTTGTTCCACATATATCTATATATATATATTATATATATATATATATAATATATATACACCACACACACACACACACACACACCACTCATATACATATATACAACGTGTAGATAGATATATAATAATCTATATATATATATATATATTATATAATATATAATATATAATGAAGCTACATAACACGTGTAATATAATGTATATTAGTGTGTGTGTGTGTGTGTGTGTTGTGTTATATAATATATATATATATAATATATATAATATATATATAGTGGGAAAAAAAAAATATATACTAATTATAATATATATCTTATATTATATGGATTAGAGTCTATTTTTGGATACATTAAGAGTGTTAGAATTTCTATATATATATATATATATCTATATATTATATATCTACACGTCGTATGGGGTCAAGTACTGGCCACTAGTGACCCCTGATAAGATAATGTACAGCTATAGAATATAAGGCACTAGTGTGTCTGTGTGTGTGTGTGTGTGTATTTATAATATTGTGTGTGTATATATATATGTATGTGTGTGTGTGTGTGTGTGTGTGTGTGTGTGTGTGTGTGTGTGTGTATATATATATATATATATATGTGGAAAAAATATATATATACATATATACATATATATATATATATATATATATACTGCCTGGCCAAAAACAAGCCTGGATTTAACTAAGTAAATAGTTAAATAGTTAAAAAAGAGCTTCCAATCAGATAATTACTGCACTGGTGATTATGTTTCAGCTGGCAACAAGTTCTTTACCCCTAACTGATGCAGTGAGTAGCTTCACACTTGTTAAACAACCATGTAGAAAGACACATCCTGTGGTCGACGAAAAGATCTGTTTCAGAAGGGTCAAATTGTGAAAGAGTGGTTCAGGGAGCATGAGACACCATTTTCACACATGGATTGGCCACCACAGAGTCCAGACCTGAACCCCATTGAGAATCTTTGGGATGTGCTGAAGAAGACTTTGCGAAGTTTTCCATATCTCCCATCATCAATACGAGATCTTGGGGAAAAATGAATGCAACTCTGGACAGAAATAAATGTTGTGACATTGCAGAAGCAGGTCTGTTTAGCAGTTCTACATATCCTTAGAAGTTTTCCACACAAGCTTTTATTCAAAAGCTACTAAAATAAGTGTATTAATAGAAATAGCATTCATTTCAAAGTCTGCTATAGCAAATAATGCAGTTGTTTGTTACTTGAATACCTGCTCCCATGATAGAAGCTGTTGTTATGCGCTCCTTCTCCTTCTGCAACTTATGCCAGGTCTATCAGCTGCAGGTATTAACCAGTGTTCTGTTTGCAGATGGTGGTTGTGAAGCAGAAGGACAGATCAGAGATACAGTTCCGGCAGCACCTAGTAGAGGATAAAGGTCTTCATGGTGGAGCTTCCTACATGGACTTCCTGTGCTACGTTCACCGCGAGATCAGACAGCTTCTCACCTAATGTACATCAATTCTGGCATATTGTGCAAGGTAGCACACACCTTGAACATTTGAATATTTCCAGAGCTGCCTTTGAGTGACTGTACTCCCCCCTTCAGGACATCACAGGTGTACTTTATATGTGCATTTCAGTTTGGGTATATTTAGGTTGGACCTCTGATGTAATCTAATGTGTATCTGAAAATGTTCTTGGTTACATTTTATTGAGACGTCTTTTGAGTCCCAAATCATACATCATCTTAAACGACTGGTTTAAATATCATTCATAATGTGTATTTAAAAACATTTATTAGTCTTTAGATCAAGCAAAGGCCTCTAGTGCTTAAAATTGGATCGTTGGAAACTGGTAGAATAATCAGAAGCCCTACAATAGATCAGTTATGATGTTATGGTATGTCCTTAGAAGCATATATTTTATTACTATGAAATATATTTGTAAAACTATGGCTAATATGTAAACGCCTCAGACTACTCATGTACTTATCCTTTGTAGAGCATAGGTATAAATGTACATGTACCCTATATCTGCGTACACTAGCATGGAACTAGATGGATTTCAGAAAGTTGGACCATTTGTTGAAACAGCTATTTTATGCCAAATACATTCCAGGTTAAATCGTCTATATGTGTATGATTAAAATAATTCTTAATTGGACTTTGTTTCTTTGTTTGTTTGAATGCATACAATTCTCACAATTGTCATTATGTTCATTACACTGTAAAACACTGGTTCTGCAAATGTTGCTTTAAGCCTTATGGGGATAGCCAAGCCAGTCCACACAAGTTTGATATATACACAGTGGTACCTCGGTTCTCGTTAATTCATTCCAGAAGGCTTGTTGAGAACCAAAAACGTGTACCGAGCTAATTTTTTTCATAAGGAATAATGTAGATTGAATCCGTACCAGACCCCCAGAAAATCCACACTGTATAAGTCATTAAATGGATTAATGGAGTTGTATTGTACAGGTGCTCCCTCATTTATGAAGGGGATATGTTCCGACAAATCCATCATATGTTAAATGTATCATGTACTGAGGAGTTTAACGAGTGTTTGGTAGAGCAGTCCACTGTATCATAGCAGAGCCTCTGATAAGTACTGATAAGTAAGTTCATGTTTAAAACACTTACATTAACCCAGTGTTTCTCAATCCTGGTCCTGGCACCCCACCACTGCACTGTTTAGTGCTTCTCCTGTTTGAACACACCCACTTTAACTCAATAACGGGATTGTTAATGAGCTGAGTAGTTGGATCAGGTGTGCTGGGAGCAGGAAAACACTAAAACATGCAGAGCGGTGGGGCACCAGGATTGAGAAACACTGCCTTCACCTACATTTTACATTTACATTTACAGCATTTAGCAGAAGCCCTTATCCAGAGCGACTTACAGTTGGTACAGTCTTACAATCCAAGCAGTTGTGGGTTAAGGGTCTTGCTCAAGGACCCAACAGTGGAAGCTTGGCAGAGGTGGGATTTGAACCCTGGACCTTCTGGTTCAGAGTCCAGTACCTTAACCGCTAGGCCACCACAGTTCATTGGTAAACGCTGGTGAACTTTGGGCACTAGCATAGCTGCTAAGCTATCTGTAGCCTGTGTTTCCTTTTGCTTTTCTTTCGTTTGGCTCATATAACTAAGCTATAATTAGGCTTGCTCAACTTGGGAATGGACGTAGTTATTAGAAGATAATCTAAACTTGTAAAGTTGCTTTGAGACAATGCTCCATTGTAAAAAGCGCTATATAAATAAATCTGACTTGACTTGGCTTTTCAGAACCCATGGAGACTTATTTGCAATAAGAATACAGTAGATGTAAAAATAAAGAGAATCATGATAAACACAGCGCATATCTTCACCGAGCGAGGGCTATTGTGAGACTGAATCACTGTGAATCATGAATCGAGTTTCATCTGAAACGAGGCACTCATAGAAGTTTACGCAAGCAAACAACTAGAACCAAGACAATTTTTTCTACTCAAAATGCACAAAACCCTGAATTCGAGCAGTTCCGAGATATTTGAGAACCAAGGTAACACTGTATTTTCCTAAGTTCCTCAGACAAAACACAAACACCACATACATTCATTGCTGTTTATTGAGTCAATGTCACCTAACACCTCTAAGTTCTCTAGCATCATAGGGATGTGTGATAAGCACAGAGAGTACTAGAGCTGCTTCATTTACTTCTAATCCTAAGATCCATCATTAGCATTCACTCAGACCTTCACATGCCATTTGTCCTGCATGCCTCATGGTTGAATTCAGACACACAAGATTAGTGACTATGGCATGATTCCAAAGGCAGCTGGAAGAGCGTTACAAAGAACGTGAACAAATTCAAACCACAAGTTGTTGGGGTACAGTTGCTGTAGTTGCTCTAACCTGCTGCTCTGCCCAGTTTGCCAGCCAGCAAGCTAGCATTACCTTTGTTGTTCCCTCTACAGTTAGGAGCGATCTATTTAAAAGCACAGCTGGTCTTAATTTTTCTTCGCTGCCTCAGTGTCACTTTCAAAACACAACCCAATAGTGAATTTTAAAAATCCAAATGAATGTGACTCACAAATCTGACAACATGCATAGCAACGTATGAGCCATAGTCAATAATTGTACACCTACAAACATAATTTTTAGATTGGTAGGTGATGTTGTCTTTCTGATTATACTATTTTAAAACAACATGAAGCAACTTTTTAAAAAGAAAAATGAAAAATCGCTTTAGTCATAGCCTGCATATTAATCAAATTGTCACTAGGTGGCGACATAAACGTAGCCACGTCATTTATTACCGTAAAATATATTGAACCCTACGACGTTTATGGTATTTGTATTCTTAAAAAAGACACTGTCTATCTGCAAATCAGCAAAATGTAAAAAAAATAGATCCCATTAGATCCCAGTTTTTATAGAATACTGATATAAAATACTCATACTCATGTGAAACTTATATCCTCACAGTTACCAAACTCACTGTCTGCAAGCTTGCCAATGATAAGCATGACAAGCATGAAATGACGACGTGTTCCATGTTCACATTAAGACCATTGTTGTGTCAGATAAGCTCTGATTTGTAAAGGGAAACACACACACACACACACACACACACACACACACACACACACACACACACACACACACACACACACACACACACACACACACACACACACACAAAATAACTGCCTTAATTCTTCATGGCATAGATTCTGCAAGGTGCTGGAAACATTACTTAGAGATTCTGGTCCATATTGACATGACAGCATCACACATTTGGTGCACATCCATGATGTAAATCTCCACATCCCAAAATGTGCCCTAGTGGATTGAGATCATTTTACAATGATCCCATTGTCACGTTCAAGAAACAAGTTTGAGATTATTGTAGCTTTGTGACTTAGTGCGTAATACTGCTGGAAGTAGCAAGCAGAGGACGGGTACACTGTGGTCATAAAGGGATGGACATGGTCAGCAAGATGACTGTGCATGAAAATCCCAGTAGATCAGCAGTTTCTGAAATACTCAGACTCTCCCATGTAGTGCCAACAACCATACCACATTCAGTCACTTAAATCACCTTTCTTCCCAATTCCGATCCTCAGTTTGAACTTTAGCAAGTCGTCTTGACCATGTGAATTTCTGCCAAGAGATTGGCTTACACATTTGATGAGCAGTTGAACAGTTGTACCTAATAAAGTGGCCGACGAGGGTGTGTGTGTGTGTGTTATATAATTTACTGTGCAATGCTATATGGGATTCTGTCGTGTACTGGTGATGCAGTTCTCGTTTCCCTCCCCACAGTGCATCAGCTCACTGCCACAAGTAGAAACTAATCCACAACTGTCCTGCGATCCATGCAAGGTTCCTGACCAAATGTCACTCAGCATTCAGTCTGTTCACGCTGATGCCGCACGAGTTTAATAAAACTCTGTATTTAATAAACCTTTCTGCTTCGTGTTGTCATTACATGTACTGTACTACAACGGCTAATGTATCTAGCTAGGTAATTTATGGGTTAAGTAGGTTAATATGCTTAATAATAAAGATAATAACCTTATCAGACCAGTGTGTTACAAAGATGCTTACAAAAAATGGCAGTTTTACACATATCAGTTTGCATGTTAAAGGCAGAGCATGCCATAAAGCATGCTACTGGTGGTACATTGCCTTTGGACTTGGTGCCAGTTCACCATTTGTTCCTGGGTGATGGAATGCATGCTCACTGTTCAATCTGTTCTGTGCCCAGTCTATACAAAGTAATCCATTACAGTTTTATGATTACTTTTTCCTTTAACAAATTAATGCAACACAATGCAGTTTCAGTTCTTGTTAGCATATGTTATGACAGCAAACTATATAAATGATTCCCAGAGCATTTACAGCAATCTTCCTCTAACCCTAACCCTAACCTTGAGTCATTTGAACCATCATGTCAATAAATGACTCAGTGCTTGGGAATGTTAGAAGCCCAACACTCTAGTGACATCTGCGGGCCAGATTTGTGCAACTGGGTAAGGGAAAAACACCAGTTGAACTTGATTATGAACATTCTTGTTTTCTTAAATAAAGCATTTAAATGACTATTGGATGTTATCCATGTACTTTCTAGTTGGTATAGATTAATATGGATATAAGCAATGAATAGTGGGATTACTTTTCCAGAAAGTAATAAGTAATCCCTGGTACAGTTTGAAAGAATTAATTAGTAATCTGTAATGATTACTTTTTGGGGGTAACTATTCCAACACTGTAGTCTAGGTTTTTGATCTTGGGATTACATAAAAGGGAAAACAGAATGTGAAAAAATACAGTGAGAAAGCAGCATTATGGTTTTTGTTCATAATTCAGACCTGACTTTAAATGTCCTTCAAGTGTAAGTTAGCTAATAAACTTACAAAAAAGAAACAGACAATGAATACAATTGCACAAATGAGTGCGTCTCCTCTACACACACTAGTGATGATAACTACTGTCATAATGTACAGAACATCAGTACAGATTCACACCAATACTGTATGGCTCAAATAGTGGGCTATGTTTGGTACCTTGTTAGAATAAATAGCTGTAATAAAAAAAAAAAACTGTAATACTGTTACATACAGTGACTCAAACCATATCAAAATAACATGACAGGGTGTGACAAACATGTATAAGCAGCATTTTCAACAAGTAACAAGTGTCATTATTATAACAAAGGATGATTATTCTATTATAGTCTCTCCCAAACCCAAACAAGCATGCAAGCTATTCATTTCTATATGTTATTTATTATGTTATGTTTGGCAAAAAGTATTGAACAAACTTAGAAAAGTTTGGTTTAAAAATTCTAAATATTTTTTTCACGTTCTCTACTTTTCTCATGTTTCTCTACTAGTGCTTTTATTTACTGCTTTACTGCTTTGACATATGTTGGATTGCATGTGTCAGTTCACACTGATTGATTAAAAAATAACATACATAAATAAGGTTGGGGTTTTGAAGTTTTGAAATGGCTGATGGATTATCCCTCAGTCACACTCTAACCTGATTCTGTACGCATGGTGTGTATTAAAATATGCTTTGCCTTGAAAATGGATCATACAAGCAGAAGCTAGCACACCTACGCTGACCTCAAACGCTCTCTCATATGGTAACAGACAGAAATGGATGCTTTCTGGTTATGCAAAATGACATTTTGTGCAATCTAATTCAAAGTTAAGACTCATTTAAGTCAGATTCAAAGGAAACAAACTGTTTTTGTATTAAAACAGAGCTAGGAAATAAAAGGTAATCCCTTCCGACATGAAATGGCTGTTCTTTCTAATTCAAGCACAGAACCTTAAAATTTAAAATCATACTTTTAGTTTGTGAATTAAAAATGGAGTTAAATAGGATCTGTAATATGAGGACATGGTCTGAATCCAAGAGAATGCAGTCTGCTGGATCAGGCGATCACCTTCCAGTCAAACCTGCTAGCCTGAATGAGGATATCGGCGCATGTGGAGCAGAATGGTCCTCATAAGTGCCACCAGACTTTTTGTCCACTAAGCTATTAAATGATATTTTCAAAAAGCTGCATCGATCTCATGATGTTCTCATCCTGCCAAAGAAAAGCACAAACAAAACAATTTTCAATAAATGATATAAATAC
Source organism: Ancistrus triradiatus (assembly GCA_025084515.1). Taxonomy (NCBI): domain Eukaryota; kingdom Metazoa; phylum Chordata; class Actinopteri; order Siluriformes; family Loricariidae; genus Ancistrus; species Ancistrus triradiatus. Next base: position 149,678 of record JAJAGP010000588.1, on the reverse strand, counting down.
AACAGGCCATTGCATTTTATCAACAAAACCGGTGTCTGTCATTACTGAATGCTTTCGTCTATAAAGTCATCTCTGAGTTGTTTGGTGCAAGTAATTATTTTACACTGTCTTTTACACAGTACTGTGATGCAGTGGTTAGTGTTGTGTCTTCACAGTTTACAGAAATCCCCTTTTCAGTTCCTGGCCTGGACTATGTGAAGTTTGCAAGTTCTCCTAATTTCTGCATAGGTTTTGTACCAGAACTTCCTCCCACATTCCAAACATTGCATTAGATATTTCTGTTGCCTCTAAAGTGTCCCAGTGTGATTGAGTGCGTTTGTGTTTTGTGTGTGTACGTGTGCATGCATGTGTCCTGCTATGGATTGGCGCCCTGTCTAAGGCTTATGTGGGTAAAAAAAATGAAATGGCGGGGGGAGTCTGTTGAAAAATACATGGTAAAAGTGCTAATAAAATCCATCTTACATTTTGGCAGCAGTCTATAAATTCATCTATGGTCACAACTCCATCCTTATTTTTGTCCATTTTCTGTTAAGTAGACAAAGACAAATTGTTAAAACACCCATTTTATTACAATCATTCAGTCAATCATTCAGCCTGAACTGCTAATGGGAAATATGCAGAATATATTATTACATGAGTTTTTTTTTATAACTTTACTGAAATGCACTGAAAAGCCTGTAATAATTATTCTCAGGAGTTTTGAGATGCACACACAACGTAGCCTAATGCTAGGTATGAAAGCTGACTACTTATTTACTACAAATTTAGGTATGCAGGAGTACCCACTGCAACAGATTAACAATAGACAGGTGAGTAATATAATTAAAAAAGAACACTGATTGGGCCAAAAACAAAAAAACAACAACCCACATACACACGTGTGTTTCCTCTACTCTAGTTAAGCCAGTTTGCTAACATTAGCCGGCTAGCTTACTGAGTAAGCAAGCACAGTGTTCAAAGGAACAAGGACACCAGCAGTGGTGGCTAATCCTACATCATTGCCTTCTCACCTGGAAAAACATTTCCACATGTTGTCTTGGAGTTTCCTCTTTAAGAATAGGATATGTCCATTTGCCCATCATATCATAGATGGCTTTCATGATGTCTAACATTTCCTACATGGAAACAAATTATTTTCAGTGAGTAGTATTTCCAAAATACCTCGTTATTCAGGCAAAATGTTTCTGCTTTTGAATTTCGAATACCTCTTTCGTTATATATCCATCTTTGTTAATATCATACAGGTTAAATGCCCAGTTGAGTTTCTCCTGAACTGTGCCTCGTAAAAGGATGGACAGGCCCATTACAAAATCCTGCAATCAAATCAGGCATATTGACCGTCATCCTAATTTATCATCTCTGCAGTCCCTTAATCGTAAAATCATGTTCACTAGAAATACAATATTTCATTGCTTTTATAAGGTACCGGATTCATATCTGGCTGTAATTCACACGGTGTAATTAACAGATGAATGAAAACTAGTTCATCTGGGGACACTTCATAGTGAAACTCTAAACATTACTTAGAAAAACTAGATCATTTTCTAGTGTCATTACCAACACACTGTGGACTAAGCTTGAAAATGCAGTTCTAGAACACAGTGTGGAGAAGAAAGCTGCCTTCTCAATGATACACAGTATGTAGCCTACAATGTTCCTCATAACACTGAAAATGTGTCCAATTAATAGAAAGATGAAAGAAACACTACATTCCCCCAGCACTGGTTGAAAAATGTGATTATCATGTGAGGTTAGGTGCTGTGATAAAGTCCAAATACAAATATGTCCGGTTAAAATTCTTCTGTAGTTGTGTATAAGTGTTTCAGGCTGTTAATTTCTACATTTGAAAATAAAATACACACTTTAGACAAAACATTCTAAAGATAATAAAACCTTTCAGTTTGTGCTGATTCTAGTGTTCGTGTTAGAAATTTATTTCGTAAAGAAAAGTAGTCAGATGAACATCTTAATCTTCTGACTACAAACCAGACTGAAAAAGATGGAGGCTGCATCCCAAATAGCAATGTTAGTATAATGCAGCGTAATATTTACCTCAGGGGAAAATTTGTATATGCTGTGAGAAAGTTGCTTAGTAAGTTATTACTATGATTTCCACTGGGGGGCAGATTATCCTTATTAGAATTCAGGTATTGTTTTTATCCCTGACAGTTTGATAAAGTCAGTGTTGGCAGTTTCTCTTTAGTTTAGCCTCGCTTTCTCCTTCCACTCTTCTGAATAGCGTGAGTGATTATTATCGGTCCAGTTACACAATCTGTGTCGTCATTGCCTACAGTTACATTTATAATTGAATTTTGCATGGATTATGTCCAACGTAATAAAACAAATATAGAAATCGGTAAACTGTGCATTTCATCTGAATTAACGTGACATTCTGTTTATATTACCAGCAATTTGTTCACAGTCAGTGGATTGGCTTTTTGAGTGGCTGAAATAAAACAGAGGGCTTGTCATAAATCTACACTCTTGTCTTATATGCTGTAGTTTTACATTCTCCGTCTTACTGACTGTGGTAGCCTAGTGGGTAAGGTACTGGACTATGGACCACAAGGTCCAGGGTTCAAATCCCACCTCTGCCAAGCTGCCACTGTTGGGTCCTTGAGCAAGGCCCTTAACCCACAATTGCTTGGATTGTAAGATTGTATCAATTGTAAGTCGCTCTGGATAAGGGCGTCTGCTAAATGCTGTAAATGTAAATGTATTATACTTTGCATAATATTACATTATCTGTAATTTAGCATGATAACAATATATAAATAATATATATTTTAATATATTCTCCCTGTTAACATGTATTTAGCTTTTATGTATTTAAACTATTACTATAAACATGTTAATTAGATAACGTGGTTTAATTCTTACATATAACATCCAAGGTGCCTAAGGTGGATTGATCCCTTTTTGAGTCTTGGTCCTCCCAAGGTTTCTTCCTTTTAACATTTAGGGAGTTTTTCCTTGCCACTGTCATCCTAGGCTTGCTCAATTTGGGAATGGTCTTAGATAATAGAAGATGATGGATATTTATAAAGCTGCTTTGAGACAACTCTCAATTTTGAAAAGCACTACAGAAATAAATCTGACTTTGACTTGAATGAAATTAAATCTTTTTTATATTTGTTTGTTCAGCTGCCATATCATTAGATTGATCATTGAGTTGATCATGATGACATACTATGAACTTACTACGCCTCAGCAAACAAGTTCACTAACTTAGCAAAGCTTAGCTAAAGGATGCAGATCATTTTACAAGAAGTTGCCCAAATAGATTTTGTACACATTTAAGGTTTAAAGATCCTTTCAGAAGTCATTTAAGGTTAGTTAACATGCTACCCATCTTTGACACATGGTAAGTAATTAATTGTTTTTGTCTTTTATATTAGGTCACCTTTAATATAAGATTTTGCAAATGTACATCAGAGTGATGAAATATCAGTCTGAATAACGTGTCTAGCAGTCAACGATCTCTCTCTCTCCAAGTGGTACGATACCCAAAAGTAGCCTCTAAGAGCCTTTTTATAGTGCAGACCTCTGCAAGATCCAGTGTCTAATCAGACCTGTAATCATTTGCATATCTGCCGGAGACATAACTGCAGACTGAATTTTGCAGCAATCCGACATTTCAATCTGGGTGCTTTATTTTTAGGATCCTTTATATACGATACACTTTGTCATTGACTTTTAATTAAGTAATTTAACTGAAAGGTTTTACTACACTTTTAGTAACATGCAGGATTACTGTATACTTTTAATACAACATTGGTCAATTCTAACATACATGTACTTGAAACATGTGGTACTGTGTTTCTTACTTCAAAACTCACTGCACCATTGTGGTCTGTGTCAAAGGCGTTGAAGAGAAAATGTGCGTATGTGGATGCATCTGAAACAATAGAAAAGTAAACAAAACTCAATTTAGTTTCCTCAGTAAAGCTGTGTGTTAAGTTTACACACCGTTCCTTCGTGCAGATCTCATATACCCCAGTGTCTTTCATTTGCATTTATTCCAGGTTTATTGCCGCCAGACATAAAATATACCTTATCGTTTTTCCAATATATCTGTAGTTAATTAATTAATGTTCCGTTTGCATAGTGCATAATTTAGTGCACTGGTCAGTGGTGAAGTGGTAGCGTGCATGTCTAATAGCCCTGAGATCCCAGGATCAAATCCCTACTCAGATCTCACAGTAACAAACACACCTTCTCCTTCCCTCATATGTGCCTGTCATGAGACTTGTAGGACATGGTGGCTTAGCGATGAAGGTACTGGACTTTGGCCCAGAAGGTCCTGGGTTCAAACTCCACCTCTGCCAAGCATCCACTGTTGGGTGCTTGAGCAAGGTGACATAAATGTAAATCTAAATGATATTTCCGGGTCAGGGTCAGGGTCCAGATGTAAGAATGACATGCTAGTGCATTCCAGTTGTGGGAAGGGGTTGCTGTTGCAGCATCGGGATTATATCTCCTCCTTCAGGCATAGCCAATTGTGGCTGCTAGTGATGCCCACACTGCAGATACTTGTAACAGGGTCCCTGGGGTATAAGACTAGACCGCTGTGCCACCAGACTGCCTGAAGCTCAGCAATAATTAAAGAAAAGGAAAGATTAATCATGTGAATAATATCAGTGCTTATTTTGACACTATCTATTATTGGCTAATTTGACACTATTGAAGGGTTTACTGTTTTGGATTAAATTTTTACACTTTGGTTATTATTTTGTGCGTATTAATGTACATGTACAAATACTACTACTACTACTACTAATAATAAGAAGAATAATGAATAAAAGTGTTAAGAAAAGTGATGATATGATCAAACTGTAGATATTATAGGCCTTCTAAATGGAACCTCAACTTTCTATGTTCATTAATCTCCCAAATAATGTTAACAACAACAAAACAGCTCTGTCTGCAAAGCTGAATTTTTAAGAAGTTAATTATTTTACACAAAAGGCTTGTAGACTAAATCAATATTGCTGGTTTAATTTGACATAATCTGTTTCATTTGCTTTCATGATTGTCTTGCTTATAATAAGAATTTGCTTGGAGATATGCAATAGTGCTGTAATCTTAAAGGCTTTCATAAGTAAATTGCACATTGAGAAAGCAGCTGTATTACTATTCCATTCTCTTTATTCTACATTATTCTACACTGATGGATTTTCACAGGAGAATCAGTGAAACACTTTTAATACAGTAATTAATTTCACAGCTAGAGGAACAGACAGACTTAATTAATTATGGTGAAAGAACAGAAAAGAGAAAACTATAACATTCACTGCAACATGTACTTATGTATGGGATGAACTGCTTTAATCAGACACAAACAGCTCCTCTGTGGTTTATATAGTACACAGGATCTCTTTATGTAGTAACTATGTACACACATACACTGATCAGCCATTACATTAAACCCACTGACAGGTGAAGTGAATAACATTGAAAATGTGATGCTCCAGGCAGTGTTCTGCTGTGAAACCTTGGATATTGGCATACACCTACTTAAACACTTTTGCAGATCAGGTACTCCCACCATCCATGATGGCAACCCTGCTACACTGCATATACTGTTCAGGAAGGATTTGAAAAACATGACAAAGAGTTGAAGGTGTTAACTTGGCCATATTCTCCATATCTCAATCTGATCGAGCATCTATAGGAAGTTCTGTTCAAACAAGTCCAGTCCATGGAGTCCCCACACTGCACGTAAAGAATTGGCTGCTCACACCTTCATACCTCACAGAATACTTTGTCTCGATTGGGCAGAACCTTGTTGTCACAATGAGGGACCTACACAATGTTTTTCAAGAGCCAAAGTCTTCAGACCCTTTCAGTTTTTTCACATTTTTTTATGTTGCAAAAGAAAAATCACTCTGCAAATGTATTCAAAAGAAAAAGTAAAATATTGCATTCAGATCCTTTACTCAGAACTTGACTGAAGCACTTGGGCAGCGATACAGCCGGCAGTTTTCTTGGGTATGATGCCACAAGGTTTGCACACCTGGATTTGGGGATTTTCTGCCATTCTTCGCAGATCCTCTCAAGCTCTGTCAGGTTGGATGGGGACTGTTAATGGAGTCATTTTCAAGTCTCTCCAGGGATGTTCGATTGGGTTCAAGTCAGGGCTCTGGCTGGGCCACTCAAGGTCATTCAGAGAGTTGTCTCTAAGCTCTTCGCTGTGTGCTTAGGGTCATTGTCTGGTTGGAAGGTGAACCTTCAGCACAGTCTGAGGTCCCGAGCACTCTGAATCAGGTTTTCTTTAAGAATATATCTGTACTTTGCTCCATACCAGACATAAAAAAACACCACAGCATGATGCTGCCACCACCATGCTTCACTGTAGGGATGGTATTGGGCAGGTGATGAGCAGTTCCTGGTTTCTTCCAGACATGACACTCAGAGAACTTTGTTTCTCACAGTCTGAGAGTCCTTCAGGTGCTTTTTTGGTCAGGCTTTCATGTGTCTTTTACCAAGAAAAGTCTGCTATCTGGTCACTCTGCCATAACGCCCATATGCCTGGAGTGCTGAAGTGATGTTTGACCTTCTGGAAGTTTCTTTCATCTGCACACAGGATCTTTGCAGCTCAGCCAGAATGACCATTTGGGTTCTAGGGTCACGTCTCTTACCTTCCGCTGTTTACTTAGTTTGGTGGGGTGGCCAGCTCTAGGAAGAGTCCTGGTTGTTCAAGGCTTTTTCCATGTAAGAATTATGGAGGGCACTGTGCTCTTGAGAACTTTCAGTACAGCAGAATTTTTGTAGCCTTTTCCACATCTGTCCCTCTATACAATCCTGTCTCTGAGCTCTGCAGGCAGTTCTTTCCTCCTCATGGTTTGGTTTTTGCTCTGATATCCATTGTTAGCTTTGAGCTAGTTTGAGACCTTATATAGAAAGGGTGTGTGTCTTTCCAAATCATGTTCAATCAACTGAATTTACCATGGATGGACTCCAACCAAGGTGTATAAACATCTCAAAGATGATCAAGAGAAAAGGAAGCTAAATTTTAAGTGTCATAGTAAAGGGTCTGAATACTTATATCCCTGCGAAATTTAGTTATTCCTTTTAATAAACTTGCAAAAATGTCAAAAATTCTGTTTTCACTTTGTCCTTATGTGGTATTGAGTACAGATTGGAAACTTTATTATTTTGTTTTATTTCAGCACAAGGCCTCAACATAACAAAAAGTGAAAAGGTCTGAAGACATTCCTAAAGCATTGTATATATTCGTATATTTCCCCATGTCCATAGACTGTTATTATTTGTGTTTCTTTTTACTTACACACAAAAGCTATTGTATTATCTGTTCCATATCAGTAACTCAGTGTTTCTCAGCGTTGACATAATACTTTGCATGTAAACAAAATATTTGATTGGTTTAAGGTTGTTAAGGTTGTAATAAAAAAAACATTTTCCATTCTAAATAGAAATATAAACCCTGTTAAAGGTTTTTTGGAAGAGTAACAAGAAAAGCTTCTGTTGAGCTTTTGTTGTGTTGTCCTTTAAGATTCATTGCTCTATTTTTTTTTATACCAAGCATTATTAAATACAATTTATCTTTAATACAACATGACACATTCTCTTTTTCTCCTTTCACAACTTATCTGCTATAGGAAATTGCTACATCTGAAGGGGAAAGCATGAACGAGAGATGCACTGACCTCCCTGTGGGAAAAATTGAGAATAAATGCCCTTAAATGTGTCTTCATTGACCACACCACTTGGACATTCCTGTAAGAAAAAAGATCATTATTATAATATGAACCACAGACTTTGAACATTATATGCTTTTGAATAGTCATGATACAGAAATGGCAGATACAGAATATGAATTACAAAACATCTGAACGTGCCCAGTGTAGTATAAGCCAAACAATGAGCCCCTTCAAAACAGATAAAATGGGTTTCCATTTAGAAACTCAAATGGCTGTCCACTCCATGACTGAGGAATTCTTGTCTAGAAGTATTATTTATCATTCCCTTTGTTACACGGGTTGATTATACTTCCTTGTACCATTATAGCTTATTCAGCAGTCAAAATGAATGGGGTTTCATTTCATTTGATTTATAGGCAAGAGCTCTAAAATGGAATTTAACCAAGTGTTAACAGATAAGGCACCCATGATATAGTACCCATAATATAAAAGAAGAGACACCACAAGCAATGGTGAAAAAAATCTCGTTATGAGAAATACTGCACTTGACTTTCAACCAGGAAAGGTTGCATTTATCTCCTTTGTATTTGACACCTTAATGCTACGGTCTAAAATACAATATAGTGGCTTAAGAAAAATAAGCATAAATCATAAAGACAACCAATCTAAATACTGGATTTGGCTATCCATTGCCAAATCAAGCTTATCAGCAACTTGGTGGTTAATTACTAATCAGAGACTTGCAACCTCAAGTCTTTGCTCCACCAGGCAGCCATTGCAAAGCCTGTAACCTTTAAATGCTCAACTCACCTGTAAGTTACTCTGGATAAGGCTGCCTGCTAAATACTGTAAAGATAATTTCCAGGAGCCAACACTGGCAGCAAAATAGCTCAGAGCCACTTTCACATTATACGACCTTTCCAAAAAAATCAGTTTGTCAGATTTGAACAATACAATATTTGCCACAGTGAATTGTAAGTAATCTTATTGTGAAGTTGAAATATTTAGGGACAACAACTCAGCCATGAAGCCACATTTTGTGCCGTACAAATTCACTAAACCAAAAATACATTGTAACATTGTAACAAACAGGTTCCTAGAGGTCCACAGATTGGGTTTTCATGGCTAAGACAATCCTATGATCACAATGTTCAATGCCAAATGTTGTAAAGCACACAATCTTTGGATTCTGGAGTGTAGTGAAAGCGCCACCTGTGTCTGGACGGTGAACAACAAAACTGTAGGAGTTGCTCGTGCTTGTCAGTGGAGAAAACAATCCCCTCTACTGGTGGTCTGTCTGTCTAGGAGCCTGTTTGCTGGGTGTGCGTGCCCTCACGGTACCACTGCTCCCCATATCTCCTAACAACTAGCTCAGAACGGCCTAGATGGCGGGCAGTTCTCAGCTTAATGATACGCCCCCTTTCAAAGTCTGACAACTGGGCAAAATGTCTTCGAGTGCGTCATAGAGGCATGTCTATCATCAACAATCACTCATCAAGAGGTACACTACCCAAAAGTAGCCTCTGAGGGGCTTTGTACAAGACAGCAGTGGAAGCATTTTACACTCTCTTGTAGCAAGACCCAGTGTCTATCTTGTAATCACTTACATATCTGCCTGAGACATAACTGCATGAGTTGTGCAGCAATCTGACAGTTTTACCTGGGTTACACTTGATTTTTTTTTTGTCGGTGAGCATATTTGGGCTGAATTAGATCACTGACTGCAAGCAAGACTAATTTTCCAACATCAATAAGCAGGCTACCAAAGTTGAATCATCTCCATATTAATGCTCATGGAATTAGTGCAGTTGTTCAGTTGCCAGGAGTTTCAAGTGTGTTATGACACAGGATTTAAACTGAGATGGAGGATCTTTGACACTATTTCAAATAGTTTTCTAGTTGAGAAGTACAAAAGAACAAATACATTTCATCCGATGTTACATAATGTGAGATTAGTCTATACTATAATTTGGTTACAAAGTGCAATGGAGCATCAATCTTAAAACTGGATGGAATAAATATAAAACTGCTTTATATGTTAGATATAAGAAAAAAAATTCAAGCTGTATCTTCTTGAAAACACTGTAACAAAAACAGAATGATCAGCAATAATTTTGAACAAATTCTTCAGCAACTTTACATCTGGCGAAACTGAGCACTGGGCTTTTATTCACTTCAATTACTTCACATTTACAGAGTCTGCCTTCAAACACCAGCAGAGAGCAAATCAATTAAAGTGCATTACGCACTGAAATTTTAGACACATCTTTCAAATTGTACATTTTATGAGTACTGAAATTGTCTCTCTAATTGCACATCTGGGACAGACCATTCACATGAATTAGTCTGTCCATTAAACTACTGAAGCACTAGCAACGGTGTGGAGCTGCAATTTATTGTTCTGTGTGTATAGTAGAGAAACCTGGAGCTTCAATAAATACAGCCCTGTTTGTAGATGAAATAGTAGTTAAGTTACAGGTCCTTATCTAGTGAAGACTATGTTAGGATCTCCTCACTGGACTTTTAATTGTGTACTTAAACGTACACTGCTGATATTAGCACAAGATAAACAACCCAATTACAGCATTCCTTCTGCATACCGAATAGCTGAGACAGACCAAAGGAAGGGCAAAAGTTTTGATTTTTTAATTTACTGTATGGTAATCAGAAAATGAAAGAATCTCATCATGATCTGTTAGTCCATACTTTGAAACTGTGCTTTTAAGCCTTTCCTCTGAGGAGATACTGGAACATGTCTTTTTTTGAATCCAGGGCAAATTACAACACTGCATACAATTGATGTGAAATGCTTTGATAAGGATGAAGGATGCTTAAGAACTTCATCTTCATTAGACATCAGTTATAGAATCTTGCATTACAAAGAGGAGGCGAAGGAGCTCTGTTGAACTTGAGTCTTAAAATAGCCAGGTAATGTGCTTGTTCAAAGTTCAGAACAGAGAACGTGATTTAAGACCCAGTGCTTTCACTTGATCAAGATTTATAAGTATAGTTGTGTGTTTGTCTGTGTGGTTTAGTTCGACTGATACCTGAGTATACAGTGGGATCATCTGTGCCAGCAACTCCCCCTTGGGAAGTGAAGATAGAAGGTAATGAGGCCATGGAGAACCAACACTGCGCAAAATTGACCCATTTCACCAAGAGTGTGATTCCCAAGACAATATAGTTTTGTTATAAGAACACACACACACACACACACACACACACACACACACACACATTCCAAGAAACACCCAACTGTGTGTAAAATAACGTCCAGCAATAAGTAAAATTAAATTTAGACTGCACAGTCACAAAAACTCAGTTTGGTGATGTGCTTGTTGTCCATTCACAGACAGCTGATTTAAAGGTACCCAATGTACATTTGGTAAATTAGAGGTCAATGTTTTGTTTACCGTATTTTTCGGACCGTAAGGCGCACTTAAAATCCTTTAACTTTCTCAAAAATCGACAGTGCGCCTTAAAATGCGGTGCGTCTAATGTATGAATTAATTCTGGTTGTGCTTTCTGACCTAGAACCGATTGTAGATGGTACACGGCGCTCATAAATCTGTCAAAATGTTTTAGCACGGCCTTGGTAAGTTACGAAGCTTACGGCCACCGTAGTGCGCAGCATCGCGGAGTAATACGGTTATGTGCTTCAGCATTAGGGTACGTGCATTCATTTCATTCATTTTCGAAGCGGATTTCAAACACAACGCTATCAGTCACGCAGTACAAACATGGACATAGAGCAGCTGTGAGAGAATTCAACATTAACGAATCAATGGTACGGAAGTGGAGGAAGCAAGAAGACGCCCTGCGCCAGGTAAAGACCAAACTGAGCTTCCGACGGAACTTAAGAGTTTTGTTTCATTTCATGCGTCTTATAACCCGGTGCGCTTTATGGTCCGAAAAATACGGGTATGATGAGTCCCTGTAAATTGTGTATAATCTGTTCCTTGGTGATACTCGGTGAACAGTACACCAGCACAGTAACACTAAATGTAAAAAACACTTTCTAAACCATTCAAAGTGAAAGAATGAAAAAGAGTGAAAGAGTTTTAACATCTCTCCCTGCACTACCACACTGAGGCTCATCATTAACTTAAACAGATCAGTTAAATGAGCACTTTAATTATTTTTCTAAGTAACAACAGAGTAGGCCATCCAGCGCACATTTACAGTGGATAAACTAAATAGAATCATCAATATACAGTACTGTGCTTAAATCATAGACCACCATTAGATTTGTTGTTTTAGAAATGGTATGATGACCATATATATATATAAAAACATACTGCTGATGACTGGACCCAAAAATGTAAAACTTGGATCTTCATTCCCATCATTGTGAGCTTTAGCAAATCTGAACTTTTTCACCCTTTTGTGCTTCTTAAAAAAAGTTGTTTCTTGGCTATGATCCTTCCAAAGAGACCATGCAAGGGGAGGTCACACTAAATACTTGCCACTGTAACCTCTAGAAGCTTTTTTTTTTCAGTTTTTTTTTAATACTACATACATATTTCCTGTATTTTCTGGCTGTAACCCAATAAAGAGACTGAGAAATACTTATATATGGTCATTATACCACTGCTAACACAATTGTATATCTAATCTAATGGTGGCCTAAGCCTTTTGCACAGTACTGTAGTTACCTCATTTGATATTCAGTATGGTGTTCACGTGTATGAACAGTTCAGCAACACTTTATTAAGAAAAATACTTCAAAATAGCACACATTCAGTTTTCCTGCATGTAAGTTTGTCCTTTTAATGACAGCCTTACTTTATCATGTGCTCAGTCTTGCTGTAGTTTTCAGTATATGCAGTTTTTATCAGTGCATGTTAAGCATAGAATGGATATCGTCACAAACGTGTAGAATGAGAGCTCATTTGAAGTAAAAATTCCATTTTCTGACAGGACACTGCAATTACATAAGCTTCGTCTTGACCCAGTTAACACACCCAACAGCTCAATAAAGCTGTATGAGAGAGGAACCCGTTTTCCTCTATAAATGAAACTTGAATTGACTAAAGACTATAACGCAATAAAACATAATCTTTAATTATAACGTGTTTGCTAGGCATGGAGTACATTACCATACTGCATTCAAGAACAGAACACATGACTACAGTGTAGGAAAACTGGAGAAATAAGTGGACTAAGGCACTCGGGTGGCTCAGCAGTCTAAGGCACTAGTGCACCACCAGGGTGTGCCATTTGGCCAGGTCAGGGATCACACAGGTGCAACTGGTTGTGCCTGAGGGAGGGGAGTCCAGGTGGTGCTAAAACAGTGACTTGTACCCAGCCTCGCAATGGATTGGGTAAATGCTTGCAAGTGACGTGTGAATTCCAGTGATTGGCTCTGGATGCCCCCACGACCCTCTAGCAAGTTAAGCAGGGTTAAAAGCATTATGAAAAACTAAGTGGACAATATCAGATCTGACCAATGCGGTGCCATATCATAGAGGTCTATTCACGCTTTCTCAGTCCTGATCCTTGAGGACCCTGGTTCTGCACCTCTTATGGTCTCACCATGATAAATAAACTTATCATTTAATCAGCGAACCTAAACTTGTTTATTTAGAGCCAGAGCAGCATTAACATGTGAAAACAGAGGCACTCAGTGAGCAGGATTGGGAAACATTTAACCATTTTATTGCCCTAAATGACTGTTTATCACACTGGGAATAATAGCCCCATATTAGACTAGGCTATCATTGCTTGTCAGCATTATAGTCCAAGATAATTCAATACTGTAATTCGATTACATAGTACAAGGGATGGGCTCTGAAATGAAGTCCATGTGAAGTTTGAGAAAAGTCTGTTTTAGGTACAGATCTTGCATGACTTAACTACTATCCATGTACTAACAATAGGTAGGTAGACAGGTACCGGATGTTTAATGCCGCAACTGCCCTTGGGCCATCTTCACAGCAATGATGGTTATGGAGATCAGTTTGTTAGTGGTGGAGCACGGTAGAGGGCATCATGTAGGAAGGTTTGAACTGTCAAGCTTGAGGCTACATATGTTTTTTCAGATCTAACATTGCCAAGAAACTGAGCAGTGTCTTAGCTTTGGTGGTGTAAAAATATCCCGTATGGTAGGGACTATAGCAAACTGTTGCCTTTCTTTTCTGTAGGCAGTGCAGTCTATTAACATGTGCTTAATCGAGAGGGGGACTTGACAAGTAGTGCAGATCGGGGCGGCTGCACCCTTTCCTAAGTACGAGTGAGTTAATCTGGTGTGTCCAATGCGACATCTGGTGTAAACCACCTGGTCCCATCAGTTTGTGAGGTAGGTTGTCATCCTTTTTCCAATAATGGGAGTAGCTTCGAAGAGCTTGCTGGTGCTGTTTGAGTTCCATTTTGACTGCCTTTTGTCTTTTATGTATTTGGTTAATGCCGGGTTTGATATCATCTGAGGGAATATCGCAGTTTGTGGCCAATGTGCCTATTGTTTTCCTAGCTGCATGGTCAGCTCTTTCATTGGCTGGAAGTCCACAATGGCCTGGTGCCCAACAGAAGACAATGTCAAACTTTCGTCTCTTCAGTTGGTGGATCATTTCCAGGACCCTTGCAATAATAGGATGGTCAGTTTCTATGGACTCTAATGTCTGTAGGCAGGGTAAGTTCTCCAACTCTGTGTATTCAAGGGCCAGTAGCAGAGCTTGAGCTTCAGCTGTGGGACTGTGGTAGCCCTTAACCCACAACTGCTTGGATTGTAAGACTGTATCAATTGTAAGTCGCCCTGGATAAGGGCGTCTGCTAAATGCTGTAAATGTAAATGGATATTGAGCTGTTCTTTGGGAGAACCACACCTTTACTTTGGTACCCAGCCAGCATCGTGGCAGATACTTGGTTACTAACAAGAGGCACAGATCAAGTAAAGGTACAAGCAATGTTACTTGCAGTAGCAGGTCCTAATAACAACTCATATACTGACAAAATAGACTGGTACCACCAAATGAGCATCTGGTCTGTAGCTGCATTCATGTTTATTAACCTGGATGACTGAATTTTTAGGACAGTGTGACATTTGACAGCAGAAAATTAGTTTCTCAATTAAATTATTATTTATTTTCACACAAGGAAATAAGAAAAAATAAATAAATCAAAGTCCATTACTGGCCAGAGGTCTAAAGATATCCATGAATGAATGAACTGACAGAAATCAATAAAATATAATAACTGTGAGTATTGTCAAGACTATACAAAGTCATGGCTGATCTACTAAAGTGTACCACCTGCTTTAGCAGTCTCTGAAACATGTCCTATTTCATCATTTTATTTCCTCTTCTTACTTTTATAAGCTGCTAGACATACTTGGAATAAACAGCCAGATATTAGCTAATTCCGTGTTATAGTTCATAGCAGTCTGTTGTCCAACCATTTTCATTTTTATTATGTGCCAGCATTATTTTCCAAATATGGGAACATGTAAAAGCCATTTCAGATCCCAAACACATTGTATTGCCATGATTAGTGAGTATCATAAGCTATGCAGCTTCTATCATTATGTCATCAATCAAACATTATTACGCCCTAAAACCAAAACCATGAGAGTGAAGGAACAGAATCTTTTAATTGGCCTACGCAATACAAAGGAGAAAAATGTTCCAAAATGGCTTACGGTGGCTTATCTAACAATGCTTAGACTGTGCCAGAGCCTGAATTTGTTTTCTGGTTGTACTGAGCTTCGGTTAATTAAAAGGGAAACGTTTGTGTAGCTGTCATCCTCTATCATTTTTTATACACAGGATGAGAGAGACTTGGAGCATTTACCATTAAATGACATGCTGCTTTTTCACTCCGATTTCTGGTGAGCCAAAAGTTCAGTTAACGCCACTTAGACAGGAGGAGCAACATATGGTTCATTACACATTATAGAGAAGCAGAGCGTGATTAAAAATATTTTCTCTCTACTCAACCATGATCATTCAATAATTGGCTTACAGAGTAAAAGGTTTGAGATATGAAATGAAGTCGTGTTGGGACGTGTCTCATTTTCATTTAGCTGTAGAACTAGAGACAACAGCTGCCATGACAGGGCTTAGGAGTAAAAGGTAATACTACACCACATGGTCAAAACTATGCAGATATCCATTCAATAGTGGGATGCACCTTTTTCAGTCACACCTTTTACTAAATAACAGTTCCTGAGGACCTAGATATGAATCCAGGGTGGATTTTCCAAAGTACAGGTTAGCTGGTGCATTTAAGGAACCCTGCAATGGACCCTGATCAGGGTCTCCGTCTGATTACACCCAGTGAATCCTGGGTTAGAGTCCAGACGCTGCAACCCTAACCAGTATAAGATGGGGTAAAGCAAGATAGACAAAATAAAATAAAATAAGAAAGAAACCATTAAAACACAGTTCCATAAGTAAATAATAGGTAACATTAAAGTAAGTACTTTTTCCCTCAGATACATCCCAGTAATTAAAGAAAATGCTGTTAGGAATGTCAAGGGAATTAATCTTAGGAAAGACCTTGAGGAAGAGCCCCTAATTACATTAAAAAGGTTTGTACATCTGATACAAATGTATGCCCATATTCTCCAGAAAAACGTGCCAGATCACCTAGTGGTCATAAGAGGGTTGTTTCCACTTAACCAGTAAACAGCTGGCCAGCAGAGTATGGAGAGCCTGAATGACATATATGCAATATATGTCATTCAGGCCCTCCTTACTCTGCTGGAAAACATGGGCATACATTTAAATCAATCTGGCATTAGTGCAATAGACATAGCAAACTAATGTCTAGTGCAAACAGAAGACGTATTTATTCCAAGACAGACTTCATCCCACTACTTATCTGTGAAATTTGGCTGCAAATCAGTTTCCCATGCTTTAAAAATAGATTAGAGGAGGAAACAAGGGTGAACAACAGGGCATGTGTTTTTGAGATTGATTAGTAGGCATTTAGCAGGGACAGTGACATCAAAGATATCCAGTAGTGTTCCCTTGACTACTGCGTTACCAATGGTGCAAAAAGCAATGCTATGAGAGATGCTGGCTAACATGACGAAGCTATGTCCACCCCTGGAACGCAGGAACCCAGTCACTAAGGAAATACAACCCCTGGCAAAAAGTATGGAATCACCAGTCTTGGATGAGCACTCATTCAGACATTTCAATCTGTAAAACAAACTCAGATCAAAAACATGATACAATAATAAGGTCATTCCAAAGTGCAACTTGTTGGCTTTCAGGACCACTCAAAGAAATGAAGAGAAAACTTGTGGAAGTCAGTGAATGTTACTTTTATTGACCAAGCACAGGGAAAAAAATATGGAATCACTCAATTCTGAGGAAAAAAGTATGGAATCACTCAAATTGGAGGTAGAAAATAAGGACACACCCAGTCAATTTCCTTTCCCTAAATGGACACCTGCCTCAGAGCAGATCTGCTCGTTAGTCTGCAATTAAAAACACCTGAAGTCATGACACCTTGGAGGGCTGCCGGACGAAGTGGAGTGGCAAGAACCATGGCTCCAACAAGAGAAATGTCTCTTGAAACAAAAGAGAGGATTGTGAAACGTCTTGAAGAAGGTAACTCTTCACGCATGGTTGCTAAAGATGTGGGCTGTTCACAGTCAGCTGTATCCAAGATATGGACCAAATACAAACAGCATGGAATGGCTGTTAAAGCCAAGCGTACTGGTAGACCAAGAAAGACATCAAAGCGTCAAGACAAACAACTTAAGGTCATTTGTCTTGAAAACCGAAAAAGTACAACTACAGAGATGAAGCATAAATGGGAGGAAGCTGGAGCCAATGTATGTGACTGAACCATTAGAAATCGGCTAAAGGAAATGGGATTTCAATACAGGAAAGCTAAAAGAAAACCATCATTGACACCTAAACATAAAAGAACAAGACTGCAATGGGCTAAGGAGAGGCAATCATGGACTGTGGATGACTGGATGAAAGTTATCTTCAGTGATGAGTCAAGAATCTGCATTGGACAAGGTGATGATGCTGGAACTTTTTTTTTTGTGCCGTTCCCAGTGAGATTTATGAAGAGGCCTGCCTGAAGAAAAAACAACCAAATTTCCACAGTAATTGATGATATGGGGCTGCATGTCAGGCAAAGGCACTGGGGAGATGACTGTGGTTAATTCTTCTATCGATGCACAAGTTTACCATTGAGATTTTGGACAGTTTTCTCAATCCCTTCAGTTGAACAGATGTTTTGGAGGTGATGAAATAATTTTCCCAAGATGACAATGCACCGTGCCATAGGGCAAAAAACAGTGAAGGCATTCCTTGGGAGAAAGACACATTAAGTCGATGTCATGGCCTGCAAATAGTCCAGATCTCAACCCAATTGAAAAACATGTGGTGGAAATTGAAAAAAAATTGAAAAAAAAATGGTCCACAAGAAGGCTCCGACCTGCAAAGCTGATCTGGCAACTGCTAATCAAAGAGAGTTGGCACCAAATTGATGCAGAATACTGTTTGTCACTCATCAAGTCCATGCCTCAGAGACTGAAGGCCGTTATTAAAAGCCAAAGGTGGTGCAACTAAATACTAGTGATGTATTTTGAATGGTCTTTTGTTTATCTGTTTTTCATGACTCCATACTTTTTTCCTCAGAAATTGAGTGATTACATATTTTTTTCCCCGTTGCTTGGTCAATAAAAGTAACATTCACTGACTTCCACAATGTTTTCTCTTCATTTCTTTGAGTGTTCCTGAAAGCCAACAAGTTGCACTTTGGAATGACCTTATTATTGTATCATGTTTTTGATCTGAGTTTGTTTTACAGAATGAAATGTCTGAATGAGTGCTCATCCAAGACTGGTGATTCCATACTTTTTGCCAGGGGTTGTAGTGGCCCTCATGCCAATAAAGGGTAAAGTGGGTATTAGCAGAACAGTAGCAGTAGAAAATTACATCAGTCTGCCCGTGAGCTTACATAAGAAACATTTATGAATCCTGACCAGTTTCTTATTCCAGATAAAGCTGGAGATTGATTTGTAATAAGATTCTGTAAAAGGGCTTGGGTATGAAAACTGGGACACATTAAAAGAAATTTAGGTAAAAATACAGGTGCATTAATGTCCATCCGACCAACGTCCAGCCAAGGTCTTAAGAATTACAATAGGGAATAAAGATCAATCAATCAATCAAATCCTAAATCAATCCTATTTGCATCTGAATGACAGAAAACTATTACAAGCCAACCCTTATGACACCTGCTGGCAGGAAAGAGAATCACAGTCTTGAACAAAAAAACACGGTAGTGGTTGGGGGTGCATTTCATTTTTTGTGCTTTGCTTAAGCAGGTTTCACCTTATTCGTTTGGAGGTATATATATTCATGTTCACTGAAATACTAAATCTTAAAAGTAAATGATTTGGCACGTTACCTAATGGCAGGATATGCTTTCACATGTAAGAGTTCATTCTGTATTACATTTACAAGTAGACTATGCTGATCTTACCTCCTCTTTTTCACAGATATTTTCTTTTTTAAAGAAGGCATAAAAAGGGCATATTTTTGACAGATTTTTCATCCCCTAGCATTCACATACATATTACAAACCCCTAAAATAATGTTTCCTGTTTTTTCACATTTTGTTCTGTATTTGAAGTTGTCAAATTTAACCTAAATGATGGGAATAAACGCCTGGAGGTGTATAAATATATTGGCCAATGTCAAGTGTCTACTAGGCAGGAATGATAATTGTGCTATGTGTGAACCTTAAGATAACCAGTGTTGTACTGTACTAGTGCAAATCCTTTGAAAATGGGCTCAAATTTGTATAAAAAGAATCTGCAGAAAATAGTTAATACGTGTTGATGTTTGTCGCATCACCCACGGGGTTCATACTGAATCAATGCAATGGGGATAAAACCTGGGTTCCTTGTGCTTCATATAACTTTGAAAGCAACCTCTCATGAAGAAGAAATCTGTCAAGAATATCAACATTATACTCAGACATGGTGATAAATGATTACAAGAAGACTCCTTTTGACAGAAATTATGATGTATATACACTTATCATTGACCATTAATCACTTGTATGGGTGCTGAGCTCTTGAGAAACGTCACTTATTTCAGTCACTCCTTGTAAAGTCTTGAACTTTAGAACTTCTAAAAATGGTGAAAATCACTATAAACATGACCTCATTCCAATACAGCATAATAGCGTGCTCACTATAAAATTGCAAGTAAGCTGGTTTGCTTGCTGCATCTGCTTATTCAACACCGTTACATCAAACAGCTGCACTGTTCTCTGGAACTTCATGTCTAGCTATCGTTGCCTTCCTTTATTCTGCATTCTCATTAGTTTGATGAAAACAGTGAGTAAGAAAAGATGCCCTTGCTCTTTTGTTTTCATGAGCTAGGAGTCTAAACTGCTATGCTATGACTGCTATGTCTGTGATCACTGCATTTTTTCTCCTATTAAATACCATTGTAACTGCAGGTGCATCAAATGTAACTGTAACTCTTCCCCTTGCATGTAATCACAAACATATTACATGAGAAACGGAAAAACAATGTCAACCAAAAAATAATACTAAAAGCACCTAGTAAATGTCTTTTTTTCTTTAAGAAACTAAAATCATGCATTAATTCATCTAGAGTAAATTATATCCCAGTTGTGGTGGGTTCTAGGCATGGAAACATTGGGCACAAGATGGGAATACACAATGGACAGGGTTCTAGCCCATTATAAGACATAATGCAATGAGCCACACAATTATGAACATGAACCATGTTTTTTTGAGCAAGTTTGCTGTGATTGATATTTTGTGGTCACAAAGCTAAAGCTTGTGAGAGCGCAGATACAGGTACAAGCCAACGGCTCCTGCTATCTTTCTTTAGTTTTTGTAACCTGTCACTTATAATTCTTAGACTGAAAGAAAATTGGAATCGACTATCATATATTTAACTAGTCAATAACCATAGTTTATATAAAGTACATAGTATATACCGTATTTTCTGGGCTATAAAGCGCACCGGGTTATAAGGCGCGATATCAATGATTGACTTCTAACGGATCTATTTTCATACATAAAGCGCACCGGGTTATAAGGAGCATGAAATGAAACAAAACTCTCAAGTTCCGTCGGAAGCTCAGTTTGGTCTTTACCTGGCGCAGGGCGTCTTCTTGCTTCCTCCACTTCCGTATCATTGATTCGTTAATGTTGAATTCTCTCGCAGCTGCTCTATGTCCATGTTGTACTGCGTGACTGATAGCGTTGAGTTTGAAATCCGCTTCGAAAATAAATGAATGAATGCACATACCCTAATGCTGAAGCACATACCGTATTACTCCGCGATGCTGCGCACTACGGTGGCCGTAAGCTTCGTAACTTACCAAAGCCGTGCTAAAACATTTTGACAGATTTATGAGCGCCGTGTACCATCTACAATCGGTTCTAGGTCAGAAAGCACAACCAGAATTAATTCATACAGTAGACGCACCGCATTTAAAGGCGCACTGTCGATTGTTGAGGAAGTTAGAGGATTTTAAGTGCGCCTTATGGTCCGAAAAATACGGTAGTTAGTTCTATTAGTTCTAGTTGAAATACTAAGGTATCTTAGGGTAACTATGGGTATACTATGAATCCAGCATGGTTTTACTACTGTACTTGGTAAAACCATGGTAGAGACACCATAGTAACCAAAAAAAAAACAACATGCTAAAACCATAGTTAATTTTCATAAGGGCTAAGGTTAATGAACAGCTGATACACAGACATGTTCATTTTGAATGTGGAAGGTAACCAGAGTGCATATAAGGGGACCCCACCCCACATTGCAAAGGAAAAACATTCAAGCTATATTCTAGCAGCATAACTGTAATGAACTAATAAATGCGTTCAGTGTGTCATAATGTTGTAATCAATTAACATGCTGTTATTAATCTAGAGCTGGAAAATGATTACCACCATCAATAAAGTGAGCTCGACTTAGCTGAGAGTAATCATACTTTTCTGTCGCTTACTTCATTATACCACCTCAATATTTCTTTAATTACACATCTCACTTGTGACCCATTTGTAACTGAGCTGGGTCCAATGAAAGCTGAAATACTTCATAGTCATGTGAGCACAGAACTGAAAGCAATGTTATACACAAAGGCTAGAATAACTGCATTTCTGTGTATCAAGGATGAACTACACGCTTGAAGCTTGCTATTAAATATGTACTTCACTGCAGAGACTGAAGGACTTTGAAACACACACACACACACACACACACACACACACACACACACACACACACACACACACACACACACAGAGCGAGGTGTGTAGGACAGAAGGCCAACCTTTATAACTACAAGTGTCAGAGATATTTAAAAGTATTGCTACATGCGTCTCACTGCAAAGGCTGCCAGATGCACATTACCCAGTTCCTGTCTCTGTGCCCTGGTTGAAAGCCAGATAAAGACTTAAACTGAAACACAGTCAATCTAAAAACCCACCTACAGACATGTAAAGACCATCAAGATCACTTAGAGCATGCTAGACTGGTGCTCGATTACAAAGAAAGAGGTGTTTTAACACTTTATAGTTTTCGTTTCCCAAAACGGAAGAAGCTGAATATCACTGCTCGAGCTTTGACAATATTTTCAGAGAATATGACTAAAATAACTTATAATGGGCAGAACATGTTTATGCTTAGGTATTATCTCTCCTTGTGCTTTATTTAAATCTGAAAATGTACGTTGCTTGGTGAGTAATACATTTATAAAATTGGGAATTATTTTATAGACATTCTGTACAGCTTCAATTGACCAAAGCTAATAGTTTAGTTAGGTACACACTTTTTTTTATTTTTTATTTCCACAATTTAAAGGCAGTGACATGAAACTGAAAGCAACCTCTAATGAAGAAGAAATCTGTCAAGAATATCAACTATTATCCTCAGAGATGTTGATAAATGATTATGAGATAGAAATTATGATGTATATACAATTATCATGGGCTGTTATACTTGTAAGGATGCTGAAATCTTTGGAAACGTCAGTCATTTCAGTCACTACTTGAACTTTAGAACTTCTTGAACTTTAGAATAATAATAAAAAAAAAGTGAAAATCACTTTACACATGACCTCATTCCAATACACCATAATAGCATGCTCACTTGTAAAATTACAAGTACTCTAGCTTGCTTGCTGCATCTGCTTATTCAACTTAGTTACGTCAAACAAAAGCACATTCAATAACATGTTCTATCTCTGTGCCCTCACGGAAAGCCAGATAGACTTACATTGAAACACATTCAATCTAAACCCATCCACAGACAGGTAAAGACCATCAGATCACTTAGAGCATGCTAGACTGGTGAAAGAGAGAGAGAGAGAAGCTTTTAGCACTTTATATCTCTTTTTCCCAAAACGGACGAAGCTGAATATCACTGCTCTGGCACTGAAAATACTTTCAGAGAATATCTGGATGGTTGGTTCTGGGTTGTTCTCCGAGCTTGGCAATTGTATTGCAATACAATTGCCAAGCTCGGAGAACAACCCAGAACCAACCAACTCAACCCGGGCTACCAATATTCAAAATTCTTTCAAATATCTGGATGATTAAAACAACTTTTAATGGGCAGAACCTGTTTATGCTTAGGTATTATCTCAAGTTAGGGTTCACTACTTCATTCCTTTGAAAGGTTGTTATACAGGGGCATTGCTTCCTCGTGGTTTACCTCGTGTTATGTTAGACCTTTGTTACTGGCACTTGTTTCTTTTCATCACACATTGCAGAAATGTAATACTGACATTAAAAGGCACTGCTATATCTTTATCTTATATCTTGGTTAGCAGATTTTAGATTGATCTGGGTGGCATCATATTATCTAGTACCATATTTGTTTAAAAGCTGCTTACCTCTTGTTTTGAAGTTACACCTCATTGCAAGCAATTATCAGTTGATCAAACTTTAAATGAATACGTCAGCCAATTTATGTTAGATCACTTCATAAGTGGATTTTGGGTATATTACCTCATCATAATGTAGTACAGATATGAGCTGTTCAACGTCCATCCGATCAACATCCGTTCGCTTTAATGACACACGTCTTAAAAATTATAATCAATTAATAGAAAATAAAAATCTGTCTTTTAACTCTGGACATTGCGGCCATAAACAGCTGGTCACCTCAACAACCAATCAACACTGGGATCCACAAGCTGAGAGGAGTTAGAGTTTAAGAGCAGAAGTTTGTCAATCGTATGTGCCTGTCCTATTATAAGTAGTACTATTTGTTTGTCCCTCCACCACCTGTATATTCTCTCTAACCTATAACTATATAAACTCGTTCACATGCACTTGTTTCATCTGGCTGATCTTCTGTGTTGTTCGTAATACTTTCTATCAATGCATTTGTGTCTTCCGTTAAACTAAAATTTCAGGTCCATCATACCATCCTCTTAAGTGTTATGGCTTTCCCCTAGACAGGGTTATAACAATACATTACTGTATTTTCCATAATTATTATGAATTTCCATCATTTAAAAATGTGGTGGCATTAGTGATGTTGTGTAGATGGGAGCATTCCACTCATGTTTTCAGCATTCTCCCTGACATATGAACACATAGTTAGCACACTGTTTTCTTGTGAAAATACCCTTTTTGTCTAAATTACAGTAACATAAAATAAATAAATAATTAAGCTATGTGACTATGGTAATGTCCGCTCAACATCCATTTTGGTTGATGTTTACATCAGATTAACATCCATGGTACAGTACATATATAACCGATTATATACAGTGGTGCTTGAAAGTTTGTGAACCCTTTAGAATTTTCTATATTTCTGCATAAATATGACCTAAAACATCATCAGATTTTCACACAAGTCCTAAAAATAGATAAAGAGAACCCAGTTAAACAAATGAGACAAAAATATTATACTTGTTAATTTATTTATTGAAGAAAATGATTCAATATTACATATTAATGAGTGGCGAATGTATGTTAACCTTTGCTTCTTGTAACTGTTGATCAGTCCTGCACACCAGCTTGGAGGAATTTTAGCCCATTCCTTCGTACAGAACAGCTTCAACTCCGGGATGTTGGTGGGTTTCCTCACATTAACTGCTCACTTAAGGTCTTTCCACAACTTTTTGATTGGATTAAGGTCAGGACTTTGACTTGACCATTCCAAATCATTAACTTTATTCTTCTTTAACCATTATTTGGTAGAACAACTTGTGTGCTTAGGGTTGTTGTCTTGCTGCATGACCCACATTCTCTTGAGATTCAGTTCATGGACAGATGTCCTGATGTTTTTCCTTTAGAATCCTCTGATATAAATCAGAATTCATTGTTCCATCACTGATGGCAAGCCGTCCTGGCCCAGATGCAACAAAACAGGCCCAAACCATGATACTACCACCACCATGTTTCACAGATGGGATAAGGTTCTTATGCTGGAAGGCAGTGTTTAATTCTATTTTTAGTTTAGTTCTATTAGTTCTATTTTGGTCTCATCCATCCACAAAACATTGTTCCAATAGCCTTCTGGCTTGTCCATGTGATCTTTAGCAAACTGCAGATGAGCAGCAATGTTCTTTTTGGAGAGCAGTGGCTTTCTCCTTGCAACCCTGCCATGCACACCATTGTTGTTCAGTGTTCTGCTGATGGTGGACTCATGAACATTAACATTAGCCAATGTGAGAGATGCCTTTAGTTGCTTAGAAGTTACCTTGGGGTCCTTTGTGACCTCACCAACTATTACACGCCTTGCTCTTGGAGTGATATTTGTTGGTCAACCAGTCATGGGCAGGGTAACAATGGATTTGATTTTTTTCCATTTGTACACAATCTGTCCGACTGTGGATTTTTGGAGTCCAAACTCCTTAGAGATGGTTTTGTAAACTTTTCCAGCGTTATGAGCTTCAACAACTTTTTTTCTGAGGTCCTCAGAAATCTCCTTTGTTCGTGCCATGATACACTTCCACAAACATTTGTTGTGAATAATTTGCTCACTTTGATAGATCCCTGTTCTGTGCTCACTCCCACCTGATTGTCATCCCATTGATTGAAAACACCTGAGTCTAATTTCACCTGCGAATTAACTGCTAATCCTAGAGGTTCACATACTTTTGCCACTCACTAATATGTAATATTGGATCATTTTCCTCAATAAATAAGTGAACAAGTATAATATTTTGTCTCATTTGTTTAACTGTGTTCTCTTGTGTGAAGATCTGATGATGTTTTAGGTCATATTTATGCAGAAATATAGAAAATTCTAAAGGGTTCACAAACTTTCAAGCACCACTGTATCTATAATATTAACTTGATATAAAAAATTAACCCCTATATTACTCTATGGCATTCATACAATGTCCATGTTGCATAACACATGATTTCACAGTACATGGATGTTAAGTGACACATATCTGCATAGTAATGCGTGTTTTACTATATTTGTGGTATTCAAACATGGTACAAACCACACTAAATAAATGTTTCGTAGAATACCGTTGAGATATTCTATAAAGACATGTAAGATGTGTTTTTTTCTCGGCAGGAAAGACTGAAGATTCAGGAAAGACCGACTCAGGTGGGATTCAGTTCAGACAGACAGCAAAAACAAAGGACTTCAGTTTTTTCTGAGCCACTGTTTGTAAGCAAACTGCTTACATTCTTGAAGCCACGGTAGAGGATCTGCAGCTCCTTCCGGGAGAAGCGGGTCTGGGATTCAAGCTGCTCCAAGCCTTCAGGTCTGTGGCGCACAGCTGACAGCTCCAGCTCATCCTCAGCACTGTCTGTGGAAGACAATCACAGCGATCATCAGTCACTCTGTCTTTACTGCATGTCACAAATTAAAAAGATTACAAAGGAGTCTGGGATTTACCAGACAATCACTTCTGGTTATATATTTAAGTGATATAGGTGATGTGTAGACAAACATCTATAATTCTCACTTGAGTAGACCACAGTGTAGCTTGTACATTCTCCATTATCCCCATAAATTTTACAAGCATGCCATGCTGCCTTGTCCTTGTTTCTAAAACATGTAAACATTTTGAGTGTTGCTAAGCTACAACCACATTTAAGTTGTTCCCAATGTCTAGTGAAGTATTGCTTTAGTCTAACCATGATGTTAGACTAAATCATTTGTACAGTTTCTTCTGATTAGCTGGACTTCTCACCATGAGTTATCATACAATACATTTCAAAAGGCAGCACTCAAAAACAGTGTACCGGTACCCTTGTACACAACAAAAAAATCATATACTAGTATAAAAGCATATATGTTTAAGCCTTTCTCAGAGGAGAAGTTAGATATTCACTAAACAACTACATTATATGTAGAAACAGACTGATTTGGGTCTCTGGATATCAATGAAACAATGTTTACTCATATCAGTCAAGTACTTTGGTACTGACTGTGGTAGCCTAGCGGTTAAGGTACTGGACTATGTACCAAAAGGTCCAGTGTTCAAATCCCACCTCTGCCAAGCTGCCACTGTTGGGTCCTTGAGCAAGACCCTTAACCCACAATTGCTTGGATTGTAAGACTGTATCAATTGTAAGTCGCTCTGGATAAGGGCGTCTGCTAAATGCTGTAAATGTAAATGTACTTTAAAGGGTTTGGTACCTGGCTATGAAGTAACTACTCAACAACACCTTCACAATAAAATTGTTAATATATTGCCTTACTTTATCTGTATAATCAGTGCCTATATTAAATCATCATACCCCATTGAAAGTCTATTAAAAGATGATTTTCCAGCTTTATTAAGACATAATGATTTCGTGATTTTGATTTTATTTTAGACATCATGACTTCAGTCCAAAATCTGACCACAAAAAGTATTTTGTCACATGGAATCGGGAGCACCAATGCTACACAGAGGGATCATTTTAAAGCCCCTTTTTGTATCCTTCTCCTCACTTGTGCCTTTCCACAACTTCATCACGGAGCCCTTTTTAATACATCTTTACATCCATGGTGAATGGTTGGCATTACCATGCTCTTCTAGTAGTGTAATCCTCAAGGAACAGCTCATTTTATTCTGAAGTAATTAAGACCACTACAGCTGATGTTAGACTAAATAGTCTGCTGTGTGGTGACTGGTTACAACTGAGCAAGTTTATACTGGTTACTCCATTTAGCTGATCACTTACCCAAACCACATATTTGCTGATCTGCTAGCAAATTTAGTTTTTTAACAAAATGCTGTTTTTACTTTGATAGAGAGAGTTATGATGTGTAAATACAGCAACAGAACGTTAGATTTACACTATATTTCAATTATCATGGGGAATTGCCTTGAACATAGAGTAAATGCTCAATTTAGATTCCAAAATGATTAATAAAAGAGCAGTGTTAACATTGATTTGGATTGATTGCTTGATTGAAGTCCAAGAACCTATGAAATCATTGGGAAGAATTAGTTGTGTTGGCAGAGGTAGGCTCTCGATTATGAGAGGGTATTAACAATTGCTGTTAGAGTTGGTTGTGGTCATAGGAGTGTGAGTGGTATCCTGAAGAAACAAAGAGAGATTGGATCTTGAAACGATAATGTAACTCCTGGAAAAATGACTACAAGGGAGCAGGCATTTTGGTCAGAAAGAGAAAGCAAGATTTTAAGTGGTGTTTTAAAAGGAGCAGAGTGCATAGAATGGAGTTCATTTATATCATTTAAAAAGCCTTTATGAAAGTGTTTCAGGGTAGGCTGACGAGCTCAGCAAGGCTAGCGGTTTATAATGGTTACTCGAAAGGGGAGGATGACTTATGAAAACCATGTGTTTTACTAACTAAATTTTAATAAGGTGCTTCGGTGGTGCAGCAACCTAATATGCTAGTCCACCACTGCAGGGACTCGTATCCCACCTGCACCTGTGTTCTGTGGGGAAAGCCACTGGAACCCCCTGAATATGACCAGGACAAAGCAGGAGCAACAAACTGGGGTGATTAATAATCTGCCAGAATGTTTCAAAATGTTAATTTCATTATGATGTTGAGAGGTATGGTGCCCATTTGGCCAAGTCATGCATTAGGTCACTTTAAATTGGCCCATGACTAGTGTGCTGATACAGCCTTGTGACTGTCGTGAATACAGCCATTGATACTGATGTGACGTTAAATAAAACTAATGAACAATAAAAAAAGAAATCTCATTTTGATGCATTGTGTTTTCTCATAATGTATGCATGATATATGCTCTGTACTGCTTTATTACTTTAATGGCATTACCTTTCCAGAGGGAAGAAATTCTGTTTACCTGTAGCCAGGTAGGTTAACCATTCTTTTATGTCTTTCATCCAACGACATATTGTTAAAATGTAATGGTTGTAATTGTGAAATATCGTCACACATTTCAAATGCCCTTAGGGTTCCATTACACACTGACAGTCGAATGAATGGCTTAGAGGCAAATATGAAATATTCTAGCATTAATCAGAAGCCGTATGGAGATACCAGTACCCTCAAAGCATAAAAGCCATAATTGGCACCATGTGCTTGATGAGTGTGATTGCCAGACTCTTCGCTCAGTCAACATAAAATTATGTCATGACCATACAATGCAGTGCTGAATTTAGATTCCAAAATGATTAATAAATGAGCTGTGTCAACACTGATTAGGAAAAATGTGTTGAAGTTCAAGAATAAACCTATGAAATCATTGTTAAGATTTTTTTTTTCCAAAGGAAAGCTATTAACAGTGAGTAATTGCTGTTAGAGTTGGTTATGGTCAGGAGTGTGAATGGTATCCTTAATAAACAAAGAAAGACTGGATCACGAAAAGATAATGTAACTCCTGGAAGAGTGGTTACAAGAGAGGAGGCATTTTGGTCAGAAGGAGCAAGCAAGATAGGTTTTAAATGGAGCACAGTGCGTAGGATGGAGTTCATTTAGATCATTTAAAAAGTCTCTTTGAAAGTACATCAGGATGGGGTGAGGAGGTCATCAAGGCTTGTGGAGCATATACCCATAAAAAACAAGCAATTTGGCACTTTCTGTGTTCAAAGATGGATCAAAGCTTCTTCTGGCCTTTTAACACAGATAATACATACAAGGCGTAGCAAATACATCATCTCTCTTACAGCTCCACTGTGTCTCGCTGTCTTCACATCCCATTATACACCTGATAAAAGACAGAATGATTGGTTCAAAAAACCATAACCATTCAGCTGTTATCAGACCTGATAGTCCAGGGCTTTGGGTCTGTAAGGGGCACTCAACCATGAAATATATCCTCACACAAGTGAGGTCTGTTAGTGGTACTGCTCTGAACAGCGGCATGACTCAGATAAGGGCTATATGACAGTTTTTGTTCAGATGGTTAACAGTGTTTTTGTATGGTATATAGCACACCAAATAGCACTAGCAGTGATATATATTGAAAAGATTTAAGGAAGAAGATGGCACTGCAGCTTCAAATCACATTTAATTCCTTTAAACCTGTGTCTTATTTCATTTGCCTTTGATTTTTTTTTTCTTCTAACACAGAGTTAAGATCTTTCTCCAAACTTCTTTTGTCTTGTCTTTCATTACATGTTTAAATTAAATCCACTAGATCGAAGACCTTCATGACATTTCTACTTGTTTTGGAACTAGTTTAAAGGACCCACTAAATTGGAAACTGTTGCCAATATATTGACAATGTCATAACATTAATAGTGATATTAGTAAGTTTATTATTTTTATTTTATACAAATTTGATTCCTCCAAACTTACATTGAGTTGTAAGTACAGTATGTATCTATGTCCACCTACAGTGGGGCAAAAAAGTATTTAGTCAGCCACTGATTGTGCAAGCTACTTAGAAAGATGAGAGAGGTCTGTAATTTTCATAATAGGTACACTTCAACTATGAAACAAAATAAGAAAAAAATCCAGGAATCACACTGTAGGATTTTTAAAGAATTTAATTGTAAATTAAAATAAGTATTTGGTCAATAAATTTGGTTCAACTCAATACTTTGTAACATAACCTTTGTTGTCAATGACAGCGGTCAAACGTTTCCTGTAAGTCTTCACCAGGTTTGCACACACTGTAGCTGGTATTTTGGCCCATTCCTCCATGCAGATCTCCTCTACAGCAGTGATGTTTTGGGGCTGTTGCTGGGCAACACAGATTTTCAACTCCCTCCACACATTTTCTACGGAGTTGATGTCTGGAGACTGGCTAGGCCACTCCAGGACCTTGAAATGTTTTTTTTTTACCAGCCATGTTCCAGCTTCTCTCACTGCTCTCACTGATGGAAGGTGGTTTTAAAATCTCACAATGCATGGCCCCGTTCATTCTTCCCTCAACACGGATCAGTCGTCCTGTCCCCTTTGCAGAAAAACTGCCCCAAAGCATGATGTTTCCACCCCCATGCTTCACAGTAGGTATGGTGCAACTCAGCATTCTTCTTCCTCTAAACACGGCGAGTTGAGTTTTTACCAAAAAGTTCTATTTTGATTTCATCTGACCACATGATATTCTCCCAATCCTCTTCTGGATCATCCATATGCTCTCTGGCAAACTTCAGATGGGCCTGGACATGTACTGGCTTAAGCAGGGGGACACGCCTGGCACTGCAGGATCTGAGTCCCTCTCGGTGTAGTGTGTTACTGATGGTAGTCCTTGTTACTTTGATCCCAGCTCTCTGCAGGTCATTCGTCAGGTCATCATTCATCATTTTCTTACAATTGCTCCCACAGTTGATTTATTCATATCAACCTGCTTTCCTATTGTAGATTCACTCTTCCCAGCCTGGTGTAGGTCTACAATTTTCGTCTTGGTGTCCTTTGACAGCTCTTTGGTCTTGAGTTTGGAGTCTGACTGTTTGAGGTTGTGGACAGGTGTCTTTTATACAGATAATGAGGTCAAACAGGTGCCATTAATACAGGTGACAATTGGAGGACAGAAGAGCCTCTTAAAGAAGAAGTTACATGTCTGTGAGAGCCAGAAATCTTGCTTGTTTGTGGGTGACCAAATACTCATTTTCCACCATGATTTACAATTAAATTCTTTAAAAATCCTACAACGTGATTTCCTGGATTTTTTTTCCTCATTTTGTCTCTCATAGTTGAAGTGTACCTATCATGAAAATTACAGACCTCTCTCATTTTTCCAAGTAGGAGAACTTGCACAATCAGTGGCTGACTAAATACTTTTTTGCCCCACTGTATGTCCATCTATGTCGTTTGGCATGTCTAGCAATCAGTTCTTGCAGATATGATGGAAAAAATATTAGCTCACTTTCTGCAGCACCACCACTTATTGCTTGTAAGTCATTTTTCTTGGAATCATGAAGCTCATCTCAGCTCAACAGAGTACTACTCTTTCCAGTTATCCAGTGTACAGTGTCTGGGTTCCTATGCTTATTTTAAAATTTTGTCAATCAAATATGGCCATTTCTTTGAAATGTCAAACCAGAGTTGTCTTACTATTTCATGAAACAGCCATCTGGGGACCTGTAAGGCATTTGTTTCTTAAACTGCCCTGTACTTTTACTTTTCTGCACAGTTTCTATCCTTCTTAGATCCAGTTTGCCCTCTTCTTCTCAGACAGTGGCAGACTTGTATAAAATTTCTTGGTTGTATGGAATGGTTTTTGTTTTGCAAAAAACATTGTTGACTAGAAAGCCATTTTTTAAACCCTTTTGCCATTTTTGATTATAAATTCAGTAATGTCAGTGTGGCACATACTTTCCGAGTCAAGAGAAACAATTTGCTATATTGAACATAGTTTAGCTGTGTTAAAACAATTACAAGCTTATTATTTAAGTTATTATTTAAACACTAATGTAAGGGCTTAAATCCACAATTTCAACCATTAAATAAATGTAATTATTTATTTCAATAGTAGAAAGTACATCATTTATATAAAGTATTAAATTTATATATACTTAAAGTACATTTTATATATATATATATATATATATATATATATATATATATATATATATATATATATATATATATAATATATATATATATATATATATATATGGTGCTGTGTTGATCTTTTGTAGGCAATTAATAAATAAAGGCCTTAACTCCAATCCAGTGTATAGACCCCTTTGGTAGATGAAATTCTTTTAGATCCAAGTGGACCTCGCTCGGGTAATGAAACCAATTCATTATTATTTCTATTTGCACAGTTTTTCAAAATACTACTGTATACATATAGCCTAAAACAAAACTCCTTTCTGAAGTAACACTAACCTTTGACAAATAAAGTGCACATACATAAACCAATCAGCATTAACATTTAAAGTCACTGACAGGTGAAGTGAATAACAGTGACCATACCACACTCTGGGCAATGTTCTACTGGGAAACCTTGAGTTCTGGCATTCATGTGGCTGTTACTTTGATACCTGCCTAAAATATTGTTGCAGACCAAGTATAAACCTCCATGTAAACGGTATTTCCTGTTGCCAGTAGCCTCTTTCAGCAGGATAATGCACTGAAATTGTTCAGAAATGGTTTGATGAACATGACAAAGAAGATGATGACTCGGCCTATATATTCCCCAGAATTTAATCCACTTGAGCATCCGTGGGATTTGCTGGATAAACATGTCCAATCCATGGAGGCCCCTCACAACTTACAGTACTTATAGGATCTCCTGCTAACTTCTTGGTGCCAGATACTACAGGACACCTTTAGAGGAGTCCATGCCTTTACATCCATGAGAAGGACATACAAAATATTGTGTATATACAAAACAAAAACAGTTAACTGAGGAGAACATATTGTATGAATACAAAACCATTCTTTTTGAATACAGGCCCAGAAATCTACTGCAGTCCACCGGGTCTGTGCCAAGACTATAATTCTATTATTATGACACAAGTGGATTCTGTGTCACAAATGAATATGTTCTAAATAAAAAGAA
Organism: Ancistrus triradiatus; assembly: GCA_025084515.1. Lineage (NCBI taxonomy): Eukaryota > Metazoa > Chordata > Actinopteri > Siluriformes > Loricariidae > Ancistrus > Ancistrus triradiatus. The sequence goes on along the minus strand of JAJAGP010000588.1, from coordinate 116,190 downwards.
CAAATATACAGTACATTTATGCAGGAAAATGACTGATTTTATATAAAGAAATTTTATTATGAGAGCTGACAATAAACTATGTTCAAGAAATAACTGTCTACCTGGCTGTCCAGGGTGTGTAAATCAGCACAAACTCCACCAATCATGAAGCATTCTACTTGCCTCGCATTTGAATGCATATGATGTGAATTTGGCAAAAACACTTCAAGGAAGGGCTGAATCTAGTAGACCTATATTTATGCTTTACAATCATGTCATCAAATGAAAAAGATGCACTAGAGAATTTACTGGCAGTATATTTGCTTATTATATTCATACCAATCATGTACAAGTAAGCTTAGTCTTCAAACTGCAGGTAGCTCTCGCAGTACGTGAGTGAGCGAGATGCCCATTGAAGTATAGATACCTGATAGCAAAACCTCTTCTCTCTCTTCAAATGGTATTTTCTTGTACAGTAATGAGCCTTTTAATGCCATCTGGTCAACATCGGTTTACTTTAACATATGAGGTCATATGTAAATCTTATATACACCTTAAGTCACATCTGAATGAAGAAAAACTAGCATCAGCGGACCCTTGCGACACCCGCTGACAGAAAAGAGAATTGTAGTATTGAAGGCAGAAAGCATACCTTTGGTTTTTGTTATTGGTAAGTGTTTCAAATTGATCAAAGATACAAACACAAGTATTGTATTGTACAGTACTGTACTGCAGTGCACTAAATGCTGTACCCTACTGCATATTGTACTTTAATATTGTGTTCTATTTAATATTATTGTTCAAAATACAACACTATGTGCAAAGTATTTAAACTACTGTGTGAGTATAAGGTAACGTCCGGTCAACATCCATTTTGGTCAGTGTATTGTTTCACAAAAGGTAATGCGGACTTAAACAGTGCACACCTAAATATGCACTATTCCCTTTTATGATGCAAAAATACTTGTCCATGATATTGCCAATACTATCAATTTAATAAACTTTAAAAATGCTGCTGCTGCTGAGAGAGAGAGAGAGAGAGAGAGAGAGAGAGAGAGAGTCCATTACATTCACATGAACTTGGAGAACTTGCTTTGTATAGTGGCAGACGGTTTTATGGTGGCGGTGCAGAGGAAGAGCTTGCGGAGCCGTGCTCCAACTCCACTCCTGCCACTGTTCAGATGACAGGAGGAACCTACGACATCATCAGCATGGTTAGCAGAGTCCAACAGCACATGAGGACCCACTGTACATGCATGCAGAGGTGGAGCAAGCATATTTGTAATTGTGTTTGGGTAATAATGAGTTAAGGGATGAATAATGAGTTATAAATGTTAGGAAAAAGGTGCCATGCCTCGGCCTAATTAATAACACACTGATGCTAGACCAACTAAACAGACCACATACATCATTTTCACAGCTTTTATAGCCCTGTTATGGGAGTCATTGCATGGCCACAGGTTTACAAACTGCCACTGAACTCACTCCATATGCAATTAAATAAAAGTGCATTAAATGAAAGCCAGGCATCTTGGACTTTGTGCTACCTTAGGTATTAAGTATGATGTATGTGTACTGGAAAACTGGTCTTAAATAAATACATCATCAATGATCTCATGACACGTTATAGAAGATCACTCAGTGATGTCATGGTATCAAAAGAAGGCTGCACAACCTAAATGCAGGCTACCATTGTTATTTTTACTGCTATTTAATTTTTCTATTATAAATGTACAACCCTACATCAGAAAAAGCTGTGAAATGCAGTGTTTCATACATCAACTTTTATTTAATTGCAGACAGTATGAACCCAAGATATTTAATGTTTTGTCTTCCAGCTTATTTTCATTTGTTAATATTCACCCCCTGCATTTCTGCCCTGCAAGACATTCCAAAATAGTTGGGACGGGGGCAATTTATGGCTAGTAATGAGGCAAAAACTAAATGATATGATTTCAAACAGTTGATATCAACAGGTGATTATAAACATTATTTGTTACAAAAGCTGTATCCACGAAAGAGTCTTTGAGTTTGTCTCTCCAGTTTGTTAACAAATGTGTGAGAAATTTTTGGAAATGTTTAAAAACCATATTCCTCAAAGAAAATGAAGGGATTTGCATATTTCTTCGTCTATAGTGCATAATATCATAAATGATTCAAGGAATCTGGAGGAAGTTCAGTGCATAAAGACCAAGGGCACAAGCCTAAGCTGAAGAGGCGTGATCTCCGCTCCCTCAGATGGCACTGCATCAGGAACCAGTATTCATCAGTAACAGAAATAACCATATGGGCTAGGGATTGCTTTGGCAAACCTTTATCAAGCTCTACAATAGGGAGTTACATTCACAAATTCCACTGAAAACTTTATTGTGCAAAAAAGAGCCTTATGTTAATCACTGTGTATCGTGGTCAGAACAATCAGTATTCCAGAACTTATTGGGAAGAAATGGACACCATGTGCTCCTAACCAACGACAAAAAGGACCATTCAGACTTTTATCAGCAACAAGTCCACAACCCAGGATCTGTCATGGTATGAGGTTGTGTCAGTGCCCTTGGCTAAGGTCATTTACACTTCTGTGATGGCAGCATTAATGTAGCAAAGGTACATTGAGATTTTAGAGCAACATATGCTGCCTTCAAGACAACATCTTTTCCAGGGACGTTCATGCATTTCTCAAAAATGCAAAACCACACACAGCACTCATTACAAAGGCATGACTGAGGAAGAAGAGCACACGGGTACTGCTCTGGCCTATCCACAATGACAACCCCATATTTCTGCACATATTTTTCCATGTGTTTGCAGGAAGAATGAGACCAAATACCACCTGAAACACTAAATCTCTAGGTATCCTTGGTACCAAAACGTCTTCTAGGTTTTGTGAGAAGGAATGGTGACATTACAACATGGAAAATGCTTTACTGTTCCAACTTATATTTGGAATGTGTTGAAATGCAGGCATTGAGGTATATTAACAAATGAAATTAAGTTGAGCAGATAAAACTTGGAAAGCAATATATTCTCTTCATACTTCGTTCTGAAATGAAAGAAAAGCCTAAATAAATGCAAGAAACACTGTTTTTTTTATTTGCAGTTTTCATACCATCCCAACTTTTCTCTGATTTTGGGTTGTACTTCAATTAATGGAGAGTCTTCATATTTTCAGTGTAAGATTAAGCCAATTAACTATGAGACATTCAATAACCTTTGTTTTCCATTTTTAACCAATGGTGCCAGTAATTCCAGAGCTGACTGTTATTCATGAAAGAGACAAAATGCTTCTGACTGTGTAGTGAGACTGTAAAAAAGAAAGAAGCAGCATAGAAACCAGTGGAACATGTGCTACAACAGTCCAGTAACAATTCATTTTATTATTTAGCTTTTTTCTACACTTTGTGATGCATAAACACTTTTGCCATCAGCCTCAGTCTGCAGTTTGGTTGCAACTCCTCGCATAAGTGTTTCTGGCACAGCAGTAATGTAAAGCTGTACATGACCCTGAAACACTGATGAAACTCTCAGTGCAAGACTTTAAAGAGAGAGTGGGAGGGAGACGAGCTTTCCTACACAGCTAGTTATCCATCAGCCCACAAACCTGTGTAATTATGAAAAGTGCTCACATAGCAAGCCAAGGCGCTGTGATGGAGGAGATGTCACAGCTGGAAGCATGGTAAACTCACTCAAGCAGGGAATGCTTTTGGCAGCTTGGAGGAATATTGTAAGAGCAGATAACTGGAGATAAGTCCGATCAGTATTTGGCAGGAGTACAAGTTGAACAGCTCTTAATGCTTTGTTAAGTTGGATAATGTTAATGGGTCCTCTGGAATGCAAGAAATTAAAGAGCATACACTTTCATATGGTGCCTTCTGGATCACTATTTACTTAATATCATTTTCTGTTTGTAAATGGACTATAAATATAAACACATTTTCACAATACACTGCTTAAGTGCTCACAAAAGAGCCAACAATTTACTATTTTCTTATGACGTTCTCTGCTATGTGTAAGGTGAAAATCATTAAAGTACGCTTTCAAGTTTTTACTTATTTTACTTTTCTGCATTTTTACTACAATAAAACAGCTCTAAAAAGTAGCAGCCTGAAGAATGCTTTAAGGGTGCACAGTTGGCATAGCAGTCTTAACATATTATCTCACCACAGTGGACACCGATAGTGAAGTCTCTCAGCAATGCCTATGGCCTAGCCTCAGGCTTCATAGACACAATTGGCCTATTTGAGGGAGGGCAGACCACACAATGTATCATGTATCTACTACTGCAATAGTCTCCACTGTAGGCCAAGACACTGGCATATTGATACTTGATATTTGTACTGACAACCTTGGTGCCCTACGGCATTGTCGGAGGGCACCAAGTTTGTCAGTACAAATATCAAGCATCAAAAAAGTGTCTAGTCAGCCACTGACTGTGCAAGTTCTCCTACTTAGAAAGATGAGAGAGGTCTTTAATTTTCATCATAGGTACACTTCAACCATGAGAGACAAAATAAGAAAAAAAAATCCAGGAAATCAGATTGTGGGTTTTTTAAAGAATTTAATTGTAAATTATGGTGGAAAATAAATATTTGGTCACCCACAAACAAGCAAAATTTCTGGCTCTCACAGACCTGTAACTTCTTTAAGAAGCTCTTCTGTCCTCCACTCATTACCTGTATTAATGGCACCTGTTTGACCTCATTATCTGTATAAAAGACACCTGTCCACAGCCTCAAACAGTCAGACTCCAAACTCAACCATGGCCAAAACCAAAGAGCTGTTGAAGGACACCAGGAAGAAAATTGTAGACCTGCACCAGGTTGGGAAGAGTGAATCTACAATAGGCAAGCAGGTTGGTGTGAATAAATCAACTGTGGGAGCAACTGTAAGAAAATGGAAGACATACAAGATCATTGATAATCTCCCTTGATCTGGGGCCCCACGCAAGATCTCATCCCGTGGGGTCAAAATAATCAAAAATCCCAGAACTACATGGAAGGGACCTGATGAATGACCTGCAGAGAGCTGGGACCATAGTAGCAAAAGCTACCATCAGTAACGCACTATGCCGAGAGGGACTCAGATCCTGCAGTGCCAGGCGTGTCCCCCTGCTTAAGCCAGTACATGTCCAGGCCCGTCTGAAGTTTGCCAGAGAGCATATGGATGATCCAGAAGAGGATTGGGAGAATATCATGTGGTATAATATCAGAAATTTTTGGGGCGGCACGATGGCTCCGTGGGTAGCATCGCCGCCTCACAGCAAGAAGGTCCTGGGTTCAGTCCCAGTTTGGAGTGACCTGGGTCCTTTCTGTGTGGAGTCTGCATGTCTTTCCCGTGTCTGCATGGGTTTACTTCGGTTACTCCGGTTACTCCACATTCTAAAGACATGCAAGTTAGGTTAATTGATTACATTAAAATGACCTGGTTTGAGTGTGGTCTCTGGCGACAGACGGAGCGACGCATCGGCTGGAGTAATCTTGGTCGCATCAAGAGGCTGTGATCGGACCCCGCATCCGGCGGGACAAGCGCCAGGAAAATGATGATCAATATCAGATATTTTTGGTAAAAACTCAACTCGTCATGTTTGGAGGAAGAAGAATGCTGAGTTGCATCCCAAGAACACCATACCAACTATGAAGCATGGGGATGGAAATATCATGCTTTGGGGCAGTTTTTCTGCAAATGGGACATGACGACTGATCCATATTAAGGGAAGAATGAACGAGGCCATGTAAGGTAAGATTTTAAGCCAGAACCTCCTTCCATTAGGGAAAGCATTGAAGATGGAACATGGCTGGGTCTTCCAGCATGACAATGATCCCAAACACACCGCTCGGGCAACGAAGGAGTGGCTCGGTAAAAAGCATTTCAAGAGAACCTGCTGACGTTCAAACCAATTATCAGAATGGGGAAGAAAAATAATTTAGGTGAGCATAGCATTGTTGTTGGTGAAAGAGGAGCTTGTCTGGATATTTCAGAAACTGCTGATGGGTTTAAAGAGAATGGTCCAAAAGCGAGAAAATACCCAATGAGTGGCAGTTCTCAGGGTGAAAATGCCTTGTGGATGCCAGAGGTCAGAAGAGAATGGGCAGACTGGTTCAAGCTGATAGAAAGGAAACGGCAATTCAAATAACCACTTATTACAATCGAGGTATGCAAAACAGCATCTATGAAGTCACAACATGTCAAACCTTGAAGCAGATGGGCTACAGCATCAGGTGCCAGGTAAGTCAAATTCCGCAAATCGGACAATAGAAGACTATGACTTTCGGATGGTAGGGTCAGAATTTGGTGTAAACGACATGAAAGCATGGATCCATCCTGTTTCATTAAGGGTGCTGGTGATGGTGTAGTGGTGTGCGGGACACCCGATCTCAATACAATAGACCACCTTTGGGAATTGGTGGAACTGGAGATTCAAATGGATGTACAGGTGACCAATTTGCAGCAATTGTGTGATACTATCATGTCAGAAAGGTTCAACATCTCTGAAGAATGTTGCCAGGAGATGATTGAATCTATGCAACAAAGAATTAAGGCAGTTTTGAAGGCAAAAGGTGGTCCAACCCGGTACTAACAAGGTGTACCTAAAAAATTGTCGGTGAGTGTAACATGAACGCAAAAATAAAAAAATGTATTTTGGACCTTTTTCCAGCAGTTTATGTCACAAAAAGGAGAAAATAAAATGGGTATGTGATTTACAGGTAGGGTTAATAATGCCTTAATTATGATACACAAGCAGTACATGTTGTTTGGCCTTCAGTGATATTTTGCTTCTCATATATTGAAAAAAGACGACATACTGAATTAAATGCACAGTACTCAAAATGCTGTGCTGACGATGGAAAAGTTTCATGCAGTTTCATGCATCTGCCACAAATCATGCCTGAAAAATCGGTCACACAGATGTACTTTTGCCATCCTATAAAAAGATTTTTCTAAAATGTCTGGAAGCCAGTTATTGGAAAGATATTTCTGTGTGAAATGTTTCCACACGGCGCTTCCTGAGAGCAATCCTATCACCACTGCTGTCCAGAGCACCATGGCCTAAATCCAAAGGGGAAATGAAGTGAGAGACCCTGAACACCTCACAGCTAGATCAATAAAAGTGTGAGCTGAACATTTTTATCACGGGAAGCATCACAGACATTATGAGTTAGTTGGGTATAGTAGTTTTCTATTTTTTCATTCCGTTTTCTCCTTTTGATGTGACTTAAAAGGAAACTGGCATAGTATATTGTAGCTGACCATGCCAAATCAATAGCACACCGAATAGAGTGTGCTACTGGATTTGTACTTCAGCATGAACACATATGGCCCTGAGCAGTGTTTTGACCTACTGGTGATTAATATTAATCCTGGGAAGTTACAAAAGTAACTGCACTGTGCTGTCATTTGCAGCAGTATACTTGGCGGTATTTCTGTTTTGTTCTGCATCATAACTAAATCAAGAGCAGCAAAGCCTGCTAAGGTTAGCGAAAGTATATGGGGTGGGTACCTGGGATGGAGCGAAAGAAGCCAAATGCATTGCTAAATTAGTTCAAATAAAGGTTAACAACTAAGGAATATCTCTCATCTTAAATAATGATGACATCATACCGCTGGGCTTGATGTATGTACTCCAGAACCTAGATTCATATGGACGACCATAACCCTGTATAAAATCAATCAAAAGCCATGTGGGCATTGGTATAGTAAATTACTTATGAGGATGTGTAATTATATAATACAATGTTAAGTCAGCTAGGATATATGCTGTATTTCTGAGTCTGGACATTTTCATTTTTCTGCACTTTGACATTTTCTCCAGAGTCCAGGGTTAATTTATAACTTCCCATTTCCTGCTGGCATCCATCAGATTTCTCAGTGTGTCTGCAGCTATTTTATGTATGTAGCATGGCCAAATGATGTTTCAGGTTCCCATGACAGTTTAAAGCTCCACAGAGGACCCTATATTGGAACATAGACTAAGTTATGATCTGCTCTCATATCCTCCTGGCAATGTATAACCAACTTCTGCAACAGTTACAATTAACAACTGGCTAATAGCCACAATGCAATAGCAACTGGGTACTTTGGGGGAAAAAAAACAATTAAAAAAATAATATAGCTAGAAGAGGCATAATAATAAAAATCACGGCCAAGGGCAAGAAGGATAAAACATCCCCTGCCGTAAGGGACGACGCAGTAAATAAATCAGTCATATTCACTGACAATGGATTTGAACTTTGTTACTACAATGCACTTTAAATAATCTATTTAAAATGGTCATATAGTGCTAAGATTGAGTTGCAATAAATCTTTCATCCAGTTTCCGGCACCAAATGAACATGTAAAGTACACACAGACTGTGAGCACGTTAAATCTGTGGCATGGTTTATATGACAAATTGAAAGCCAGATCAAAATCAGGACTGTGTTTACATTGGTGTTATATTCAACTTAAAATGTTAACTTGGAAAAGAACAAAGGACATTTGAAAGAAATAACATGTCTAACCATATCTTCAGCTCTTTTAATATATGGATTCAACAGTGACACAATATTTCCGACAGCCACAGGTTCCATATCTTATTTAAAGCCCACATATGGTGAAGAGGTACTTCTAACAAAGCACAGGCACATGCAGTGCTCACAGACAAATACTGGACTGAGATGAAGAGCTCAGTGACTATCAACATAGCATTGGCTTTCTAGACCTGCAATGGTCAGCTATTTGTGCTGTTATTGTGATGTCTAGAAGCAAAATCAGCTTAGGTAACATTCATGACTCACGATTCAGTTCACAGTTATTCAGTGATTCAGATTCGCAACAGCCCTTGCTCAGTGTTTTTCTTTATTATTACATCTACAGTACTATAGTCTTAGTGCAAACAAGTCTCCATGGGTCCTAAATAGTTAGTAATGACAGCCAACATTCTGGAAAGGAAAGGACATCACAGCCAACCGAAAAGAAAGCTGGCTTTCACGCTAAGCAGTTAGCATTAGCAGCTATGCTGGCACCCTGAATTCACCAATAGAGTAAGTGGTTTGCTTTTCCTTTTCACTTTCAATCCATTACTAACTAAATTACATGAGATTTTCAACATTTTATTATTAAGGTTTATTACTTTATTTAATAAGCTTGGTGTTAATGATTTAGACCAAGTGTAGGTTGATGCAAGTGTTAATGACTTTGCTGTTGTACAGTATAGACTACACTGAACTCCTTGGTTCATGATGCATTTAACTTATTATGGATTTGTCGGAACATATCCAGAATATAAGTCAGAACACAAGTCAAATCTGACTTTCAGATCTGACCAGACATGAGAAATGAGATCAGTTATCATTATCGGAATTACTTGTGTATTTATATGCATTGTCTTGACAAAGTGTTTAAGCCATTTGCCAGTCAGATGACAGAAATCGTAGTTATGAAAGAAAATTAGTTCCTGTTTTGACTTGATTATCCTGGTCAGGGTTGTGGTTGGAGTCCAAAGCCAATCTCACAAGTCATACTGTATGGCACAGGCAAATGCATTCCATGGACTGAATGCCAGCACCCCATAACTGCACCACCCCCGCTTCATATTGTAAGCTTAGTCTAGGATTTGAAACCAGGTTCTTAGAAACTGCCGTTTCCTGCAGCAGCCTCAGAAACCATAGTTAGGAAAGAAGAAGATACCACATTAGGCAAAACACAACAGGAAGGTCAAATATAAATAATACTAGCAAATGAAAACATATATTTAATCAACACAATTTGGATGCACAATCTGGAAAGTGGTGACTTTTAAAAGGGGGGAGTAAAAGTCACTCTGAACTTTTACCTGTTACAGAATTATATCAGTGGCTTGATGTTTTACATGATAATCTGTGCTTACTTATACAGAATGAAACCGTGATTAATAAATGGTTTAGCCTGTAGACTGTCATACTAATTGCTTCAAATTACTTCAATTTTATTTGCGCTTTCAGTGACAAATGGGGCAAAAACCTGCTTGTGTGGAAAATAGAACTGGTGGGGTGTAAAAGGAAAGCCACCTGCATGGAGAATCGAGCCCGTGAGGATTTAAAGGGCTTATATCATTGGAGAAGGGCAAATTGTTTTTGTTTTTCAAATTGCTGACCTTGTGACCTAGCCTCATCTCTAATGGATTCAGTTTAATGTGCTTTTCAGTGTGCTACTACTCTTTCTTTTCTTCCTCAGCTATTAGAAATAGGATACACGTAGGATATGCTAATAAAGCTGTGACTCATAAATAATTATCTGATTAAATCAGTATGTGCATTCTTTTGATCTGGTTTTTTTTTCTGTTTAAACATATTTATCCATTCACGCTCTCTCTATTCATAACCATCTAAACAACTTATGTATTTCAGGGATTGAATTTGTGGTGCTGTTACTAGATTGCTATATGATATTTAGAAATCTACAGCAAAATTAGCAAAACGTATCATCGAGATAGCACAACAACACAGTAGTATATGTGCTGCACACCTGTAGCAACCCAGGTTTGATTCCTGCCTGCGGTTACTATTTGTGAGGAGCAGGGCACATGCCCCAGTAAAATGCTGCTGTGCCCCCACTAAGATCACAGCAGTAAAAAGTCAATTTTATCCTGGATTTGCTGAGCAGAACTACAGCACACACTAGGCAAAAATCACCACAGGCACTACATTTCCCATAAAGCCCCAGCGTCTTTCCAAAATGTTGAGCACCTAAAGCTTCCGCGTGGGGTAATGGACATCGGCAAATATTTAAAAGAAAGTCAGCCATGTTGTAGACAAGGTAATGCTAGCTCATAGCTATATGCTTTGGCTAGCCACTTATAACCTTCCAAAAGTTCATGTTAGACCACTAAAGCAAAGATATTCATTAAACTAGCAATGGCAGCACTTACGTAGCATAAACAAACGTAGAATAACCAATAGAAAAAAATATTTAACGTAAATTTTTTCTCTATTTCTCATCCATGGCAGAGTAACACCCACTTTAAAGTGTTAAATCACTTAAACTGTTTAGTGTTTAACAGGCTTACGTTTTGTGGACAGTTGTGCCCCTATGACTGATTAAAAGCAGAGGGGTACAGCTGTGCCATTCTAAATTCGGCGTGTCCCCCAAGTACAACAAGTAGAGTGATATCTCGGTTCTCGACGCATTTTGACTCGGATCTCATTGTTTGCTCAGTACTCGGCACACTTGCTTAAACATGTACGAGTTGAGCCGCACAACTTGTTTCAGACTAAACTCGATTCATGATTCACAATTCAGTACAAAGTAATTCAGTGATTCAGATTAGTCAATAGCTGTTAGATTCTAATAGATTCACAATAGCCATTGCTTAGTGAAGATCTGCGCTATTTTCATTGTGTTTTTCTTTGTATTTACATCTACAGCATTTACATTTAGACGCCCTTATCCAGAGCGACTTACAATTGGTACAATCTTACAATCTTGTGGGTTAAGGGCCTTGCTCAAGGACCCAACAGTGGCAGCTTGGCAGAGGCGGGATTTGAACCCTGGACCTTTTGGTCCAAAGTCCAGTACCTTAACCGCTAGGCTACCACAGTCCACGTATCCACTGTATCATTAGTGCAAATAAGTCTCCATGTTTCCTAAAAAGCTTTGTACTGACTGCCAACCAAAAGGGAAAGCAGGACCTTAATGCTCCATAACACAGGCTGCAGTTAGCATTAGCAGCTATGTAGGAGCCCTGAGTTCACCAATAGAGTAAGTGTTTTGCTTTTACTTTTCACTTTCAATACAATACTCACTAAATTACATGATATCTGTAAACACCTTATTATAAAATAAGCTTTGTGTTAATGATTTTGACCATCTGTAGGTTAATGTAAGTCTTTTAAACATTAACTTACTTATCAGTAATTATCATAGGCTATAGGCTATCATAGTCTATGATACAATATAGACCGCTCTACCAAACACTAGTTATATTCCTCAGTACATGTTACATTTAACTTATGATGGATTTGTTAGAACATATCCCCATCATAAACCAGGGAGCACCTGTACAATACAACTCCATTATTGTACATAATGTCTTATGCAGCGTAGATTTTCTGAGGGTCTGGAACAGATTCATTCCATTTACATTATTACTTATGGGAAAAATTTGCTTGGTACTGCACTGTAGTTTAGAAATGCCCTGGTGACAAGCCTGGCATGTTATTACAAAGTGTATTGCTTTCTTTATTATGTGAATATAGTACCATTCTTTATACCACCTAGGGCTGTGTGAGGCTAGTCAAAACAGTGTATTACTACAGTTCATTTTGTGTTTTTAGCCAGAAACATTTGACTAAAAAGCAGAACAGAGACTGGAAGACCAGTTTTCTAATGTACTTGTAGCTCCTTTTGTTTCTCTCTCGTCTTGTCCAGTATAAACAGCAGGACAGAAGGTGTCCTGGGATAAACAAGTGAATATATAGTGTCCAAATCTATAAAAAACAGGCATGAGAAAACATTGAGAAAGAAACCCTGAGCTAGACTTCTCTGGTCCCCTGTGCATCTCTGGTAATGTTGGTTAGCTACCCTGCATTTGTGTCTTCATGCATATTCAAAGGTTGTTAACAAAAATCTGGCATTTACAGTAATCAAGCACAGGTGGTCACTGGACATAGAGGACATTTTCATGAAATGGGTCTGACAAAGCACCAATCAATGCACACACCTTTAGCATCCCTGTATCTAAAGTGTCCAAAATCTGCATAGAAGCTTAAAAAAAAAACACACTTTAAAAAGCTCCATAAAATATAAAGCAGTTAAGAGCTTTTATCAAAGTGGAATGACTTAGAATATATTTAAAAAGAACTATTAATGACATTTAATCTCAAAAGCAAATGTCTTGCTTAGATCCAAGTCCTGCTGGTAATTGGTTGCATAACAAAAGCAATACAGTGGCAGTGGTAATATAAATGTAATTTGTGTCTTGATTTAATGAAAACTGCTGATTAAATACAATTTGGTCTAACAGATATTAGTGGTTGCATTTTTAAAACCTGTTCATGCTGTAATTTTATAACATATACCCACACAAACATGCATTGATTAAAGACTCGTCCATGTTTTGACTCTAAATCATTATGCATTAGTGGCTGACATCAAAGGTCTTACAAGCTCAGAGGGTTATTATAGTTTGATCCAATCACAGAAATGATCCACACAGAGGTTTGTTGAGAGTCACAAAATTGATCCCTTGTACCCTATTATCACTGTGAAATAGTGAGCCAAGACACCTAATCATCACGCCATTCACCTCATAATAGTTCCCCTGTATGCCATATATCATTAAATAAGAGAAGTTTCAATAGTCATGTTAATGGGGAAGACACAGATAAAGCTCTCTAAGATGAAGGAGCTGAGCTTTGATTGACCCAGTGCGGAAGGAAGCGAGGCTAAAATTAGATATGCAATTATCAAGGAAATTGAAATGGAGATGAGACAAACTCACTCAGGGACTGGCAAAATAAACACCGACTTCAAAAATCACAAACGAGGAGAGGATGGAAAATATAATTCAAGATTATAAAACATTAACAACATACACTTCCAGTCATTTAGAAACACATTACAAGCAAACAACAAATATGCAAAAAACATACCCACAATAAATGCACAAGTGTAAAAGACAGACAGACAGACAGACAGATGTTTTGGATCTTCAAAAATCAAATGTAAATCAGAAGGTAATAAACTAAATACATACAATTCAAAGAGTAATACATATAATTACACAAACTACAATGCGTCTATTTACATGTACTCGTGTATAACAAGGAGCCGGAACACAAGTGACACATTTAGAGTGGTGTTTGAAAATTTGTGAATCCTCTAGAATTTTCTGCATGAATATGATCTAAACATCATCAAATTTTTTTTTATATAGTTCATCAATAGAGTAAGTGCTTTGCTTTTACTTTTCACTTTAAATCCATTACTCACCAAATTGCATAAGATTGTTTAACACTATTACAAAATAAACTGTGTGTTAATGATTTTAGTCAACCGTAGGTTAATGTAAGTGTTTTAAACATTAACTTACTTATCATTACTTACAGTGGGGCAAAAAAGTATTTAGTCAGCCACTGATTGTGCAAGTTCTCCTACTTAGAAAGATGAGAGAGGTCTGTAATTTCATCATAGCTACACTTCAACTATGAGAGATAAAATGAGAAAAAAAACCCAGGAAATCACATTGTAGGATTTTTATTTGTATATTACGGTGGAAAATAAGTATTTGGTCAATAACAAAAGTTCAATTCAACACTTTTTAACATAACCTTTGTTGGCAATGACAGAGGTCAAACGTTTCCTGTAAGTCTTCACCAGGTTTGCACACACTGTAGCTGGTATTTTGGCCCATTCCTCCATGCAGATCTCCTCTACAGCAGTGATGTTTTGGGGCTGTCGCTGGGCAACACAGACTTTCAACTCCCTCCACAAATGTTCTATGGGGTTGAGGTCTGGAGACTGGCTAGGCCACTCCAGGATCTTGAAATGTTTTTTGCCGAACAACTCCTTTGTTGCCCGAGCGGTGTGTTTGGGATCATTGTCATGCTGGAAGACCCAGCCACGTTCCATCTTTAGTGCTCTCACTGATGGAAGGAGATTCTGGCTTAAAATCTCACGATACATGGCCCCGTTCATTCGTCCCTTAACACAGATCAGTTGTCCTGTCCCCTTTGCAGAAAAACAGCCCCAATGCATGATTTTCCCATGCTTCACAGTAGGTATGGTGTTCTTGGGATGCAACTCAGCATTCAAACACGACCAGTAGAGTTTTTACCAAAAAGTTCTATTTTGGTTTCATCTGACCACATGATATTCTCCCAATCCTCTTCTGGATCATCCATATGCTCTCTGGCAAACTTCAGATGGGCCTGGACATGTACTGGCTTAAGCAAGGGGACACGCCTGGCACTGCTGGATCGGAGTCCCTCTCGGCGTAGTGTGTAACTGATAGCCTTTGTTACTTTGGTCCCAGCTCTCTGCAGGTCATTCATCAGGTCCCTCCGTGTAATTCTGGGATTTTTGCTCACCATTCTCATGATCATTTTGACCCCACGGGATAAGATCTTGCGTGGAGCCCCAGATCCAGGAAGATTATCAATGCCCTTGTATGTCTTCCATTTTCTTACAATTGCTCCCACAGATGATTTATTCATACCAACCTGCTTGCCTATTGTAGATTCACTCTTCCCAGCCTGGTGCAGGTCTCCAATTTATTTGCTTGGTACTCCACTGTATTTAGAAACACCCCTGGTGAGGAGCCTGGCATGTTATTACAAAGTGTATTGCTTTATTTATTATATGAATATAGTGCCATTCTTTATACCACCCAGGGCTGTGTGAGGCTAGTCATTTTGTGGCAGTTTATGTTGTGTTTTTAGCCAGAATCATTTGCCTAAAAAGCAAAACAGATACTGGAACACTGTTTTTTTTAGTTTACTTGTAGCTTCTTTTGCTCTTGTCTTGTCCAGTATAAACAGCAGGACAGAATGTGTCCTGGGATAAACAAGTGAATATATAGTGTCCAAATCTATAAAAAAAAAAAACAACAGGCAAGAAAAAACATCTAATGACTTGGCCATTCCAAAGTGTAATTTTTTAAGATTTTGTCTTCTTTAATTATTTTTTGACAGAATGAATTGCATGCATAGGGTTGCTGTCTTGCTGCATGATCCAAATCTTCTTTTGATTCAGTTTACGGACAGATTTCTCTGACATTTCCCTTTATTTGTTGATAAAATTCATAATTCATTATTCCAGCACTGATAACAAGCTGCCCTGGCCAGATGCAGCAAAACAGACACAAGCCATGATACTTCCATTGCCATGTTACATAGATAGGATAATATTTTTATGCTGGTATGGAATGTGGCTTCTCACGTAAAACAAATCATCCATCCACCAAATGTTTTTTTTTAAATAGCTTTCTGGTTTGTCTTGGTCTTGAATTTCCTCCTTTTGTCTGACTGTGGACTGGAGTCCAAACACTTGAGGTGATTTTGTAACCCTTTCCAACTCTTTTTTTCTGAGGTCCTCAAAAATCTCCTTTCTTTGTGCCATGATCCACGTTCACAAATGTTTTGTGAAGATCAGACTTTGATAGATCCCTATTCTTTAAAACAAGTGATCACTCACACCTTTTTGTCATCGCACTGATTGAAAACACTTGCCTGTAATTTCACCCTCAAATTACCTCATAGTTCTAGAGGTTCACATACATTTGCCTCTCACGGATATGTAATATTGGATTATTTTCCTCAATACATAAATGATGAAGTATAGTATTTTTGTCTCATTTGTTTATTTGGGTTCTCTTTGCCCATATTTAGGACTTGTGAGAAAAGCTGATGATATTTTATGTCATATATATATATATATATATATATATATATATATATATATATATATATATATATATATACATAAAACAATTCAAACGTTCAGGCATCACTGTACGTATACATTCATCGTGTGGTATGTGAGGTGAAAGTTACATTTAAAAGTTTACATCAAGTCCTAACGCATATTCAAGTGTAGGGTTGTTTGTGCAAAAGTACGCAAACAGGGATTTTGTCCTCTCTGTGATTATTCTGTGCAAAGTGCTTATTCTCACAATCACTAACAGTAGATCATCTGTTAAACATTCAAAATGTAAACCTAATAAAAAGGCCTTTTGTTCCAGAGTGACTTACAGAAGTGCTTTCTATTCTACTTAGTACATATTTCAGTGGTTTCTTTTGGTTACTTTGTTACATTTATATTTAGCAGATGCTTTTATTCAGAGTGACGTATAATAATATAAGCCATTGAAGTTTAACAGCCTTGCTTCTGGCAGAGCAACAGTGCCAGCTTGCCCCATGCCCCTGAAATTGTGCATATGTCAGTTCCCTTCGAATCCAGGGGCAGAGGTAACTATCTACATGTAGGGTCAGGTGTAAGCGGGGCTGACATTGTGCACCATCAGTGCACTGTCATTATGGTGACATGGTAGCAGTACTGTTGGGGATTTTTAGATGCCTCAGCAGGTCACAGATTGGTTGAGAATAACCCAACTGAACTGAAATTATTCAGTCAAGAGCATCCTATGGTTAGAACCTACCCACTAATGAAATGACAAATTGAAAGAGATGCTATAATGTCCACAATTCTGCAGTCATACTAACACAACACACATTAGGCTGTGCAATATGTATCATTTATAATAACATTGTGGTTTTGTTCGAGCTGACATTACCAAGTGTCACTCACTGTACAAAAACAGTCAAAAACACACCTCAAGGGTTCGTATTCACTGTGTCACTTGTAGCCAGGTAGGATAGACTACTGCATGAATACATGCAGCATGTTTCTAGTCAAGCTAGTGTTCTACCTAAAGCCAACGACTGAAGTTAATGAGTGAACCAGTATATATATAGTAATTTGTTAGTATTTTCCACTGAGCTTACTGCCATCAATTTGGCACTACAATTGACAAAGGAAGTAAGTCCAATAAGACAGTTATCTGCACAGATTCATTGGGGGCTCTTAAGAGTATTAGGTCTGGATGGTCCGCAAATAGATTCAATCTGCCATTGTAAATTTTTCAAACATTGTTCAGAATTCAGAGACAACTTATTTCTGTGAATTTTCTGTGGGTTCCAGCTCACGTAGGGTTAGATTGCAATGAGAATGTGAATATGGCAGCAAAAGAATGTTTGCAATCCAACCAGGGGTGGGGTAAGGTGATGGTGTATAGACAGGATGTAGTTGCAGGGAAGAAACAATACTTTCTAGGCTTATAATAGGACACACTTTTAAATTTATCTCTGTATTTAATAAAGAGACATGACACTGGGGTTTGTTGTCACTGTCAAATAATGGAATAAGGTGAACACATATTGCTTCATTGTGAAACGAACAAAGGAAATTTTTTACTGATACACTTAATAAAAAGGAGTCACATAGATTTCTCAATGAAGGGATTAATTGCATGTGGACCAGGGATGGGAATAGTGCACATAGAGATTATTAAATATTTGAAAGGTACTGGGTACTGAGAATACAAAGAGTTAGACTCCTGGTAATCTCTCCACACTCCAGCTCACTAGGTGGTGGTAATGCACCTTAAGTGGGTCTGCCATCCACCATTAAGTAGAAGAAGAAAAATGAGTGAACAAACCCTGCCAGGGGCCAAGACTGATGTCGCTCAAAAGATGACAATCTGCTAACTATATCGGGAGAATTGGTTGCCGTTAAAGACAGCTTTACAAGTAACTTATTCTACCATCTGCAAATATTAAGATTTTGACAAACTTTGAGAGTCAGGTGTCCATGACAGACCTAAACCAGCCAAAGTGCCAGCACAAAAACACACTTAGCAATGCTTAGTGGAATCACTGTGCAAAAACAGTGCCTTAAGACAATGAAAGCAACAGATACCATAACAAAGAAGGCATAACAAATGCTGTCACCAATTGCATCACGAAAGATGGGTTCAAACAACATTCAAAAACTTGACGCAAGATATAATTGCCAGGCTGAAAACACTTCAGTCAAACAGCTCTGCCTAAATTGTATGCTTCATTCAAACTGTAGCACATAAACTGCAGCAGATTTCACGTTTTTTACAATGGAAGACTTTTACAAACACATTTTTGAAGGATGCAATTTATCGTCTAACTATGGCTATCAATAAAATACCAGAAAATATAGAGAAATCATTTTTTGTTAACATGGCACCAACCCTAACGCACACTACAAATCCATTAACATGTCAGTGTCACTGTTCTGCTGAGAATGATTCATCCCACAAATAATCTCTCATCAGTGGTATCTCTTTGTCCTCATGGGTGGGGTATAGTGGGGCTGAAACAATAACAGATGAGCTACAGTCAGAGTTGTATACCTACAGAGTGAAACAGTATGGTCGGTGTACCTCAGAAAATGGCAACTGAATAAGTACATTTACAGCATTTAGCAGATGACCTTATCCAGAGCGACTTACAATTGATACAGTCTTATAATCCAAGAAATTGTGGGTTAAGGGCCTTGCTCAAGGACCCAACAGTGGCGGCTTGGCAGATGTGGGATTTGAACTCATAGTCCAGTACCTTCCCCGCTAGGCTACCACAGTCCCCACAAACCTTTAAACCTTTAGTGACCTCAATAAACGTACCAAAATGCAGACAGAGAAAACTGCTGTCAGGAAGTCAAAGGATTACAGTTGGATAGTTTTGTGCCTCAGACTTCCAACTTTAAAGCTCTTTCCCTTTGCTTTCCAATATCAAATATAAGTGGCAGAAAAACTATAGGGGTAAAAGAATGGTGAGCTTAAACTACCATTAAGCAAAATACTGCAGTTGAGAAAAACAGCAATGGCGTTGGGATCAATTTAGTCTATTTTCACAGAAAATAGAGCCATATTCTGTTCAGACATCAAAGGATTGTTGACATATCTGGCATTTAAAGCAACCTTTTCTGATGGACAAATCTGTGGTCTAAATTCCTGTATTTATATCTGTTGAATGTTAGACGTGGATTATGGTGTAAAGAATGCATAAAACATGACTGAGTAAAAAGGTCCATCTCAGAAACTGTTGTTATAGTTCACTACAGCCTGTCCTTAATATGGATCAATTAAAAAACTTCCACACACCTCAGCTGCTCAGACCTGTTGTTAATATAAGACCTTATACTGGACAGTCATTAGTATCCATTAAGTCATTTAACTTGCAAGTTTGCAATGGTCCTCAATAAAACTTTCACAAATGTGTGCTTCAGCCATCGTCCATCTTTCTATTTACAGCCCAAGCCACCTGAGGGGATGCAAGGAAGCTTACCTGGAAAGGTCATGTCAATCTTTTACCCGATGCCTATAACCACTGACTTGAATTAAAGACGGAAAATAGGACCTGTAAACACATTGCCCTTTATGTTGTTTGTAATAACAACAGCACCTTAACAAATTAAATGTATCCAATAGTGAAACTACAGAGCATTGCAGGAATAGTCCTCAACAATAGTGCACCCTCACCCTGTATAGCAAGGAGATCAGTAGTACATAAGATTGTTAAAGAACACAACGGGGGTGAGGCCGGAGGCTCACAGCACACACAAGCTCAGTAAACACAACCTTTTCAAGCCATTCTGGAAGGACTTTTATGTTAACATTTTATGAGATAAGGAGACATCAGGCCTAGCGCCAGCACACCACCAGGAGCAGGCAAATTCATTTTCAAGGGGGGTGCTTTTTATATCCACACTATCACACAACTGTAACAAGTAATAGTGTAGGTTGTGACATATATTAATATAATAAAATAAAACTAATTTTGTCTAAATCCAAATCTGAATTAAATAACTCTGGCACGGACAAATTACAACAAACCCATACACCACATGGATAACCTGAAAAATAGCTTAATACATAGAATTGGCTAATCCAACACAAATCTTCAGAAATGAAAGCAAAAGCATGAAAGGCAAATCACTATATGGACCTAAACAGTTCAGTGTTATGTGATACAGAGAATGCCTACACACTCAAAATTTTCATTCATCCTCATTCACTTTATTATCCATTTAATCCTCGACAGGGCCACGGGAAAACCGGTGCCCAGTCGGTGGCATAGGGCGCAAGGTAGGAACAACCCTAGAGAGGGCGCCAATCCATCGTAGGGCGCTCACACTCGCACACATTCGCACAACAATACAGCCAGTTTAGCGTGATCAGTTAACTGCTGAGCACCAAATGACACCAGCTCCTCCCAGGCTCTGTTATTTAAACAAAAAACTGTACATTTTAACGTAATTTGGAACCATCTTTCCCACACTTCTGAAGAAAGAACATCGAACAAACTTCCATTAATGCTGAGCCTGTGAGCAACAAAGCCATCACTTGGATCATACCATTTGCGAGGCAAGGGGGGGAGGCTACTGTGTTTCCAATGTTAAAATATTATGTTTAAAACATGTACTTTGTAAGGTTTTAACATTTTTAGCTCATCAGAGACAAACATCCATCTAAATAAAGAGTTTTTACTATTTTTACGAGTGCTGGGAACAAAGGGGCTAGACATGCCTATGCTTTGGACTGTGGGAGGAAACCAGACCACCCAGAGTTAACCCTTGCGGACATGGGAAGAACATGCAGACTCCACAGAGAAAGGACCCAGAACACAATCAAACTCAGGACCTTCTCGCTGTGAGGTGACAGTGCTACTTTCCAAGCCACTGTGCCGTACTCAAAATTTTCAGTGGAACACAATTACATTTCTTGAAATGTGTTCAGTAACACAATAATGAGGAATACAAATTGTGCTATGAACGCCATTTCTAATTTTGGCAGTCTACATAAGAGAGTGACTAGAGGGGAAAAGGGCTGTTCTGGGGCCACCTGAATCATGGCCTGTTTTATGTAGCCAGGTCTGTAACATATTTATGGAATTTGTAGGAAATATGTGGAAATGCGTTCATTTCAATTTGATTGTTGTTTTGATCTCTCAAATAGATCTGCCACAAATGCATAATCCATTCACTGATTTTCACATTTGGTTTTTCATAGTTGCATACCAATTCAGGGTCGCAGAGACCCGGGCATCACAGGGTGAAGGGTGTGAACCAACTCTAGACAGTGCACCAGGCCATCGCAAGGCAAATGCACACACACACTTACACTGGGAGACTTTAGATACATCAGTTGACCTAACGCAGGGGTGTCCAAAGTGTGGTCCGCAGACGGATTTTAATTAGACCTTAAGAATAACATTAAGTATACATTACAAGTGGCCCACCAGCACAATGCAATTTTTCCTTTCACCTGATGGTGGCAGCAGTGCGTAAATGGCTTAAACAAGAACCGTATTTATTTTTGTATTTAGTTGGTGAAATGTAAGAATTGCTTTGTTCTCGAGTTCCACAGGCCTGAGTAATAAAATACAATCTACATGAGAAATACATGCAAGATACTAGACATGTTTGAAAGATAGTATTATGCAAAAATGTTTTAAAGAAAAACAGTCTAAATAGTCATCAGTAAATTGTAGCATTTTTTGTGCTCTTGACATCCTGCTGCAGTTATTCTGCTAAAATGACATTCAGTAGTTAAATAAATGATATCTGTTTTGTACTTTTGTGGGGTTTTTTATATTTTGAATACAATGTTTTCAATAACTTATGAATAATGTTTTTGGAAAGAGAGACCGGTCCTTAGTTATTTTGATATCGTCCAATCTGGGCACCCAATGTAAAAAGTTTGGACACCCTTGACCTAACATGTTTTTGGAATGTGGGCGCTAATCGGAGTACCCAGAGGAACCGACAGAGTCCGGACCAGGATCTGCACCTGTGGAGCTCTGGAGATGTGCTGCTGCATCACCAAGACGTCTGCCAGAAATAGTTAAGTATATTAAAAATGATCTTAAAAATAAAAAAGGATATTACAAAATCGATATTATAATATTATACAAGTAGAACAACAGAGGAAAACAAACCACTTCTTGATTCAACATCCCAAAATGCATAGTATCTTAATAAGTAGGTCATTTTAGTACACCACATCATAAGATAGTACTATTTTGAATACGTGGTATATAATTTAAGACATACCTTTTAAAGGCAATCTGCAATCTTTTCACATAAGATTATTAACTAAGCTTAATTTGTATTAAAGTACACATGTGGTTACCATTCTCCCAATAATTTCACGCATGAGAAATCATACTCTGGGCTGTTTATTGCACCCTTACATAGATACACTCAATTAGGGTAAGCCTGCAAAACAGACCACACACATTAATATGCTGATTTGAAAGGCACAGCTCTGTGTGGTTCTTGTTAGTAAATCAGCTTGTACTTTTTTGGTTTTATTTGGTATGCGTTTTTACACATGCAACTTTTCATAAAAGGTTTGATTTGTATGTGTAGAATATCTGCATGAAAACAGATGCACATTAGTTTTAAAACTAATATTGCATCCCTTTAAGACATAAATGCTTGAATGCTTGCCTGTCATATTATGGTGGCCTTATGTCATCAGGCATTTCATTCAACAAAGCTGAACTGTCTAGAAGAAAGAGTAGTTGTACCTCTGTTCAAAAGGCGTTATCAGTTCACAGCCAACGAAGCGTTCAAAACCGACAAGTGGTGAAGCGTTTTCAAGATAATTGCACAAAGTTGCTTTGACAAACAACCGAAAGGCAGATTATTGTGTCTGCCATCTAAAACTGGCATTAAAGTATGCTTTTATACCATAAAACCAGACAATTCTCATTTATCCACGCCCTATCTGAAATTAGCAAAGAGGTTAAAAGGAAACAGATATTTTAGAACTGCCACCTGAGATTGTGCTGTCCCTGCTAGTAATTTACCTTCTAGTTCACGACATCATTAAAAAACAATACAACTGAGGCAGAAGTGAAAGAAATGGTCCTCTGAGGCGTAGGCGTCTGACAGCCCATCACTGTAACTCATTTGCTGAGGTTCTTTAATGTCTGTGCGATACAGTTTGGACTTCATGCCCCGTCATAGAATCGTGAATCTCACACAATGAAGTGTCTGAGACAAAGGCCAGAGGAAAAAGGTGCTGTCACCTTTGTGCATACAATGTTCCCTTTGCTAATAACTGGCGCCAGTGCGAATCTGACATAAGCGCTGGCTGTATTCTTGCGTGCACCACTGAGCTGGACAATATTTATCTTTACTGACACACCAATTAGTTCTAACCTCACTGAGGAATATTAAACAATCGTTCTGTAGAAATCCACTCACAATCCACACACAATTCCAGTAGGCACTATAATTCCCTTAATGACTGGTCAGGGATCCATGAGAGTGCTTGGCTAATAATGGATGAAATATATCCTGTTACAACTATAAAGGAGCTTTGTTTGAGGTGAGGTAACACTTTTAATACGCTAGCTGTCAGAGCTGGCAGCTAAATGCAAAACATACTGAAACCCACATTAGTGAATCACAAGGTGTTGGCAGGTTACATGTGTTAAACTTAATACCAGCTGCTCAATCAGTTCATTAGCTAGTCAAAAAAGTCTACATGAACATTTGTCACAACCCTAAAACATGTCTGCATTTGAATGGTCAGACCTTTGCCTTTACCTTAAGCGAGCAGCATGCTAGTTTGTATCTCTCTGTTCTATATTAAAGCCATGCTATGCTTTTCAGGGATGCTATACACTGGTTTCCGATGGGGATACATTCTGAAAAACCCATCATAAGCTGAATATATCGTAAACCATGGAGTTTAATATACAGTGGTGCTTGAAAGTTTGTGAACCCTTTAGAATTTTCTATATTTCTGCAATTGTATGACCTAAAACATGATCAGATTTTCAAGCAAGTCCTAAAAGTAGATAAAGAGAACCCAGTTAAACGAATGAGACAAAAATATTATACTTGGTCATTTATTTATTGAGGAAAATGGTCCAATATTACATATTAGTGAGTGGCAAAAGTATGTGAACCTCTAGATTAGCAGTTAATTTAAAAGTGAAATTAGAGTCAGATGTTTTCAATCTCTAAATAGTTTGGACTCCACCAATTCACAGTCAGACAGATTGTGTACAAATGGAGGAAATTCAAGACCAACAAAGATCACTCCAAGAGCAAGGCGTATAATAGTTGGTGAGGTCACAAAGGACCTCAGGGTAACTTCTAAGCAACTGAAGGCCTCTCTCACATTGGCTATTGTTAATGATCATGAGTCCACCATCAGAAGAACACTTAACAACAATGGTGTGAATGGCAGGGTTGCAAGGAGAAATCCACTGCTCTCCAAAAAGAACATTGCTGCTTGTCTGCAGTTTGCTAAAGATCATGTGGACAAGCCAGAAGGCTATTGGAAGAATGTTTTGTGGATGGATGAGACCAAAATAGACTTTTTGGGTTTAAAGAGAAAGCGTTATGTTTTGGAGAAAGGAAACGCGCATGCCAGCATAATAACCTTATCACATCTGTGAAACTGGTGGTGGTAGTATCATGGTTTGGGTCTGTTTTTTGCTGCATCTGGGCCGGACGGCTGCCATCTTGATGGAACAATGAATTCTTACTTTATCAGAGAATTCCTAAAGGGAAAATTCAGGACATCTGTCCATGAACTGAATCTCAGAGAAGGTGGGTCATGCAGCAAGACAACGACCCTAAGCACACGAGTCGTTCTACCAAAGAATGGTTAAAGAAGAATAAAGTTAATTTTCTGGAATGGCCAAGTAAATGTCCCGACCTTAATCCAATTGAAATGTTGTGGAAGGACTGGTAGCAAAGGTTCACATACTTTTGCCACTCACTATGTAATATTGGGTCATTTTCCTCAATAAATAAATGACCAAGTACAATATTTCTGTCTCATTTGTTTAACTGGGTTCTCTTTATCTACTTTAGGACTTGTGTGAAAATCTTATGATGTTTTAGGTGATATTTATTCAGAAATAAAGAAAATTCTAAAGGGCTCACAAACTTTCAAGCACCACTTATAAGTTCATGACACATACTGATGATAAATGTGTCAGAATGTAACCCCTTTGTTACAGGTTTGTGCAGTCATTAAAACGCATGGCCAGAAGGATATGGATAAGCCCTCCAATAAGTGGGTTTGGTTAGGTTATTTCAGTCACACCTACTGGCATCAAGCAAACACCAAACACAGTAGGACAGCAGGGCAAGTGTGCCATAGTCACTATGTCACCGACTTTCATCATGGCATGGACATACAGTCTCAGTCTGCTTAAAGTACTGTTACCAGCCTAGTTGTACAACACAGAATAGCACTGCTGATGCACATAGCATGTAAACATTTCTCTGTCCTCGTCTGCAACACTCATTACAGAGTTACAAGCCTTCTCTGGAAGCAACACCAGCAATGTTCATCAAGAAACTCATGAAAGAATTGTGGGCATGAATGAATTGTCTTTTGTTCTCCAGAGCAGTGGAAATGCAGTGTCTGGAATGATTAATGTTTCCCCATCTGGTAGTCTGATGAATGCAGTAGGTAAATGCCAGGAGAGCTCTACCTGCCCAAATGCATACTGTCATGTGGTGGTGGACGAACAAAGATCTGGGGCTGTTTTGATGGTTTACACTAGGCTCCTTAATGCTAAAGGATACAATGACAAATTAGTGTTTCCAGTGCTGTGGAAGGACCTTTCTTGTTTCAGTGTAAAAGTGAGGTCCATGAACTAATGCATTCCCAAGTCTTGTGTGAAAGAACTTGACTGGCCTGCACAGAGTTCTGAACTCAAACCCATCCAGAACCTTAGTGATGAAATGGAATGTTGACTGTGAGTCAAACATTATGACCCATATCAGTCCCTGACCTCACTAGCATGCTTGTGGACCTGGCAGCACAGGGTGCAAGGTGAGAACTACTCCTGGACACATGGTCTTATAATCACTCACTCATTCACTTTACTCACTCTGGGACACTTTAGATATGCTAGGTGACCTAATGTGACTTTGGAATTTGTGAGGAAACCTGCAAAGACATGGGAGGAACATGCTGCAGGTCATAACTCAAACCCAGGTCTCTGACAGTGGTAACCACTGCACCACCATGTCATCCTGGAACATAACATTTTGCATTAAAACTAGTTCAAACAAGCAGAGAAGGCTTTGTGCATGCATTTATAAATTTCCCATTTATTTGGCTAAAATTCAGGTGTCTTTATCAAATTTCACAGAGTACATGATCACTTGATTAGACTGGTAACTTCTGAAAATCAGTAATGCTCAGATTATTGTGCATGTAAAACACACTGAATGCTGTCTGAGAAGAGATTGCACAGTGGCTCAGAAACTTTTTCTGCCTTGCCCCCCTTTTGTAAATAAGAATATTATTGAGACCCCATCACACTCCAGCAAACAAGTACACATTTTCCTTCCAAACTCCACTAGAATTAAGACTAACTCACAAAACTGTACCTTCTTATTGAATAAAACAGAGTCCAATTTGCCCAGTCAGGCAAGTGGCCAGAAGCTCACTACCCTAAACCACATGTCTACTGTGTTTTATTCATATATAAATGAGCACACATAAGCTAATATACAGTCTAAACTCGTTATCTTGCCTACATCTGAGAGGGTGTGGTGACCTAACGTGGTTACCAAAAAAAATAGATCGTGACACTCATACCTGATGCTGACAATAATGTTTTACTGAGCAGTCCGCGTGATCGTACAATCATTTACAACATACATGTAAAGTTTCTACTCATTTATGCAAATTTGAGAAGTAGTCCATGATTGATTATTGTTTCTGTGATGTGAAGTGCATGAAGTTCAGTCTGAGATGAATAACAGCAAAGTTATTATAAGATATGTCTGTTCACTCCACCACTGGGCAGTTATTTCCAGCCATACAAGACCAAACTCCTATTTCTTTGAATGGTGAGAGACCTACTGTATATATCAGAAACTGAAAGAGGAATTAACATTTAAGATGCATATTTAGAATTGCTGTTATAATCTGATAAAAATGATATAACTTCAAATAACACAGAAAAATAAGGTTTTGAAGGTTATTCTGACTACTGTGCAAGCGCATCCCGCCGCTACAGAGGGACCAAGACTTACAGGATGTTACCAGCACACGTTGCACAGCATTTCAGGTCAAAATCGACCCATAAAAGCAGAAAGTCTGCATTTGTCCTGCTGCCCTACAAAATGGCTATGAAGAGGATACAAAAAAAATCCTGGATACAAAAAATGACATTGCTTGCAGCCAAAGCTCAAGCAGGGACAGTTTAAAAAGGTTATTTGTAACCAGGGTCTTAATACTATCAGGCTTGTGAACCAAAATCCTACATCATGCTTGGCTGTGAGCCACTTTAAAGAGTCTGGTCCAGCTTTCGGTGCTCTGCCAAAATCCTGATTACATTGCTGAGGATCGATGAGTGACTCTTCAGTTACCCACAGAATGCAAGGGATTTCATAAGACAGAAGAAAAGATAGCATGACAGTATCAGCTGTACGTATGGCATTGTAACTATTGTGTAGATTCCTAAGGAGTAACTAACAAATAACGTAACCTGCCAGCACACTTCAGGACTCCCATTCCTGTTATTATTCTTCATGAATTTTCATACACTGGATTCTGTATTACACATAAATTTTTCATACTATTTGTAACCAATTTCACATCTATGTTTGCTGTACTACAGCAGAATCTTAAAATGCAATTATCTCACCATACATCAAAAATCTCAGTCAGAGTCTGGCAACACAAAGAATTAAGAGCAATATTCTAATTAATTTATCTGATAATATCAGTTCATTGTATGTAAATACCTTGTGGAAAACTCAATAAAAATTGCAATGCAGAAAGCTCTTGACATGTCTCAGAATATATAAATTCAGATGAATATCATATTATACTGTACTACCTCTGGCAAATACAGTATGACACCAAACGATTTTTGCTTAAAAGGTGAACGTTCTGGCTTTATGAAGCACACCATATACAAATTAAAATAAATTGTTTTAATTAAATAATTTTTTCCAGATCAAATAGAAGAAACATCATGGAATCACTCAATGTTGAGGAAAAAAATATCTGTAAAACAAATACTAACACAAGTCTAGAAATGCAAATTAGTCTGGGGGAAGGCTTACAAACCTTAACGAGCTTTCTACTTGGCTAACTGAAAGCAAACAGTAAACAACTGGGACAGTTGGAAAATATTATAAAACTCCTTCAAGGACAAAATACATCATGGAGTGTGAAAAAAGAAGCTGTTTGTTCCCAGTCAGCTGTGTCTACAATTGTGCAAGTATAAACAAAATATGAAGGTTTTAAAAGAGAAACATTTGAGTATATCAGCTAACATGTCAAAGAATCAGGACAAAAAAAAGCAAAATTATGATGTGGCAATAGAAATTGCACAGTAAAACCAATTAAAAACAAATGAGTGGAAACATGAATCAATATCTGTAACAAAACTGTAAGAAATTGGCTGAATGAAATTTGATTTACATATAGAAAAGTCAAACTAAAACCAGCACTAACACACAAACAAAAGGAAACAAGGTTTCGGTGAACTAAAGGGAAGTAATCGTGGTGTTTGGAAGACTGGATGAAAGTAATTTTAACCTATATCATAAATCTGCATTGGCCAATTAGATGATGCTGGAACATCTGCCTGCTACTGTTTTTAATAAAACATAAAAAGATGACTGCTTGAAGAAATTTCCCCACTGATTTGTGATATGGAGTTGCATGCCAGATAAAAGACCAGGGGAGGTGGCAATCATTACCTCAATAGTCAGTCACTGAAATTGAAACACTTTTCTCATTCCAGTAGAAATAGGTTTGGTCATGATGAAGTGTTTTTTCAGGATGGTAATGCATGCCACCACAGACTAAAGGGTGTTAAAGCTTTTCTTCAAAAAAGGTACATCAACTCAATGAGCCAACAATCAGTTTGTATCTCAAATGCATCAACCTGATTTAAAATTATGGTGGAAATTTAAAAATATTGAGTCCATGGAAATTTAAAAATGGTCCGTCAACCACTATTGAAGAAAGCTGGAACCAGCTTGACATGAGGACTGTGATTTTCGTGGTTGATAATCTAATTTTTTATTATTTTCTCCCTGTACTTGTTCTGGAAAAGTATGTCATTACTTACCTTAATTTAATTTGTTTGAACAAACCAAGAATGTTTAACTACTAACTAAAAATTGTTTGTTATCTATTATGTGATTGGTTTATTTGCTACAAAGTAAAAATAAGCTGGGTTAACAACCTCTGTGTGATGATTTTATAATTTTTGGACACGAATAATACTCTGAAAGATCTGTGTTGAAATGCAGTATGCAATGTCACTTCTCTGAGTAAGTCATGAATCTAAAGGTGGCGCTGCTGTCTATTCAAAAGTCACTTGATGTCCCATTAAAACACATGCACCATCCAGACATTTTAAGGAAATCTGGACACAAACTGATAGTAACCACCACACTGGAGATTGTCTGATTTCTTGCATACAAGGAATTCAATTCACAGGATTTGTGTTCATCCAATGACATAACTGTGTTTATGAACCTTCATGTAGTACGGACAGCTGATATTTTTTAGTATAAAAAAAAGATGAATCCTAACTGAGGAGACGCAGCTGGATGCTGAGCCTTGGCTCTTGGCGAGCCTTGCCATCTGCTGATATGCAAGAAACCTTTATCATTAGGGGGCTATGAAGAAAATAAGAGGGAAATAAGGAGGATGGTTCATTGAGATTCATAACAGTCACTTTCCTCAGACAGTCACTTTCTCACAGGCAGTTCCAGGCTGAGACCTTTGTGATCTGCTGCTGGGTTCCAAAGTGCCTTAACTTATTACACTGCAACGAGTCCAAATGTAGTGAATAAGCTATAATGTACAGTACTGTGCAAATGTCTTAGGCCACCATTCGATTTGTTTTAGCACTGGTACAATGGCCATATATAGCATATTGTTGATGAATGGACCCAAAAATTTCAAACTTAGACTCGCTACTCCATAATACTCTTTTCCACTGATCTCCACTCCAATCTTTGTGAGTTTTAGCATACATCTTAGCCTTCTACTTGGTTCCCCTTCTGAAAAAATGGTTTCTAGGCTGCTACCCTTCCAAACAGACCATTCCTGGTCGAGCTTCTTCAGCCTGTAGAAGGGTCAACTTTATGATGAAGCTGCCAGATGCTGCTATTTGCTAATTGTAATGGGAGGTCACACTAAATACTCACCACTGTAGCCTGTACAAGCTGATTTTTTTTCCAGTTTTTTAATGCTGCACACAAATGTCCTCTATTTTCTGGTTGTATTATAATAAAGTGACTGAGAAATATTTATATAAGGTCATTATACCATTTCTAAAGCAATGGTATATGTAATTTAATGGTGGCCTAAGACTTTTTCACAATACTGTACATGAATGCACAGCAGAAATCAAAGCATGGCAGTGTACCATCACATTTTACAACTTGATATGCAATCTGTAGGCTCTTTTGTCCTGAAGCATGAATCAACTAGTTTATGATTACATTTAAGGAAAATCTCCAAATTACCCCCCTAATCATTGCTGACCTACGAATTTGTGAAGTTGGGAGTTAGGACACATGGATTTCCATTTTTCAGCATGCGTATGGAGGGATGAAAATGCTGCTTTGACAGCATTCTAGGCTTTATATGTGAGAGATTATTTTCAGCTGCGAAATCAAGTTTAAAAGCACTACCTGAGTTCACTGGTTTTGCTGGGTAATGGATTTAATTGGCCGATTTAAATGACTCAGCTGCAGCTCTGACAGAATCTGAAAAGCAGGCCATTTCATAAACATGGCAATACAACTCAACAAGAGACAGAACTTGCCTAATCATCACCACATCCACATCAATGAATATTCAATGTAGTACTTCTAGAATGATTGATTAACCCGTTGGATCTCATGTGTACACCATGTTCTCACTGAAAAACAAACCCTGAATTAGGTTCATATTTTCAAAATCAGCTAGTAGTGTCAGCCTCTAAGAAGTCTCACTTAACACTTTAAGTTTTTTTTTTTTTATTAATAGTAATTCTATGTTCACATTTAGTTATGTGGCAGACAAATTTAACCGGACGGACTTACAAAATGTGCAATCAGTTGTAAGAGCCATGATGCAAATGTTCGATGATCTATTACTACTCATTTAGAAACTAAAGCTACTCCAAGACTAAGAAGCAAGTTCTCAATTTGAAGTTAAGGTTACATAAAATAACAAATAAATCAGAGTTTGAGGATAATCTAACAAAAATACATGTCCAACAAATGCAGAGGATAGAAGAGGTAAGTATTGTTAGAAGAGGTCTTCAGACTTTTGGAAAGAGGAAAGAGAGGTACTGGTCTGTTCCATTCCACCAATGAGGAGCCAGAACAGTGTAACACTGAGATCTGGCTGAGAAAGATGTACCAGGTACCCTGAAGCTGAAGACCCGAGTGGTGTGCACGTGTCGTTCTGAATAAAAAAATATGTAAATAACGTGGAACAGATCCTCCTGAAGCATGAAAACAAGAGTTTTAAATTTGTTCCTGGATGCAACAGGAAGCCAGTAGTGTAATCTCAGTAAAGGAGAGACATAAGAAAACTTTGGCTGACGGGCAGCAGGACTCTTAATCCTCTGTATTGGTGCAATGCATGGATGGACTGCCATCGGAAGTATCGGGACAATTCCCGATGAGCCTGATATCAGTATTCTAATATTGAAGTGTGTATTGGCTCACAGTGTACTTCTTGCATGGCCATCAGCCACTCACGGAAATGGCCCCCTTACCCCTCAGAATAAACCATAATCATAACAACTACAAAAACATGAGTTTAGTAACAAAATGACCTAACAAAAAACATAAAAAAAAAAAAACTCCAAAGGAAAGGCTGTAAATGCACTCAATAAAAAACATATAAGAAACTATGAATGGCTGAAGTACAGAAACGGTACATTTAGAGTTCAGAGTCTTTACTGCATTAGCCAGCTTGCTAAATTAGAAATTTCTCTCAGTCTGCCGTTTGAAGAGAGACCCGTCGGCCCTGTCTTAAATGAAGCCTATTCCCTACTTGGAGAAAATAACAAACAATTCAATTAATAGCCATTGAATGATAAATTAGGAGTTATCTAAACTATTCCTGAACATAAATGGGTGAATAAAAATGAATAATGTTGTTTTGCCATTTCATGTCCAACATAGTGCACTACATAGGGCGAATGAAGTACTTTGAGACCGTGCCCGTAGTCTCAGCTTCTCACAAAAAGTAAACCTGAATAAAACGGTGCTTATTGTTCAGAAATATACGACCACGGTAACTGAGAGGAGGCTTGACTTAGACAAACGTGAAAGGCCAGGTTTTACTTCGAGCAGTTTATAGACGTTTACTGTGACAGGATTTAAGGACATTTAAGACCCATTTAAGAAAATCCATTTTTTAATAAATATTGTAGACTTTTAATTGTGTGTAATAGGTGGATAGAACTTTATTGAGCCCAAGGGAAAGTGCAGAAAAGATACTTTGCTTTTATGGCAGCGTCTGGCTATTCTGATCAACCTCAGTGGTAAGACAGATGGAAATTATTTGTTATAGTCTAACATATTTTTCATATCTTACTCAGGTTAAAAAAACAAACAAAAAAAACCCACACCATTAAAATGTTTAAAACTTGAAGACAATTAGAGCCAGGACAGTTCAGGGATCATATGTATGATCATTTAGTTACTTGTTACTTGTGTTCTACTTATTCTAGAATAGAGTCGTTGTGACATGTGAAACACACATGGGGGGTGGCGAGGGAAGCTGGGCGTTTTCACTTTGGAGTTGCTGTGATTGTAGTGGGCTGGTCTGAAAAAAGTCCAGGGCTGAATTTAGTTCCCAGTCCCACCCTGGAGTAATAGAACATGAAGGCAGATTGGCAAACAAAACATGGCAGTATTCAAAGTCTGGAAATGAGGAGGGCCTGTATGAGGACCTGAGCACTTTCTCTGTTCAGAAAAAGATGTATTCTTCTGGTATTATGTTGAAGAAATCTGAAAGATCTTGTGGATGATGTGATGTGGTTTGAAAAAGATTGAGATTGTTGTCCAAAATTGTGCTCATATTCTACACAATACAAATTTGTCCATTTTCTTACTGATGTAGCACACAGCCTGCTAAGAACTCTGCTCTAACACAGACATTAACGAGTTACATACACTGCTTAGCCAAAAAAAAGGTCACTACCTAGATTTAACTAAGCAAATAGTTAAATACTTAAAAAAAGAGCCTCCCATTGAATAATTACTGCATATGTGATTATGTTTCACTTGGCAACAAGTTATTTATCCCTAACTGATGCAGTGAGTAGCTTCTCATTTGTAAAACAACCATGTCGAAAGACACATCCTGTGGTCATGGAAAAGATGTTAATCTGTTTCAGAAGGGTCAACGAGTGGTTCAGGGAGCATGAGCCATCATTTTCACACATGGATTGGCCACCACAGAGTCCAGACCTGAACCCCATTGAGAATCTTTGGGATGTGCTGGAGAAGACTTTGTGCAGTTTTCCAAATCTCCCATCATCAATATGTGTAAGAATTTGGGAAAAGATTTATGCAACTCTGGACAGAACTGCTTCTGCAATGTCACAACATTTAGTTGCATTAATTTTGCCCCAAGATCTTATATTGATGATGGGAGATTTGGACCACTGCGCAAAGTCTTCTCCAGCACATCCCAAAGATTCTCAATGAGCTCCAGGTCTGGACTCTGTGGTGGTCAATCCATGTGTGAAAATGGTGTCTCATGCTCTCTGAACCACTCTTTCACAATTTGACCCTTCTGAAACAGATTAACATCTTTTCCTCGACCACAGGATGTGTCTTTTGACATGGTTGTTTAACAAATGAGAAGCTACTTAGGGTTAAATAACTTGTCAGCTGAAACAATCACCTATGTAGTAATTATCCAATGGGAGGCTATTTTTTTAACTATTTAACTATTTGTTTAGTTAAATCCAGGTGGTGACCTTTTTTTTGGCCGGGCAGTGTATATAACAATAACTGTAACAATATCACACCATAACTATAATTTCTGTCGCAAAATAACAGATGTTTGGACACAGTGCTGGAATCAGTGGGCATTAATTTTAGGTAATACGAGCAGTACCACACAGCAAGCATATAAATAGACAATACATCAAATTCAAACAGTCTGTTTGACTTCAGTTTAAATTATACGACATCAAGTTCCCCCATGCTTTACAAAGCCTAGTAAATTATACTTTAAAAAGCATGAACAAGAAACTGATCTGAAGTAAAGAACTCAAGCTACTTCTTGTTTATTTCACCTTAGTAAGTGTGTT
Organism: Ancistrus triradiatus; assembly: GCA_025084515.1. Taxonomy (NCBI): domain Eukaryota; kingdom Metazoa; phylum Chordata; class Actinopteri; order Siluriformes; family Loricariidae; genus Ancistrus; species Ancistrus triradiatus. The sequence continues at coordinate 81,376 of JAJAGP010000588.1, read as the reverse complement.
ACTATGCTGATGGTTCTGCATGTTCTGTGCTGGAAACACTGCACTAAAGTAGGTAAACTTATAGAGAGATGCTACATTCTCAGGACACTTTAATGAATAAAAAAATAAGTCTGTGTTTGCCACAGGCTTAACCGCAGGTACATAGTTTGTAGTATTAATGGCATATAGAGTGTAATGGACACCCTTGCGATAATGGAAAAAAGTGCTGAAGGTGATGCTGGGGATGGTAAATTTTCCTGTGGCAGCCACTAAATGTGAATGCCACAAAAAGAGGACAAATAATAAGGCGAAAAAGGATTGCTCATAAGCAATGAATCATGGGAAAACTTAGAAAACTCCAACTTAAACCTGCAATAAATAAGTACTATATATAGGGAATAAAGATATTGGATAATTGCTCATTATTAAAATAACTGTAGTTTTATTGCAAACATGTTTAAAAACAAAGGAACAACTTATTTTAAAATAAAGTGAAGTAGAAATATGCTATGCTTTAATATTGTACATAAGACTTTTTACTTGTACAGATCCCTCAGATAAACCTTAGTCACAAATGAATTACTCTTATTCACATACATTGAGGCAAATTAAATGATCAAAGTATTTTTAATTACATACAAGGATAATCATACCAATATAAAATGAATTATGTAATGTTAGTAATGTTAATCACAAATATTTATGATATTTTAATAGTTCCACTTAACCAGACAACATGCCAGCATCTAAATTTCAGAAGCACTGTGTGCCCTTAATTCAAGTATACTTAATAATGAAATGAAATGATGAAAATAAAAACCACTTGGCATATTGCTCAAATGAAAAGGATTCAGATATTTCAGAATAATTAAAGGTCAAAAGCACAACCTTGGAACATCACATCAAATATTCTATTCACAAGATGATATTCATTTAACCTTGTTGGTTGGCTGCTGCTATTAAGCAAAAAGCATTTGCTTTATGCCAAGGATGAATATCAAGAGAGGACAATAAATTGGAAAGCTGGAGCACAGACTTAGAGGGTTACAAAATGCTTGATTTAATGACGACTATTTACAACTCCCATTGATATGCAATGCCTTGAAGTCCAAGAGAATTCTCAGCGCATGCCAAAAATCGTTCTTCAATTAAAAATGCTCAGACGCACTGCCACTGCCAAAAAACTAGTCCTACTTTAAAACAATTCCACCAAATTTCGACTCTAACAAAAGCTACACGTTAGCGCCTTACACACAGACAGTGATCAAATCACAGTGCTTCTAAACTCATCCCACTTCCTCACTTACCCTCTGAGAAGCTGATGAGGCCGAGCAGGTGCAGCAGCTTCAGAGACGCGCACACAATCACCACGATGCCCAGCGTCTGCAAGCCCTCAGTCTCCCACGCCGTGCCCAGCATGCCGTTTTGGGCTGGCTCATGCCACCCCCCTGGCTCCTCCACCTCTGTGCTCCAGTTCCCCACCTCCCATGTGCCCTCCGCAATAGGCTGGCATGGGCCGGGTACCCCCAGGCACCCACGTGTGCCACTCAGCTCCTGTCCTAACTCCAGGCTGCGTGGCCAGTGGATGCTGCTCAAGACCCCAGAGTAGGGAAATGACTGGTCGAGACCGTGTGTAAGTGGAGAGGAGGAGAGGCAAGTTTTACCCACTATGCTGTTAGTTTGAAGTGTGCTCCTGTGTGAGAGGGTACACATGCACAGACTTTCAGCAGAGGGGAGGGCTGGGAACGAGCAGGGGGAGGAGACAGAGGATAGTGCACACAGGCATTCCTCATCTGTTTAAGCACAATTCAGTCTCAATTGCTGTCATTACTAGGCAATGAACGATTTGTCAGTTAGATTCACACCCACTGCATTTATCCAGAAACACACACACAGGAAAACTTTGTGTACAATCCAGTCCTGCAATTATTCCTAATCATGCGTAATGTAAACCAGATTTTGAGAATTTCTGCTCATTTCTAGTTATACCGTCTAATCTCACACAACATCTAATCTAAACATAGACCTTTGTGCATAAGGCAAAAAAAAGCTAATTGTACCAATTAACATCACTGCACAAGGCAAAATGGAGTACAGGGCATAAACTGATTGCTCAAATGGATTTACTTAATTGATTTCTATGTGGAGAGCCACTGTTCTAATCTCCCTAGCTCTAATGTGCTGAACAGCAGTACAGTACTTAGTGCCTCATTCCACCGAATACTTAACTGCTGCCCCCTGCTGGCTATTAGAATTGGGCCGTTTGTTTTGGTCTGTGCACTGCTTTGTAATCCAGTCGCACAGATGAATCTTAAATTAGCAGTCTTCAAAGGATACTCCAGAATTTTCTAACTTAATTACTATCTACCCCATGTGTGATTACCACTGACATTTCCTTATCTAAGAAGACAGCAGAAACCTGGTAACTCACTTTTATGTGGGATCATTTCTTGAATTCTTCAGTCAAATGTACCTCTTGATTAAGCTCTGAAGTAGCTGGATTGTTTTTTTATTGCATTTTTCCAGTCCAGTTTTTAAAAGTTAGATCAATCTAAATCAACTACACAAGGCATACTCATAAATCTCAGACCTCCATATGTCTATTTTATATATAATGTGTATTTGTATATATTTATCCTTGTATTTAATAAAGCATTCATCAGCCATATGTTTATGGTGGTAGTATTTACAACAGGCAGTAAAAGCTTCTTGAAATATGAACACAAGACAGAGTAAAATAAATAGGAGAACTGACTAAATAATTATATAAAGAGTATAGAATAGAAAAAGAACAAACGTGGTTAAACAACAATGACACAGGTATACGATATATGCAGATTTACAATTATCCAAAATTATTACTTGCATTATTAGAGTATACTAATTGTAGTTTTAAATTAGCAAAATATTGTCAAAGTGTTCACTGGAATTCAACAATTCCTGATTCATCATCTATTCATCAGCAACTGGGTTGTTTTGGGCAGTGTGTTAAGGGTCATTGTGATGCTGGAAGATGAACTACCTGCCCATCTTCAGATGGCAACCATTTTCCTTCAGTTCTGACTAACTTCCCAGTATCCACTGATGAAAACACTCTCACAGCATAATGTTGCCACCATTATGCTTCACAGTAAATATGGTATATTTTCGGTGGTGCTCCATCTGGTTTTCAACAAAATCAGTGCTTAGAATTCAGTCCAAAAAGTTCTTGGTCTTATCTGGCCATTAAACACAAACAAGACTCTTTGGCACTTTTTCAGTGGAGTCAGCTTTGTGTAAAGCTTGTGAAATTGTTATCACACGCACAAATCGACTAATCTCAGGACTTCATTCCTTTAAAGTTGTCACTGGCCTCTTGGTAGCGTCCCTGATCAATTTTAATGTCCCAATCTGATGTTCGGAAGGATACTTCTGATAAGTCTTTTCGTGTCCTTCTCCTAACTTCTACCTTTCCACAACTTTATCCCAAAACACTTTTTGAAAGCACTTTTTCAATCATGGTGAATTCTTTGCATTAGCATTCACTGTTAGCAGCAAAATCCTCAAGGGCGTTTTGTAGAAGTAATCAAAACCACTAAAATTGTTATCAGGCATGGGACAAGCAGCATGCACACACACACTTTCTATTTTATTATGCTCTTTAAGACCCCTTTAAAGTGAACGCGAGTTGATCGGATGGTTGTTAAACGACGCTTGTACGTTTGTCTTTAAATCTACCACAGTGATCATTCTGACATCATAAAATCATAGCCAGACCTTAAACATTAGTTCAAGGTTCATGTCATTTACAATAGTACTGGCCAGACTTGTGTGATAATCTGATAATGCCTAAGGCCATATTTTAGCAGAAATATAGAACAATTCTAAAGGGTTCACAAACTTTCAAACAACATGTATGGATGAAGAAAGGAAATACATCTCGGGGTCAAAATAAGGTGAAGCAGGAAAGACTTAAAAGGGGACAATAAAACTGTCTATATTGGGCAATAAAACAGACAAGACTGGCTCAGTTTCACTGCACGCTTCCAGTCACCATTTCAGATGACAAGAGAACAACAGGAAATCAGTAATGTGAGTAACTAGAAGGTTCCACAAAGATTAAAATACATAGGGATATGGAATAAATATAAGTAACCCATTCACTAACAATGCCTGTTGCTTGCAATAGATAATAAATTGGAGATCGAATATCACTAATAATTTCAATCCAGCTCAAACTCCACTACTTTATATGTTACACGTCTCACCATTTAAGTGATGACCCCTAAAATGTCACACTATGTTGGTGGTGAACTGTCCCATTTTCGGGCTGATTTATTATCGCTGTCTAGCAAAGAATACATCTGTGGCATAAATGGTCTTTGTTCTTCGATTACTGGTGGTGAAGAAATTGATTTTGGAAAGAGATTATATATTCTGGTGGCAGACTCCCCCGTCTTCTGTGATTCTTATCAGGTCATAATCCAGAGAGAAGGCTGAAGGACAGACAGCTCTGTCTCACATCACCCACAGTTCCTTACTTTGAAAATGGAGGAGTAAATAATATTTATGTTCAAGATTCCTTCTCTACGATGTAAACAACAGTGAAATCTTTTACATTTTAAAGTCACAGTACATTGTTGACTCTAAAAGATGCAACAATACATTCAATTAAAACACATGAAAACAAAGAATTTTATGCATGACTTAATCAAAACTGATCTATGTCAGCCAAATATACTGGTCCTTCTCAAAAAATTAGCATATTGTGATAAAGTTAATTCTTTTCCGTGATGTAATCATAAAAATTAAACTTTCATATATTTTAGATTCATTGCACACCAACTGAAATATTTCAAGTCTTTTATTGTTTTAATACTGATGATTTTGGCATACAGCTCATGAAAATTTCACAAAATTAGCATATTTCATCCGACCAATAAAAGAAAAGTGTTTTTAATACAAAAAAAGTCAACCTTCAGATTATTATGTTCAGTTATGCACTCAATACTTGGTCGGGAATCCTTTTGCAGAAATGACTGCTTCAATGCGGCGTGGCATGGAGGCAATCAGCCTGTGGCACTGCTTAGATGTTATGGAGGCCCAGGATGCTTTGATAGCGGCCTTAAGCTCATCCAGAGTGTTGGGTCTTGCATCTCTCAACTTTCTCTTCACAATATCCCACAGATTCTCTATCGGGTTCAGGTCAGGAGAGTTGGCAGGCCAATTGAGCACAGTAATACCATGGTCAGTAAACCATTTACCAGTGGTTTTGGAACTGTGAGCAGGTGCCAGGTCGTGCTGAAAAATGAACTCTTCATCTCCATAAAGCTCTTCAGCAGAAGTGCTCCAAAATCTCCTGATAGCTAGATGCATTGACCCTGCCTTTGATAAAACATAGTGGACCAACACAGCAGCTGACATGGCACCCCAGAACATCACTGACTGTGGGTACTTGACACTGGACTTCAGACATTTTGGCATTTCCTTCTCCCCAGTCTTCCTCCAGACTCTGGCACCTTGATTTTCGAATGACATGCAAAATTTGCTTTCATCCGAAAAAAGTACTTTGGACCACTGAGCAACAGTCCAGTGCTGCTTCTCTGTAGCCCAGGTCAGGCGCTTCTGCCACTGTTTCTGGTTCAAAAGTGGCTTGACCTGGGGAATGCAGCACCTGTAGCCCATTTCCTGCACACGCCTGTGCATGGTGGCACTGGATGTTTCTACTCCAGACTCAGTCCACTGCTTCCGCAGGTCCCCCAAGGTCTGGAATCGGCTCTTCTCCACAATCCTTCTCAGGGTCCGGTCACCTCTTCTCGTTTGTGCAGCGTTTTCTGCCACACTTTTTCCTTCCCACAGACTTCCCACTGAGGTGCCTTGACACAGCACTCTGGGAACAGCCTATTCGTTCAGACATTTCTTTCTGTGTCTTACCCTCTTGCTTGAGGGTGTCAATGATGGCCTTCTGGACAGCAGTCAGGTCGGCAGTCTTACCCATGATTGCGGTTTTGAGTAATGAATCAGGCTGGGAGTTTTCAAAAGCCTCAGGAATCTTTTGCAGGTGTTTAGAGTTAATTCGTTGATTCAGATAATTAGGTTAATAGCTCGTTTAGAGACCTTTTCATGATATGACTTAATTTTTGTGAGCGATGGGGTTGAGAATGGGTTTCATGAGCTGTATGCCAAAATTCATCAGTATTAAAACAATAAAAGACTTGAAATATTTCAGTTGGTGTGCAATGAATCTAAACTATATGAAAGTTTAATTTTTGTCATTACATTACGGAAAAGAATTAACTTTATCACAGTATGCTAATTTTTTGAGAAGGACCAGTAGTTAGCCAGTGTTGAAAATCAGTCATATTTATTAAACTGGGAAAACCAAATATATTGCATATTAATACAGGCTCACCGATCACTTTATTAGGTACACCTCCTTGTTTCTACACTCATTGTCCGTTTGATCAGCTCCACTTACCATATACATTATCAATTCAGTGTAGGGGATTGGTATCCCCTGTGTAAATGACAGGGTTTTTGATTTACACAAACACACATGTTAAAACAATCTATGCACAAACTGAAATGACATATTTCTGGAAATTTTGAAGAACCACTAACAATTTTAAACACCTTAAAAAACCACTAGAGGATAATCTCTAAGGTGGCTGAACATTTACCTGTACCAAATTTTTATATCATTTGAAATCGTGTGCCCGAACTTAGATAATACTGATTGTCAGGATTAGGGTTTTAGCCATTATCTGGGGTTGGGAACATGGCGTATTGCCAACTCTTACTTGCAATTGAAAATCCATTAAAAGTACCCAGCTGTTTAGTGTCATGCTCCAAAATGATACCATATTAAAATGAGGAGCAGAACACCACAAAAACATCATTCATCATAATGATGACAGCTACATGACATGAAATAGAATTTATAATGGGATCATTAAATTGTTTGGGGACCAGTTGGCCAGTCGTCTGGTACTAATTATATGCCACTCAGTAATAACTGTTATGCTATGCAAATCAGTAAAGGTTGCCAATGTTGAAAGTCGGAATTTAGTCTGTCATATTTATAAAGGCACCTGGTGTGAAATTTAAGCAATTAAAGCATGTGAACCATCGCTGCCCTGACCGGAGTTGCATACACAATGTGCTGTGAAAGAACACACTGCTTCTGTCACAAACAGTGGTTTGTAATGGTTACATATAATTTCACTCTTTTTCTGGAACTCTTGCATGTACACGAGACAGAAAGTATACCAGTATAAAACTGAATACTATTGTAACTTTGTTACATATATTACTATAGATATACAAGGTACTCATATGAACTGAGAAATTCACAATTGACTATAAAATTAACTTCAACAGCTTAAAGCTGACATAGTACACCATGTTCTTCATGTTAACACAGTTCCCCTGAATGAAATATCTGTGGTATACTGTTGTTAAAATATCACAGATCAGGCAGCAGTGCACCCCTTTCACCCTGTCTAAGCATACATTTGCAGAACCATTGGCATTGAGCTCCTGTTGTTTTAAATCAGTAGTTCCCACAGTGGGGGGCGGGCCAAACAAATGCTGTTACAGAGAAGAAATTTCAGATACATAATGCATGACACTTGTGATAATTCCACTGTAAAGGTGATTTGTCACGTTATTGTATTTTGTTCACCAAGAAGTGGTAGTTCTGTATGAATTACAATGTTTAAAGCAAACTGAGTGTGTCAGAGTGGGGAGGCTCGAAAATACTGTTAGTCACAAAAAGGGGCATTTGGGAACCACTAGGGCTGCAACTAACGATTATTTTAATAATTGATTAATCGGTCGATTATTTTTTCGATTAATCGATGAATCGGGTTTTTAAAAAATAAAATAAAATAAATAAACTTTCCATGTCTTTATTCAGAAATATAACATTAAATAACAGAGCAAATAAGTGCTTACAATAAATGAATAATAATAAATTACATTTATTAATAAATGAAAATAACAAATTAAATAATAAAGAAAAATAAGTGCATCTCTGATGCAAACACTAAATACAAACTCATTCACTCCCTTTCTTTAGGAACTTTGCATTGCAATCCAAAAATGTTAGCATGTCAACATGCTCCTGGCTAAAGCTGGCTCTCTTTTTTAGAGACTATGGCCCTGTCCACACGAACACGGGTATTTTTAAAAACGTAGCTTTTTCTATTCGTTTTGACCGTTCGTCCACACTGAAAATGGACTTTTTTTGCAAAACTCTTTCCAGGGTGAAGATTTTCAGAAACTCTGTTTTCAGCGTTGTCGTTGGACTGGGAAAACGGAGTTTCTTGCTTGGTAACGTCATTTGTGGCGCCGTTATCTCCTTGTTTACATGAGGAGATTTTGTGCAATAGCGGACGTAGCCAAAATAGTGCCAGCTGTAACACTGCTGACCGAACTTGTTACAGATCTACAAATACATTTACAATTATGACTTTTTCATTACACTGAAGAACAGAGGCGTCAGAATGCGCTACGGAGGTCACTACTATATCCATCACACCAATGAAGCAGTTCCCGCCCCCAGCTTCGCCGGTTTGGGACGAGACCCGGTCGGACCTCTCGTTGGTGGGACAGCTTTCAAAAACGAAGTGGTTGTTTTGAACGAAGTGGTTGTTGAAGAAGAATGGCGAGAAAATGTTCGTATGCATAGGACGTTGCTGTTGTCGCTGAGTGAGCTGCTTCGCCGGCATATAGGACTGCTGGTTTGGCTCTGCTCTTGACAGCGACTGTGCGCGTTTTTGCGTTTTCATGTGGACGAAGTTTTTTGTTTAAACAGTGCTTGTGTGGACGGGATGTTTTTTATAAACGAATTTAAACCCCCGTTTTAGAAAATACCCGTGTACGTGTGGACACAGCCTTAACGCCAACTTATTTTGAAGATTCCGCGTCCGCACCGGCTCCGCCTCGCTCCGTTCAATCGCTCGTGTTTTTTTTTTTCCAACGCTGACCGCAAATGCTGCAAGTAACGTAAGCGGATATGATAAGGCGGGGGACACATAAATCATGGGACACAACGAATCGATAATGAAATTCGTTGTCGACACTTTTAATTATCGATTTTATTGATTCGTTGTTGCAGCCCTAGGAACCACTGCTTTAAATAATAATGAGCCACTGCTCATCCTCCATCACTCTGTGAATCACAGTTTCATGAGCTGCTTGTGAAAGTGTTCCCATAATCGATAATTGATACCATGGCATGATGCATACAGGGCATGGTTGTTGCTGCTAGACTGCCTGAGTTTTTCCGAAACTCCTGACTTACTGGGGTTTTCATGCACAGCCTCCCTAGAGTTTCCAGAGAATGGACCAAAAAAATAAGTAAAAATCCAGTGAGTGGCAGTTCTCTGGGTGAAAATGCCTTGTTGATGCCAGAGATCAGAGGACAATGCTCAGACTGGTTCAAGCTAACAGAAAGGTTACAGTAACTCAAATAACCACTCGTTACAACTGAGGTATGCAGAAGAACATCTCGGAATGCATAACACATCGAACTTTGAACCAAATGGGTTACAGCAGCAGAAGACCTTACCAGGTGCCACTTCTGTCAGCTAAGAACAGGTAACTGAGTCTCACCAAAACTGCACAACAGCAGATTGGGAACATTTGGATAGTAGGCTCAGAATTTGGTCTAAACAACATGAAAGCATGGATCCATCTTGTTTTGTATGAACAATGAGTCAGGCTGCTGGTGATGGTATCATGGTAAGTGGGATATTCTCTTAGCACACTTTGGGCCCCTTGCATGTTATGTACGCAGAAATAGGGGAGCAGAAATACCATCCCTCCCACTCAGAGATCAGGACCAGCTGAGTCTGATCACCATATTGTCGGGGACTGAATTTGCAATCTTCATAGAGTGAATATGTTACTGTTGTAACATATGAGAGTTGCAGTAGTATAATGTCATGTGACGTACATTTAAATACAGTTTTTACCCATAAAATTGGAATCTAAAACATATACACATTTCTTGAATTTAGCACCGGGCATCTTCTCAGACAACAGAAGACAACATGTAGCTCATGTGCACAGAGATACACAATAAATATTGCAGATTCGCTTCAGCTCACACAATGTTTAGCTGTCGGCAGAAAGATAAGATGTGAAAGAACTAGATGCTGGCCATTGTCTGGTTCTATCCATAAGCCTGAACAGTAGGATACTGGCTCTGATAACCCTGTAGCTCTATCTGTCACTTGGACAGCAGAGTAAGGTAGACAAAGGGTGACTCTCTTTGTGCTCCTCAGACATGGCATGATCACACCTTGAGAGCCAGACGTTTGCTGAAGTTTTAGAGTGTGATTTCACCCCTTATCCACTTGCATGCATAAAATATGCATACAAACTAAAAAAAGAAACCAAAATAAAGCAACAACAACAACAAAACCATGAATGTGCAAGCTGACTTAATAATTAAATATATGGAAGACTGCTTCTATCAAATGAGCAAAGTACAATGATGCAATAGTGTAAGTTCTCCTACTTAGAAAGATGAGAGAGGTCTGTAATTTTCATCATAGGTACACTTCAACTATGAGAGACAAAATGAGAAAAACTAATCCAGATAATCACATTGTAGGATTTTTAAATTATTTTATTGTAAATTATGGTGAAAAATAAGCCTGTCTATAAAATAAGTCTGATTTTTTTTTTTACTTTCAGTGTCTTCTGAAACAAATTAATGACGAGAACTGAGGTACCACTGTAGATAATGTAAAATGAAAATAATGCATTTGGACACAAAAATGTAAGTCATGGACGCATGTACTAATTTGCCTTTGCTTTATTCCTTTATTCCTATTTACAGACCCCTTTTGTCCTCAGAACATTTATTTTCCACTCACAAACCAATTTATTGCCCATGCAAATGATTACCCTGCATCCTGCACCTTTGTGAAGCAGGGTCTCAGAGTGGTGGAATACTGACATGTACAAAGTGTTCACATGCTGCGTTTGAAGAGCCAGAGAGAAAGCACTAGCACAAATACCCTCAAGATTCCTGCGGAATGGGTGATTAACAATCATCACACTGAATTAGCAGCTTGACTGTGCATCTCAGTGCAAATGATTTGGTACCGAGCTTTCTCACAGAATTCAGGAAACATATTCAGTCTGATTAAATGCATATTTATTATAGCAGTATGTTCCAGAAATGGGATCAAATGACGTATGTATAATTTAAAAACCTGAAGAAATGAATCAAAGGCAAGGAACCTGAAAGAGAAACTATTTGGTTCACTGGTTTTGTGATAAATGACTTGTATTATTAAGTACTTTTCATTCATTTCCTCTTGCTTTCTAATTTAATCATGGTCAATACCCAGTGTAGCAGCAAATCTTTACCAAACTGCATGCAGTAACTAGTCTGGAAGGCTGAGAACTGGCTGGTCTCTTATACAATGTGTACAAGCCATCTGTGAAGCAACTTGTTAAAACTAGCAAATGTTGGGTATTATGGAGTTTGAAAAGGACAGTCAGCATGTCTGATCTCAAAATGGTGATGGTGTGATCATGAAGATATTGAAGTTGAACCAAACTGTAAAAGACAGCCTAGCTTGGTGGTTTATGTACAGTTAGTCAGTGTGACCGTATGATATTAATATTGTGACACTGGCAGTTCCAGTGGCTCGGTGCTAAGAGCCAGCTGCTAGAAACAGCAGTTCCTGAGGGCCCCTGTTCAAACTGTGGATGGGGCTTGCAATGTGAAGGTTAGGCAGTGTATTTACAGAACACTGCAATGGACTGTCTGAGGCGGCCTGTCTGTTGGCACCTTGTGAATTCCTGGGTTAGGCTACAGATCCTCCCCCGCGACCCTGGCTAGGACTTAAAACGAGATGGTTTGCTTTTTGCTTGGCTTGTTGTGGCATAATATCACAATACACTGAGCATCATTACTTTTTATAACTTCACTATTACCCCGTCAGGCTTGGTGGGTAGCACTGTCGCCTCCAAAACCATGTGTGTTAGGTTAATTGGTGCCCTAAAGTGCCCTCAGTATGCCCTACGATGGACTGGTGCCCTGTCTAGGGTTGGTCCTGCCTTGCACCCATTGTGATCAAGAATTAAGTGGATAAGAAAAAGAATGAATGAACAAATGATTGTAGTAGAATAATGTGACTGTGTAAAACTGATTTTTTTTATATACATGTACAGTCTGTAACAGGTAACATTATGCCAATTGTGGGCTAAAGACATTTACTCTGATCTAATGCATAATGAAATTAACTCATGTTAGACTATTAATGTCAAGGGTTACATTACTGTGTCTATATGTAGGCCTACATCATGTTCTCAGCACTGATTGATTGCAATGACCGCAATGCAGAAAGTACAGGAATGAGGGACCTTTTCTGAGCTTTCTTGTGATTGACTACATAAACGTAAACAAGACATTTGGATAAACATGTGTTACCATGACATTTTAACAAACAAGAATTACTAAACAACTGCAGTTTTTACTCTGAGGCTTGGTGGCATGAAAACCTTTGATGAAGTAATTAGGAGTCACGTGGATCTGCTGCTCCAGCAATACATATTGAAATATAGAGCATGTGTGTATTTAATTACATCCCTAGGTTGCACACCCTTATATTTAATAAATGCAGTCTAAGGCAAAAGTCTGGGCTCCTATGATCAAATTTTGCTGATTTTGTTTGATGTGCCGTTGGGCATAATGTGATTCTGCAGAACGAACGCTCAAAGTGGAGAGGGAAAAATAGCAAACAATATACAAATACGATAAATGATCTACGTGAAAAAAAACCCCTCAAAAAACTAAATGGAAAAATGGAAACTCAAAACACAAAAGAACTAGGAATTCTAGCACATATAACCTTTCAGTTTAATCAAAATTGCAACCAGTCCTTTTTACTCTCCCATGTTATCCATTTATAATAATAATTATACATTGCATTTATATAGTGCCTTTTACAACACTCAAGGTCACTTTATATTGATATTACAATTTATACAGAGGGAATAGGAGACGAGTGAAAATGTTGAGAGAGAAGATAAGTTTTTAGATTAGTTTTAAACAGAGAGAGAGGTTGTAGGGAGCAAAGAAAGAGGAAGCGAGTTCCAGAGCAGGGGGGCAGCCACACTAAAAGCTCTGCCTCCCATAGAGGAGAGTCTAAACCTGCGGGTAACCAATAAACTGGAATCAGATGACCTTAAAGAGTGGAGAGGAGTGTAGTGATCAAGCCAACCAGACAAACAGGCAGGGCTTAAGCCATGAAGTGATTTAAATGGTAGCAGTAGTATTTTGTATCGGATGCGTTGATGGATGGGCAGCCAGTGAAGTCGCTCGAGCACAGGAGTGATGTGTTCATGTTTCCTCATGGAGTTTTAGATGGAAGGCCATAAAGGAGAGAGTTGCAATAGTCAAACCAAGATACCACAAAGGTATGGATAAGTGCCTCAGCGGCCTTATGAGATAGCAGTCCAACACTGTGCAAATGGAAAAAAGCAGACTTCTAGAGAGAGCATATGAGGCTCAAAGGACAGAAGAGGATCAAAAGAGACACCAAGATTACAAGCAGACGCAGAAGGAAAGACTGAAGCATCACCAATAAGGAGAACAGGGTTAGAAAGAGAAGATAGAACTGATTTTGTGCCAGTACAGAAGATCAGTTTTATGGGTATTTAAGAGAAGATAGTTTGCCCGAAGCCAGGAATGTAGATCATGAAGACACCTAGTGAGAAAGTGGGAAAGGAATCAGATGGTTTAACACTGAGATAGACTTGAGTGTTATCAGCATAGCAATGACAAACCATAATGGCACAAAATCACCAACGGGAGTGATGTAAATGACCAATAATAGCGGCCCAAGTACTGAACGCCCTGACAGATGGGAACAGAGTCAGCTATATGGCTCCCCATATGAACAAAATGTCACCCATCAGTTAAATATGATGGAAACCAGGACAGTACTGAGTCAGAAAGGCCAATGTTAGAAAGTCTAAACAAAAGTAAGTTGTGAATTATAGTGTCAAAAGCTGCAGTAGAATCAAGTAGTAGTAGTAGTATGAAGGCCTGACCTTTATCGACCGCAAGAAGAAGATCATTAAGAACATATGGGAGAGCGTCTCAGTACTGTGTTGGGGACGAAGGCCCGATTGAAAAGTTTAAAAAAGATAGTTTGAGGACAAAAAGTCAAGGAGGCTACGACTCTTTCGACAACCTTAGAGATGAAAGGGATATTTGAGATGGGACAAAAATGACCAAGAACAGAGCTATCAAGGTCAGGTTTTTTAATGAGAGGAGTAACAGCAGCTAGATTCCACGAGGAAGGAACACATCCAGTAGAGAGAACGAATAAGCTTATTGACTATGGAAAAAAAGGCGCTTGGGATTTTGACCAGCTTTCTTGAATACCTCACTGTAGTAAAAGGAGCGTGCCTTATTTAGTGCTGCCTTATAACATGTTCAGTAAACGCCAAAGAATGGGCACAGACATAGTTTTGATTGGTGCAAGTGTGTCAGAGATATCTGCTGAAGTTCTGTTATAAAATAGCATCCCCTCGTCCAGAGAAGAAAGTGAGTTGATGTATGAAAAGTGGTACGAGTCAAGCAGAGCAGTAAAGCAAGGTCTGACAGCAGAAACATTGCGATAAGAAAGTAGGAACTTAGACCGGGGCTTAAGAACAGGAAGACACACAGCATGAAATGTTTTGGGCAGTACAATGACCCGAGATGTTACTAACAACCCTGAGGTGGTAAAAATTACATCAAGAATGTGACCATACAATGCAATTTTATCAGTTGTTCAGTCTTTGATATTACCTGCTCCTTCTCTTATTGTCCTTCCAGGTCTCTTTCTTGAAATTCTTGCCTTCTTTCTCTCTCTACAAATCTATTTTTTTCACTTTTCTCGAACTGTTTGTGATGCTAATCAAAGGCACAGCATGTGAATAATTGTAAGGTTCAGCCTCATGTGCTTTCACAGACAGGTGCTGATAATTGGGACTGATTAGCCCAAAGTGTTCCAGGGAAACTGTTCTTCTCAGTACATGTCAAGCCAGGTACAGTGTTTGCCGCCTCGAAAATTGTACCATAACAGAGCTTTAGTGTGGTGGACAGGCTCCTGTTTCCAGTCGAAAGTAGAAGTTATTAAACCTTCAGTAGTAAGTCTAGGAACACAATAAATGAACTAAATAAATGAACAAGTGCAAGCCACTCATTTACTGCTGAGCTGATTTCTCTGGATTTTCAGTAAGTAGACTAGAACCTCTTACCATCCACAACACAAAAAGCACACAGACTGACAGTGACACTAAGATCAGTCCTTCCTGCGAAGATCGTTCCGAAGTTTGATCAGTTTGCTAGAGAATTAACCATTTAATGGGTTGCTATAAAATTATTGCTACTGTAGCTCCATCTGGTGGACATGCAAGACATTAAAAAACAGTGTATAATGTTTCTTTATTGGTAATGATTTTAACACAACTAACACAACTTTGAATACACATGTATATCAACTGTTTATATGGGAACTTGGTTTAAAATTTGGGGTATGCTATTACTGATAATATAGCCTAGACTTTATGTTATAATATGTTACACTTTATTGTAACATAAACCCTCCTACTGAAGTTTTTAAGCTTTTCCAAATCACCCATGAGTCATGTTTTGAAACTTTCACCTAATAGGAATAAATGTCTGTTTAGAAAGATACTTGTATTTTTTTAAACAGATATATCTTTCTATTATGTATTATACAATACAGGTATAAATACACAAAAACTAAGACTTTGGTCAAATGTATGGATATAACACCACCAAGTGGTCAGAGGGAAGTAATTACTTCAGAAAACCAATACAAATGTATCACATTAATGGGATTTATTTGCAGTATTCTAACAAATGTAAGAGGGAGGAACATGTTTGTATACGACTATACACAAGATGTGTTTACACTTCACTTACCTAAATCAGAGTAAACCTTTTAGATAATAAACTTTTTAATGGCTGACTGAACACTCAGCAAATGCCTTGCTGGTGTGTCATTTTCCTAGAACTGTTATTGACATATATCATATACAGGTATGCACTGTTTAACTTCCATCCGATAAACGTCCGCTTGCTTTAACCACAGAGGTTAATTATAATAAATTATAACGGGAAATAAAAATCTCTTTTAACTGTGTCTGTATGTGAAAAACTACCTTACCTTTTGTGCTTGCTTGCTCATGTTTGGACCAGAGAATATTCTAACTCGGTTGATGTTTTTAGAGATTTCTTTGTGCAAGTTACTTGAGTTTGTGTGTATGATTTTCCACTTCTTATTTGTACAAGCTTTAAATGGTGTTAAGTGAATGTGCCTGTCCTATTGTAAGTAGTACTCCTTTGTTTATCCCCTCACTACCTGTATATTCTCTCTAACCTTTAACTATATAAACTGGTTCACATTCACTTCTGGAGCCGCTGTTTCATCTGGCTGATCTTCTGTGTTGTTCATAATACTGTATCAATGCATTTTTGGCTTTCCTCAAAGTGTCAGATCCATATTACCATCCTCTTAAGTGTCGTCTTTCCCCTACAGAGGGTCGTAACAGTACATTACTGTTTTTTCTATAATTATTGTGAATTTCCATCAATTAAAATTGCAGTGGCATTAGTAATGCTGCATAAATGGTAGCATTCCACTCTTGCTTTCAGCGGTATCTCGGACACATTTATGTATCATTTGTATGCATCATTTACATTACATTTACATTACAGTAGCCTATAAAGAATATTTGCATGTTTGTCACGCATAATTGTTTTGGAACATCAAACCAATTTAAATATTAGTCAAAGACAACACAAGTAAACACAAAATGCAGTTTTTAAATGAAGGTGTTTATTATTAAGGGAGAAAAAAATCCAAACCTACATGGAACTGTGTGAAAAACGTTGTTGCCCCCCCCTTATTAAAACATAACTTAACTATGGTTTACCACACCCGAGTTCACTGTCTCTGGCCACACCCAGGACTGATAATTGCCACACCTGTTCTCAATCAGGACATCACTTAAATAGGACCTGCCTGACAAAGTGAAGTACACCAAAAGATCCTTAAAAGCGACACATCATGCCGAGATCCAAATAAATTCAGGAATAATTGAGAAAGAAAGTAACTGAGATCTATCAGTCTGGAAAGGGTTATAAAGCCATTTCTAAAGCTTTGGTACTCCAGCAAACCACAGTGAGAGCCATTATCCACAAATGGCAAGGACTTGGAACAGTGGTGAACCTTTCCAGGAGTGGTCGGCCAACCAAAATTACTCCAAGAGCGCAGCGACGACTCATGCAAGAGGTCACAAAGGACCCCACAACAACATCCAAAGAACTGCAGGCCTCATTTTCCTCAGTTAAGGTCAGTGTTCATGCCTCCACCATAAGAAAGAGACTGGGCAAAAATGGCCTGCATGGCAGGGTTCCAAGACAAAAACCTCTGCTGAGCAAAAAGAACATTAAAGCTCATCTCAATTTTTCCAGAACACAATCTTGATGATCCCCAAGAGTTTTGGGAAAACATTCTGTTGACTGACGAGACAAACGTTGAACTCTTTGGAAGTCCCCCATTGCATCTGGTGTAAAAGTAACACAGCATTTCAGAAAAAGAACATTATATCAACAGTAAAATATGGTGGTGGTAGTGTGATGGTCTGGGGCTATTTTGCTGCTTCAGGACCTGAAAGACTTGCTGTGATAAATGGAACTATGAATTCTGCTGAATGGAGAATGTCCAGCCATCTGTTTGTGAACTCAAGTTCAAGTCCACCTCTGAATGGCTGAAGAAAAACAAAATGAAGACTTGAGTGACCTAGTCAAAGTCCTGACCTGAATCCTATTGAGATGCTGTGGCATGACCTTAAAAAGGCCGTTCATGCTCGAAAACCCTCCAGTGTGACTGAATTACAACAATTCTGCAAAGATGAGTGGGTAGAATTCCTCCAGAATGCCTGTAAACAACTCATTGCAAGTTATCAGTTGACTGCAGTTGTTGCTGCTAAGGGTGGCCCAATAAGTTAGAATTAGGTTTAGGGGGCAATCACTTTTTCACACAGGGCCATGTAGGTTTGGATTTTTTTCTCCCTTAATAATAACCACCTTCATTTAAAAACTACAATTTCTGTTTACTTGTGTTGTCTTTGACTAATATTTAAATTGGTTTGATGTTCTGAAACACTTAAGTGTGACAAACATGCAAAAAATAGGACATCAGGAAGGGGGCAAACACTTTTTCACACCACTGTATAAGGACCGCTAGGAATTCACATAAGAACGGTTACCTGCTTCGATTCTCTAATGTTTGGACAATCTCATCTCTCATTCACTGTGTGAGGAGCACACAAGCTAACAGAAGACCTGGAGCTGGTTACAGAAACAGCTAAACAATGTCCTCTGCAGCAGGTGTGTAATGCTTTAGGCATTCTTTGGCATGATGCCTAACAGGTGTTCATTAGTTTCCATGTTAGCAACATTAGCTTTGTAGATCCAACAAAAAATATGAACCTCAGACATGTCTGGGCTGATTGAATACCTTTGGGGAAAACGATGTACATGCTACTTTGTCTGTAGTCATCCTTTAAAATGGTATTATACAGAATATAAATGAAACTCTCAGAGCTTGCTGTTTGCTGCATTAGCTGTTAAACCAATCCTCAGTTTAATGGCTCTTCCTAAAAGCATCTGTCTTCATCACATCACTTGTCATATTTGCACAGATTCGCTGACAAACTACTGTCATTCAGTGTCACTTCACCAGCGAGATGATGATCAGGCTGAACTGATACAAACACTGTTGAGAGACAGCAGAGACAATAGATACTGTTTTAAACAATCAGCAGGGATTAAACGTTAAAAGGTTTTAACCAATTCACCTTCAATCTACATGTTAGAGAATACTGCAAATTAAGAGGCTACTGTTCCTTACCAAAGTGAAAGACAAGTTCAACTCAAAATACTCTTTACAACATGCTGACCTAGATGTCTGAAATCCCTTGCAAAATGAGTGGGACGTAACAAGGGTTGTAACGAAATACTGTAATAATAACAGCAATCTTTATTTATAGGGCACATTTCATAGTAGGAGCAGTTCAAAGTGCTAGACAGGACAGAAAAAGACAGGAATCAAATAAAAAGAAAACCGTGATTAGAAGAATGAACACCACCATAAATGAACATGTCACTGACACTTTAGGATTTTAATCTAGTCATACCATTCATGGAAAATTAATTCTGCAATTGACCTTCTAGGGATGAATACCTCAGAGAAAAACTTCATTCCGCTTCACTGTGGGACTGTGGTAACCTAACGGTTAAGGTACTGGACTTTGGACCAGAAGGATCCTTGAGGATTGGGTCCTTGAGCAAGACCCTTAACCCACAATTGCTTGGATTGTAAGAGTGTATCAGTTGTAATTCGTTCTGGATAAGGGCGTCTGCTAAATGCCTAGATGTAGATTCTAGTAAAACATCGACTAGGAATAAAACAACCGTGAACATATCTGAAGAAAATCTCTCCCTATAGGAGGAAAACACCATAGTCATAGCCAAAGTAGTAGAAGTAGTATTTCTTGTCATAGTACAGGTGCTCCCTGATTTACAAAGGCGATATGTTCCAACAAATCCATCATAAGTTAAATGTATCATGAACCAAGGAGTTTACTATAGTCTATACTGTATAATAGTGGAGCCTTTTACACATTAACAATTACATTAACACTTATAAATAAACCTACAGTTGGCCAAAACCACAAAGCTTATTTTAGAATACAGTGTTGAAAATGTCATGTAATTTAATGCGTAATGAATTGAAAGTGAAAAGTAAAAGCAAAATACTTGCTCTGTTGGTGAACTCAGGGCGCTAGCTGCTAATGCTAACTGCTCAGCCTGAAAGTTATCTGGAGGAATCCTTTCGGTTGGCTGTTATCATCAACCATTTTAGGAGTCTTGGGGACTTGTTTGCACTAAGAATACAATACTGTAGATGTAAAAATAAATAAAAACACGATAAACATAACGCAGATCTTCACTAGGGCAGAGCTGTTGTGAGACTGAATCAGTGTACTGAATCGTGAATCGAGTTTTAGCTGGAACGAGTCACTTGGTTTGACTCGTACATTTACATTACATTTACATTTACAGCATTTAGCAGACTTACAATTGGTACAGTCTTACAATCCAAGCAATTGTGGGTTAAGGGTCTTGCTCAAGGACCCAACAGTGGCAGCTTGGCAGAGGTGGGATTTGAACCCTGGACCTTCTGGTCCATAGTCCAGTACCTTACCCGCTAGGCTACCACAGTCTAAGCAAGTTTAAGCAAGTGCGCTGAGTACAGAGCAGACAACAAGAACCACGACAAACTCTTCTAGTCAAAATGCGTCGAGAACCGAATTCGATGAGTTCCGAGGTGGTTGAGAACCGTGGTACCACTGTATTTCTAAACTCCTCTGATAATACATTCAGATAACTGTTATGGTTCGCCATATTAAAACAACCGGCGAACCGTGAAAAATGAAAATAAGGGTTTTAGGACCCAAATGCGGTTAGCTCCAGATGGAAAGGGTAACCAAAAAGTGAAGAAAGGGAATGAAATAGGAAAGTGCAGCTGTAAATGATCTCACACACTACACGACGACGCCACCCCGTGGCAGACGACGACACCACACCAGGGAGATTAAAGAGCTCTTGTGGGTGTCGCCCTGGAAAACCAGAAGCAGCAATAAACGCTGCAGCAGAGGGAAGAACACAGTGAACATGAAACCACCGCGAAGGCGTGCCACTGGAACTCCTCAGCACCTCTTCAGCGCTTACAGGAGAATGGCATGGACGCGGGGAAGAGGCCGTCGCGAAGGTGTACCATGGGAACTCCTCAGTGCTTCGTCGGCACTTACAGGAGAGTGGCACGGAAGCGGGGAAGAAAAGGACGAGATTATTAATTAGCGCAGAGTCCTTTTCTGAAAGCGATCACGAGGAGAATGTTTCTTTTTCCCCCCGATTGTGTAAGAGGAAGGGTGATGACATGAAAGGGAGGAGGCGGGGCGAGGCTTGCAGCAGCGAGCGAGCCCCAAAAAGCAGCCGAAGAAAAAGTGGCGTTATGACGCAAAAAATGCTTTCCCTACACTATTTTCTAGCCCCCATAGCTTTCCCTAATCAAACCGAAATAACACTCAAAGCGAGAAAACCGTGTGAGGGCTGGTGCAGCACACCAAAGCGATAGCGTCTGTGAAGCGATGGTGCCCAAAGGTGTGCTTAAATAGACCCACCAACAGGTGTCGCCACTTTCACACATAACGGTGAATTGAAACTGGCGCATGCGCACACCGCCATATTGAGTCGATGCTGGCCTCTAGCGGCCCAAACGTGACTCCTAATACTAACTACTTTCGCCCAAGGAGGTTGGGTTTCTTTTTGAGTCTTGGTCCTCCCAAGGTTTCTTCCTAGAACTTGGGAGTTTTTCCTTGCCACTGTCGCCCTAGGCTTTCTCAATTTGGGATTGGACGTAGTTATTAGGAGATAATCTAAACTTGTAAAGTTGCTTTGAGACAATGCTCCATTGTAAAAAGCGCTATATAAATAAATCTGACTTGACTTGACTTGACTAACAATAGGTTAATCAGAATGTAACCCCATCGTAAATCGGGGAGTAACTCTAAAGGTATTCATAGTCCTCATAGTCATAACAGTAGTTGTAGGAGTAGTGACAGTTTTAGTAGAAGTAGTCCATGTTGTAGTAGTAGTAGATCTCATCATAGTAGAAGTCATAGTAGTTGTAATCCTACTAGTAGTAGTAGTTCTGGTAATAGTAGCATTAGCAACAATAGCAATTGTAGTCACAGAAGTCATAGCAGTATTAGTAGAAATCGTAGCCTTAGGAGAAATAGTTGTTGTAGATGCAGTAGAAGTAATAGTAATATTAGGAGAAATACTAACTGTACAACTGATGTGTGAGTGCTATGAGCATCACATACATTAATCAAGACACTATGTGTTCTATAATGAGGCTTTTGGAAAACAAGCCTGTCCTGTTGAAAATGATCACCACAACTGATAAGTGTGTCTGAATTTTTTGAGTAAAATATGAGCTCAAAGAATCCTGTTTTGATTAATGAAAGGCTTCTGTTATTGCACTCTTCTATGAATATGTTGACATATTTTCATGTACATTATTAAACTTGATCAGTACACTAATTGATTTCCAAGAAGTTCTGTATAATTAGGCTGTCTTAGCACCATGTCTACCTGACACCAGACTGACATGCATTAAAGTACAGACAACCATCAAGTCATTAATCAAATCAATTACTGTACCTTTTTATTATGCCAAAATATTGTCTGGAAAAAAACTTTAGCACTTAACAGCAGTCATTTGAAGCCACTGCAGTTACACATACCAACCACTTTTTTAGGTACACTTCCATGTTTCTGCAGTCATAGTCCATTTGATCAGTCCAGATGTTTCTCGACATACTTTGTTTGTCCCCCTTACTCTGCTCTCTAATGGTCAGGACCCCCACAGATCAGGTACTATTGCTAAGGTCTATTTAACGTCTGCTAAATGATGATGTAAATGTATTATTTGTGTGGTGGATCATTCTCAGTACTGGAGTGACACAGTAGTGCTGCTGGAGGTTTTAAACACTGTGTGCATTCTATTAGAATCATTTGTCACATTGCTCCACCTTGCAGATGTAAAATCAGTGAGACAGAGACAGCAGCTCATCAGAGACCAGAATAAAGGGGACTATTAATGTATGTAGAGAAACAGAAGGACTACAGTCTGTAATTGTAGAACTACAACATGCATATGTATGGTAAGTGGAACTGATAAAACGGACAGTGTGTGGGAAACAAGGAGGTGTACCCAATAAAGTGGAAAGACATGCTTTGTATGATCTGCCTGCAGTTTCATCGGCCGATTTATTACTTATTCAGATCAGGTTATTACAGAGGCTGACTTCTTAGCAATGCCAACTTTTACCAGTGATTCATTTGCAAATCTTAGGGGGAAAATGTGTGCCCTCTGCATAGGCATCCCACGGCTTTGTCTCAAAGCCAAAGCAGCCTGCCTAAGCTCCAACTGATTGTATTCCTCTCCCGCAAACTCACCCTGATCGAGTACAACCATGCTATAGGCGACCAAGAGCTATTGGCAATCAAAGAGCCTCTGGAGAAATGGCACATTGGCTAGGGGTGGAACACCTGTTAGTGGTCTAAATGGACCATACAACTTTTTAATATATATCTGCCAAGAGGCTCAACCAACAACAAATGCACTGGTGTTTATTTTTCTCTCAAGTTCTGTTTATCATGTCCACGCTCCCTCCACTAGACCCATGTCCCGACTCACTGTTCCCCACAAAAAGGATAAAGAGGGATCTCATACTTCCTCATACTACATCCTTCATTCTGATTTGCTTTTGTTTTACATCTCTGCATCTGTCCCTCATTATCCTGCTCAGTTCTTACAGCTATTTAGTTCCCCGTTTCTTTCAGTCCTTTGTGAAATTTCAGTTACTCGTGCTACTGAGGGTCTCTCTAGTATTACCTCTAGCTGTCTTGGCTTTGAACTCTGCTCTGTTGACTCACTGCCTCATCACCTGGGTTTGTTGTTTGATCTGTCTGTCTGCCTGCAGCTGACTTTTGCCTTTCTTCAACTGTGTTTGGCTTTTCCCTGGTCTGTTTTGTCTGCCTGATTTATTACATGGCTTTGTGTTTACGCCTCGCCTGTCTGAGCTTGGCCCGACAGCTCCAAATCAAAAATTGAGGGAAAACATGGTAGAATCCTGTTACGGAATATCATAACATACGTTGTAAAGTTCCAGCAACAAGCCTACAAAGTATTTCTGCTACTAGCCTATAATAATGCATGAGAGAAACCTTGAGATGAGTTTCTGTTACTAAATTGTATATTCAATATTAAATGATACATCAAAAACAAATACCAAAAAGTACTGCAGTATGGACTTGCATGAGGCTGTACATGCTAACCTTCTTAGCACTACGTCCTACAGACATGGGTAGATTGAAAACTAAGAGTTTTATTGCAAATACAGTAGCATAAAAAAAGTAATAGGCTATTTTTAACCAATCGACTTACCATGTTCTAAACTACACAACAAATCACGTAAATCCTGAAATTTAATTAGTTAAAATTACAAATCTGACATGACCCCCAAGTATTGATTCATACTTAGATCACATACTTTAAAAAACTGATATGCACAGACAATTCATTTGTGATATTTGAGTGAATGTTAATACTAATATCAAGTCCACAACAACACAAATGAACCAAGTCTTACCACCTGTATGTATACAGACTTCATCAGATCAGTTCCTATAATGAGATTTACTAAACTAGAAAAGTAAATACAGTACAGACAACAGCTTGTTGTCCCAAACAGCTTAAGGCTGCACATAACAGGTAGCCATGTGGTAACAAAACATGCGATTCACACGTTCAAAATAAGAACCTCCATAGCTGTGATTCCTGTATTGCTTCCCACTAAACAGCTTGTGCTCAGCACAGAGAGACACAGAAGTCTATGCTAAATGGCATGTGTTTATTGTGTAAGCTATATAACAGAAATGACAAATTTAAGCACTGAACACTACTTCATGAAGTAATGCAAACCATCCAAGCTTATTTTTGCAATGCGACAAAAATACCACAACATCCAAACGCACACTTAAATCCCTAATATAAAATGGAATCTGTAACAGTAACCCAAATTGTAACAATGAATTAGAGTTTGGTGACTTTTCAAGATGCTCCCAATCACTTAAATCAGTACAAATATATTTAAGACTTTATAATAAGTTTCTCTAATAAATGTATGCTTTAAATTATTACAGCTACAGCACTATTTAGACAAATTTAAGCTCAAATGTAAAAGCACTGATTTTTACATAAAAAAAATAGTCAACAGATGCAGATCATTCATCTTTTAACACACCTGTTGACTGATGATGTACAAACTTTCAAATAACTTGAACTGCCAATTCGAACCAATAAAGCTGAAAACTACTAGGAATTACAATCCACTAACACAACTTTCTTCTCAATACATTATAACATGTTCTCTTTAAAAATAAAATGTATATTATAGTAGAATGCAATGCAAGAATAAGGACATTCATCTGGCACGAATATATAAGTCCTACTTATATATAAATAAAACAATATTTCCACTTTTTGCTTACCATCATAGCTCGCCTCTAAAAGTCCAAACTGTTCCAGAACCTTCACAAACAGTACAACTACTACCAGCACAGCGATCATTTCCAACCCCTCCAGGTTCATGGTGCTAACTGGGTCAGGTCATGGTCTGAGTGCTGTTCTGGACACTGGCACTGAACTACATGTAAAAAGCCTCCATTTCATCCTCACTGAAGATGGAGTAGGAAAAGAGGAAAGGAGGAGAGGAGGGGAGGAGCAGAAATGGAAAAGGAGCAGGGAGGGCAAGTAGGAGTGATGGATCAGACAAAGTCTAAACAGATAAGGCTGAGGGGGACAAGGGGAAGTGATAAGGGGCAGGATTAGGAATTGAATGAAACGTTGAAAGAGCCATTTTACTCCCTGTGTAATATTCCACATTAAAGGGCGCACCTCTGTCGAGTTATCTTTCCCCGGTGGAAGCATACAGGATGAGATAATGCCTCAGTCCATCTCCCGAGACCCAGTGTCAGACAATACACAGTGTGTGTAGCTCAAAGGCTCTACACACCTCAGGACGCTGTCACAGTGAGCATTTGTTACCAAGGAAACAGAATCTAAAACAAATACTGTAAGGATCCAGGCTAGACAGGATGACTGTTCCCAAAATACTATACAACACTATTCAGTTTCCATTTGAGAAACATCAAATTAAATAACAATGAAGAATGAGAGAGTGTTTACATCACTATGGTATGGTGCCAGCATACTTGAGTCTATTCAAGCCTCTTGCTCAGAAAAGGACATTTCATTCTTCTTCAGGGCTGTTATAATCGGATTTGATTAGGGTAACAGTCCTCTGATTTCTTTGCTAATGAAGCAGGATTAATGCAATTAAATTAGCAGCCTCCTTACCTGATTGTCTACAAGGTCAGGCTGTCACACATGATTAATCAATCTGTTATGTAAGAGCAGAAAAAAACAATGTTTTGATTTCATGAATAGCATAACATTTAAGTGTGCCACTCAACTGAGGTACCAATTTATTACCCTGTATATAAAGTCAATGGTTTTATCAGGTACACTTACCATTTTCTATACTATAACTGACTGGAACCAAGGTGTTCAGCAACCAAAAACAAGCTGTGACCATTATTCATTCACAAACTTTAGTTGGTACTATTGTAGAATTATCATGGTATCTGCTAAACCTGTATCTTGCTTCTAATCCACTTCACCACTCGAACATTACACATTAAACGTGGTGATCTTAGGTTTGTATGTAGCTTCACAGCTGAGAAAACGTGCTCCATGATTCTTCCAACAAACCATTCTTGAGTCGATATTGCTACCACAGTCACAGCAGAATTTGGTAATGAACATGGATACTGAGGAGAACATTCATTCATCATCTTATCCGCTTAATCATTTACAGGGTCCCTGGAGAGCCAGTACCTAGCCTGTGGCATAGGGCACAAGGCAGGAACAACCCTAGACAGGGCACATACACTCACTCACCCATACTCACACTCACACACTAGAGCCAATGTAGCAAAATGAATTAACCTAAAGCATATCCCCATTCAGGATCAAGTGGATAAGAAAGTGAATGAATGAATGTCTTTGGACTGTGGGAGGAAACCGGAGAACCTGGAGTAAACCCACTCAGACACGGGGAGGACATGCAGAAAGGACCTAGACCACTCAAACAGGGATCAAACCCAGGACTTTCTTGCTGTGAGGCCACAGTAAGCTATATTGTGTACAATTGTACTATAGGCAGGCTCCACACAACAATAACACTCAGTGCTGACCTGAGTATCTCTGACTTAGCGGAAGTGCTACAAAATGGAACGTGCAGTGCTGTGCAAAAGTCACAGGCATCCTGTTTTTTTCAGTTTATATTCTGCTTACTCTTTATTTAAGCACTTTGAAGTTCTACAATTACAGACTGTAGTCCTTCTGTTTCTCTACATACTTTGTTAGTCCCCTTTGTTCTGTTCTCTAATGGTCAGGACCAGCACAGATCAGATATTATTTGAGTGGTGGATCATTCTCAGCACTTCAGTGACACTGATGCAGTGTTTACATTTACATTTACAGCATTTAGCAGACGCCCTTATCCAGAGCGACTTACAATTGGTACAGTCTTACAATCCAAGCCATTGTGGGTTAAGGGCCTTGCTCAAGGACCCAACAGTGGCAGCTTGGCAGAGGTGGGATTCTAGCAGAACTGTTCAGAAGTGTAGAGAAACAGGGGGACTACAGTCTGTAATTGTAGAACTACAAAGTGCAGCGACAACTAAAACTTAGATAAAGAATAAGCAGAAAATACATTGAAAAATATAGAACGCCTAAGGCACAGTACTGTATGTCTTTTGTGAGTATTTTGCTACCAGTGTTTTCCTATGGAGTGTTGGTGTTAACAATGGACTCCATGAACTCTATAGTGTATATTAGTGCTTGCTTCCTGTGTCAAAACCATATAAAAAATTTTTATTTAATTTCCTGATCGAAAGCCTAAACATGACAAAACGTATCTCAACTTTCTTAGAGATTAAATAAGACTTTTATGTGAAAGTTTTGCTACCATAAAACAAACAAACGAAAAAGTATTCATCAAAAGTGCACTCAAGTAAAAGCACTGATGGCTCTAAAGTCAGCAAGGACATAAAACCACATCCAGGCCCTAAGGCCATTATGGGACTGGGAGATAGAATTACCTGCAATGTGTCCTTCAGACTGTTAAGGTATCTAGAACGTAATGCTCTCGTTAACCACTAATGGTTCTAAGAATGCTGTTGTTGACCCTGTTGAGGTTGATGGTTTAATTTCTGACTTTGGCGCTTGGACCATTAAGCAAGGTCCTAAGCAATAAGTTGCTTGGATTGTGCCTTGTAAGATTATATCAGTCTGCTGAAATGCATACAGTGGTACCATGGTTCTTGTCATTAATTCTTTCCAGAAGGCTTGCCGAAAACGACAAGTACCAAGCAAAACGACAAATGGTGACTGTGGTGGCCTAGTGGTTAAGGTGCAGGACTATGAACCAGAAGGTCCAGGGTTCAAATCCCACCTCAGCCAAAGCTGCCACTGTTGGGTCCTTGAGCAAGACCCTTAACCCACAATTGCTTGGATTGTAAGACTGTACCAATTGTAAGTCGCTCTGGATAAGGGCGTCTGCTAAATGCTGTAAATGTAAGTGCCAATCAAATTTTTCCCATAAGGAATAATGAAAATTGAATTAATCCATTCCAGACCCCAGAAATTCCACACTGTATAAGGCATTATATGCATTAATGGAGTTGTATTGTACAGGTGCTCAGTGATTTAAGAGGGGAATATGTTCTGACAAATCCATCACAAGTTACCATATTGTCCGGACCATAAAGCGCACCGGATTATAAGACGCAGTATCAACGATCGGCTGCTAACGGGTATATTTTCATACATAAAGCGCACCGGGTTATAAGGCGCATGAAATGAAACAAAACTCTTAAGTTCCGTCGGAAGCTCAGTTTGGTCTTTACCTGGCGCAGGGCGTCTTCTTGCTTCCCCCACTTCCGTACCATTGATTCGTTAATGTTGAATTCTCTCACAGCTGCTCTATGTCCATGTTGTACTGCGTGACTGATAGTGTTGAGTTTGAAATCCACTTCGAAAATAAATGAATGAATGCACGTACCCTAACGCTGAAGCACATACCGTATTACTCCGCTATGCTGCGCACTACGGTGGCTGTAAGCTTCGTAACTTACCAAGACCGTGCTAAAACATTTTGACAGATTTATGAGCGCCGTGTACCATCTACAATCGGTTCTAGGTCAGAAGGCTCAACCAGAATTAATTCATACATTAGACGCACCGCATTTAAAGGCGCTCTGTCGATTTTTGAGAAAGTTAAAGGATTTTAAGTGCGCCTTATGGTCCGAAAAATACGGTAAATATATCATGAACTGAGGAGTTTAACAAGAGTTTGGTAGAGCGGTCTATACTTCATATACCGGTGCCTATGATAAGTAAGATCATTTTAAAACACTTACATTAACCTACAGTTGGCCAAAATCATTAACACAAAGCTTATTTTATAATAAAGTGCTGAAAAATCTCATGGTAAACTCAGGTCGCTAGCATTAAGTTCCTGTTTCCCTTTCGGTTGGCAGTCAATACAACCCTTTTAAGGACCCATGGAGACTTATTTGCACTAAGAATACAGTGCTGTAGATGTAAAAATAAAGAAAAACACGATGAAAATAATGAAGATGCTCACAATGGCTTAACGTGCAGTTGTAAGAAAATAATCAACGTTATTTCTTAATCGATCTGTACATTTGAATGCTTTGGCTGATCAGTATATTGTGTATATGGTTTAATGAATCCAAGTTAAATAACTCATTGCATTAATACAGAGGTTCTTTAAAGCGACATTCATAAGGGTGCTTTTTTCAGTGCATTTCTCCTCAAGTAATTTCTATCGTCAATCATGTGCAATTGAGAAGACAAGCAGGGATTAAAGATTAACTCAACCAGGTTTGATTGCCATCATCAAGTGCTCCCATTGGATTCAATTATCTTCTCTATGGTTTTAGAATCATGTTGAAATGCATGTTAAACAGAAGAGTCAAAAGAACATTGATATGACGGATTCAGATCAACATTATGTGTAGCACAACCCAAAATCCATCTATAAATATCTCATGATATGTACTGCATCTAAAAGCTAAATTCTTATCACCATACGCAGTGCATGCATGTGTGAGCTTTATTCCCACTCCCCCATACATTTTCACAGGTGAGAGCGGAACCCTACAGATTTCAGGGAGAGAGAGATAGATAGAGAGAGAGCGAGAGAGCGAGAGAGAGCGAGAGAGAGAGAGAGAGAGAGAGAGAGAGAGAGAGCCTGGTCCCAAGTGATTGCACCATCCAGCCTGCTGTCAGGGTCCTTAGCTATATTTAGAGTGAGTCCAGCTGCCACAAATAAAACTGTAACGGATAGCTAATCACAGAAGCCACAAGTGTACGGTTGCTGCCATGATTAGAATGTCAAATCTTAAAGAAGCAGGCAGCACAGTGACCAAGTGGATAGCGCCTGATTCCGAACTCAGCATGGACTGAGTTTGTATGTTCTCCCTGTGACTGTCTGGGTTTTCACCAGGTTCTCCAGTTTCCTCCTACGTTCCAAAGACATGCGTTAGGTTAATTGGTCACTCTCTAAATTGTCCCAGTGTGAGTGTGTTGGACGAGTGCCGTTTTAACCTTGCTCCTGTCATAGATATAGGCAATGCTGAAATTACACAAATAACTAAATAAAAAACTTTAAGAAGCAACAGGTCAGACCAGGACTGCACAATTAATTCTGTTTCAGAGGATAAAATATATATTGATATATTTTTAATCATAAAGAATTGTTTTCTTTAATAAATTCTGTTCAACCCAAAGCAAATGTTACTAAGCTTCACTACACTTTTACTATTATACAACCTTGCAAAGTGCAGCCAGTGAGACCTGAGGCATATAGAACAAGCTGCCTCTGAAAGCAAAATGATCACAAAAACTGTTTGTCAGGAGCTTCATGAAGGTCACTATGTGCATTGCCAAGCATTTGCCTGGAGTGAAATGAAGTATACCATCTTGGTTTTGGTAAATAATATATATTATGGGATATGGCGGTAATGTAAATAAGTCCAAATAAAATTCAAATTGTCATTCTTTGTTTTCAGGAACATGTTACGTCTTTATTTGGCTTTAACATGTACAAACCTTAAACACCACTTGTGTGGCAAAGAATCCAAGGACGTTTTCACACACTCACTGGCCACTTTATTACGTACACCTGCTGAATTGCATGTTAACACAAATACATAATCAACCAATCATATGACAGCCACTCAATGCATTTAGCATGATCAAGGTAACCTGTTCAAACCAAGTGTCAGAATGGGAAAGACATGGCATGGTTGTTGGTGATAGATCGGCTGGTCTGAGTATTTCAGAAACTGCTGTTTTTTTTTCTAAACTATTCAGTGAGTGGCAGTTCTTTGGGTGAAAATGCCTTGTTGATGCCAGAGGTCAGAGGAGAATGACCAGATTGGTTCAAGCTTACAGAAAGGAAACAGTAACTCAAATAACCAGTCATTACAAAAAAGTATGCAGAAGAACATCTCTGAATACACAACAAATCGAGCCTTTGAGCAGACGGACTACAGCATCAGAAGACCACACCGGGTGCCACTGCTGTCAGCTAAGAACAGGCAACTGAGGCTATAATTAACATGGGCTCACCAAAATTGAAGATAGGAAAAAATTTTATCTGGTCTGATGAGTCCTGCTACTGCCAGCAGGATAACACACTATGTCAAAAAGCTTAATTCATCTCAATCCGTTTCTTGAACATGGTGATGTGTTCTCAACTGAATGCTCAAATCGCATCCAGTCTCCTGATCTCAATCCAAAAGAGCACCTTTGGGATGTGGTGGACCAGGAGATTCACATCAAATATGTGGAGCCAACAAATCTGCTTCAGTGCTTAGTGCTACCCACCAAGCCACCATGCTGCCCAAATTCACAGACATGCAAACTGCTAATGGGGACTTTTGTATTCCCTAGATTAAACATAAGGATGTACAGTAGCCTACGTTTGCTTATAAATAACATTCATACTTCAGTCTTAATCTTGGGGTTGCAAGGTGGTGCAAACAGTCCTTGGTTTGATTCCTAGTATACCTTCACCTGTGTGGAGTATGAATGTGTCTGTTGCATGGGTTTCCTCCCACATACCAAATACATGCATCAGGTATGTGTGTGTATTGTAGCAGTACTTGAGTCCGGTCTCTGGCTCAATCTCATTTGGACTCAGTCTTGTCTCGGCCTTGGGGTGAAGTGTATTTGTTGTCGAGACATCCCAGTCTAATGCGTCTGTCTGAGGTAACGGTATTGAATATCAATATCATTACTGGATATCAACAATTAATTTAAACAGAATAAATCAGTTCTTTCTCTACATGCCCAAATAAAAATCTACACTCAGATTTGTTAACATGGAAAAACAAGTTACTGTCAGCTTTATCTTTTTGTTTGTTTTTAAAAACTCATTGACTGGCTGGGGAGATTGCCTTTCATTAACAGAACCTGCCCTAGGGACTTTGCAGTTCAGAAGTCTGTTCACTGTTGGTCATGAATCTAACTGTTCCTTTCCATGATGGCCTAACTGGATAGTTTTTGTTTAAGGACAGACTGAAATGTTATTATCATGTTTTCACATTTAATAATAAAAATGTATAGAATGGATGTTGTTGTTATATTCAGTTGACTTTGTGTGGTGACTTCTGATCAAATTTGAGAGAAGGGAAACAGCCACTTATTGTGCAAGTTTTCCTACTTATAAAGATGAGAGGTCTGTAATTTTCATCATAGGTACACTTCAGCTATGAAGTGTAAAAAATAAAATAAAAAAAGGAAAAAAAAAAAGGAAAAAAAAAATCCAAGAAATCACATTGTAAGAATTTTAAAGAATTATGGTGATTGCCCGAGCAGTGTGTTTGGGATCATTGTCATGCTGGAAGACCCAGCCACGTTCCATCTTCAATGCTCTCACTGATTTTGGCTTAAAATCTCATGATACATGGCCCGTTCATTCTTCCCTTAACACGGATCAGTCGTCCTGTCCCCTTTGCAGAAAAACAGCCCCAAAGCATGATGTTTTCACCCCCATGCTTCACAGTAGGTATGGTGTTTTTGGTATGCAACTCAGCATTCTTCTTCCTCCAATCACGACGAGTTAAGTTTTACCAAAAAAAAGTTCTATTTTGGTTTCATCTGACCACATGATTTTCTCCCAATCCTCTTCTGGATCATCCATATGCTCTCTGGCAAACTTCAGATGCGCCTGGACATGTACTGGCTTAAGGAGGGGGACACGCCTGGCACTGCAGGATCTGAGTCCCTCTCGGCATAGTGTGTTACTGATGGTAGCCTTTGTTACTTTGGTCCCAGCTCTCTGCAGGTCATTCATCAGGTCCCTCCGTATAGTTCTGGGATTTTTGCTCACCGTTCTCATGATCATTTTGACCCCATGGGATGAGATCTTGTGTGGGGCCCCAGATCGAGGGAGATTATCAATGGTCTTGTATGTCTTCCATTTTCTTACAATTGCTCCCACATTTGAATTATTCACACCAACCTTGCCTATTGTAGATTCACACTTCTCAGCCTGGTGCAGGTCTACAATTTTCTTCCTGGTGTCCTTCGACAGCTCTTTGGTCTTGGCCATGGTTGAGTTTGGAGTCTGACTGTTTGAGGCTGTGGACAGGTGTCATTTATACAGATAACGAGGTCAAACAGGTGCCATTAATACAGGTAAGGAGTAGAGGACAGACGAGTTTCTTAAAGAAGTTGTTACAGGTCTGTGAGAGCCAGAAATCTTGCTTGTTTGTAGTTAACCATGATTTACAATCAAATTCTTTAAAAATCCTAAAAAAAATGTTTCTCATTTTGTCTCTCATACAGACCTCTCTCATCTTTCTAAGTAAGAGAACTGGGACAATCAGTGGCTGACTAAATACTTTTTTGCCCCACTGTATATCAATCATGTATAATGAATGTAGAGTGAATGTAAAATGAAATATAAACAATTTGTTTTTGTAGTTTTTTCTATTTATTCTCGTATAATGAAAAAAAAATCTTGGTCTCGGCCACTCCTGGTCTCGGACCCAAGTAGTCCTGGTCTTTACTACAACACTGTGTGTGTGTGTCCTGTAATAGCTTGACACCCTTGCTGTATGGCTCCCCGTGTCCCTGAATTGGAGTAAGTGGGTTTAAAAATGAATGACTGTCTCAGTCTGCAGCCCCTTTTCCTGATGAAGGTTGTGGCGGCAATAGGCTGATCAGCACAGACTTCTCTATGGCCTTTCTTGGGAAAAAAAGTTAAGAAAGCAATTGATAGAAATGTGTTCCTCAGGCTCTTTCGTTATTATTAGTGTGGTGATGTATGGTTTTGCTTCCCTCTAGTGGATAGAACAGTATTTTCATTATTTGTTAGATGTGCAGAAACACTGGATAATGCAGTTTTCTATTTCCTAGGATGGACAGTCAAAGACAGGGCTGCACAAAAGAACCATGCTCGAACACAAATTACCTGTTAAACATAGTTCGAATTTTCTATATTTCTGCATAAATATGACCTAAAACATCAACAGATTTTTCACAGTCCTAAAAGTAAACAAATTAACTCAAATAAATAAGTAGACCAAAATTATATTTGACTATTTCTTCGGATAAATGATCCTTCCAGGTCTTTTGGTGTTGCTGAGCTCACCAGTTCAATCCTTATGAATGCACTAAAGAATGTACTAAATTGACTTGGTTTGATTTAAATTGTACTAAGTTGATTTAGCCACTCAAAGTTTCTGCTACTCTCCGATAGGTTTGTTTTGGGTTGTGTTTCTCTCTCTTTTTTTTTTTTTTTTTTTTTTGACCTACTGATGATCTTCACTTGCATCGACACCTGTTTTGAACAGCTACCACATAAAAATTCAGCACTTGGAATCAACTCCAGACCTTTTATCTCCCTAGTTTGTCATGAAATAACAGGGGAACAGACCACAACTGGCCATCAAGATGTCCGATTACTTTTGAGCCTGTAAAATCTTGATGTTTGTTTCAAGTCCATTCCGATGGTGTACAAAGGCAAAATTACAAAAACTGTGTCACTGTCAAAATACTTATGAACTTGACTGTATGATTTGTATGGAAAACAATACATTAAACTCTCGAAAAATGCAAAATAGAACACAGCTAAACAAAATGAATCAATTGAATTCTCCCACTGAATTTTTGTCATAGTTTCAATAGAACATTCCTTCATCTAAATGCATTTAGATCCCACTGCAATCTATCAGTCATGCTGCACAAAGGTTTTCCTAAAACTGAAGTAAATTACCTCCAACACATTCAGCAACTTTCTTGCTGTCACATATTGTCCACAACAATCAAGACCTTTTGTTTAAAAGAAACTGCCTTTACATTACTTACATTTACAGCATTTAGCAGACGCCCTTATGCAGAGCGACTTACAATTGATACAATCTTACAATCCAAGCAATTGTGGGTTAAGGGTCTTGCTCAAGGACCCACCAGTGGTGGTTTGGCAGAGGTGGGATTTGAACCCTGGACCTTCAGGTAAAGAGTCCACTATCTTAACCACTAGGCTACCACAGTCCTTATATATAGTAATATATAGTTTACATTACTCAGTGGCGGTTCTAGACCATTTCAATTGAGGGGGCAGTCTAGGGCCAGTGGTGTTCTTAAAGGGGCCGATTACTTTGTAATTCACATTAGTGAGCCGCTTTGTCGCCGTGTGTTCACAGAAGTGAAGAGATATACGCCTAATTTAGGGGGGCTGTAGGGGGGTCTCACCACAGATGTACCAGAATACATCAGAGCTGCTGCAACACTGTTGAGACATTCCTGAAGATATTAAATCTCATGTATACTCATTGTGTTACTGCCCGAAGAACATGCGGATCATCAATGGTCTAGACAGCATGTGTAAATGTGAGCAGCTTTTATAGCCTGTCTGCCAAGTTCTAACCTGACTAAGTACACTCAGGCATGCCTAACACAGCATTTGCATAGCACCTACACTGAGGGCATGCACCGGCATGCTTGGACAGACCAGCTTACTTTGTGGGCAAAATACTATTAGGCAAAAAATATGATAGTAAATAAAAAGAAATATTTGCTAGGTTTTTATGGATTAATATTGTTAATTTGACCGTTTCAAAAAACTATGCACACTAAGGGCTTTCCACACTTTCTGTGCAAGTACCTGGCATAACGGTGTACAATATACTTAAGCGTACTCAACAGGTGAGTGCATATTTAACACTGCACATACGTGTAGGCATGACTCATTAGGTTTGCTGAGCTCACTCTAGGTGGCTTTATGGCTTAGAGGAAGTTTAGACGTCTAGCTGCCATCCTGTAGTCAGTGACAGCTGCCCTCTCTGTAGTGGGTATAAGCCATTGTGTGTGTGCCCTGTTTGTAAGTGTAAACACCAGACGGATCAGAGCAGTACCGGAGCCAGAAACACAGGCCAACCGCAAGCAACCAGGAAACCATAATCAATTACCAGACACAGCACGAGGAATAGCAGTGACCCTGACAAAAGCAAACTGTGCACCTTCTGTTACTAGTGCATGGGCCTCCCACACACCAAGGTCCTTCAGCTAGAAGTGAAGCACAATGTGTGAGTAGGGCACAGCACGGAGCTCGAGAGCTCTCCATGAGCACTGCTTCTTTATAGAGTAGGACCATGTCCATGTAGTGTACTTCAAAACGCATCAGTGTGCTTGCTTTAATGCATTAGTCTGGCACGATTCTGCTCTGTGAGAGGGATGGTTGAAATACAGGAGCTCTTCAGGTGGTACTGGGCAGATAGACAAGTGGACAGTGGGTAAAA
The DNA here is from genome assembly GCA_025084515.1 of Ancistrus triradiatus. NCBI lineage: Eukaryota > Metazoa > Chordata > Actinopteri > Siluriformes > Loricariidae > Ancistrus > Ancistrus triradiatus. The sequence continues at coordinate 44,763 of JAJAGP010000588.1, read as the reverse complement.
GTGGGGGTATAGAGAGGCACTAAAGTCTTCTGCTCAGTGTTTTAGAAAGAAGGTAAGCACGTTCATCAAAGCCCACTGCATGCACACAGGATGGCCTCTATTAAGAACCCACATTTGTTTTCTGCAATAAGCATATTTGTGACAAACACACATGTACACAGTACTCAAGCTACTGGTAGCACATGATTATTTTTACAATATAGCATGTACCCACTATTACAGTGGTTTCCAAACCTTTCCCAAAACGCCCCCTTTTGTAGAATATTTGAGTCCCCCACCCCAACACGCACACACCTTTTACTTTGCCTCCAAACTCCACTGGAATTTATATTAAATACTGCAATGCATACGAAATTGCAACATCTTGTTGAGTGACAAATCACCTTTACAGTGGAATTATTACAAGTGACATGCAGTATTATTTGCTGTCTTTTTCACATCGTCAGCTTAAAAAAAAATAAAGACACGAGCGTAGATTACTGCAAGAAGCTACAGTTTGTGTGGGCATGAAAAGATTAGAATGCAGTGAGATAAACAAGAAACTTGGTCCCCAGCCTTTCAGCTATATTGTAGATTTTTTGTTTAATATCCATGTTTTTGTAGTCAACGTGTTACTTGTCATATAAACTCTTGCGCTCTGCTACAACCAGGATGAGCTGTTCTGCCTGACAACAGAGCTCTGATTGGTCAGCCTGATTTTATCAAACAATGCAGAAATGAGAATAGACTCAAATTTAAATTTTTACACAGCTTCGCAGTCCGTCAGTTTCAGACTTGGTGTGAACGATGGCGTTAATATGTGTGTGTTCTTTTTCACAACTTGTCATGCGGCTTGTTCGTCAGACTCTGTGTGAAAAGGCCTTCATTCTTTAATATCTAACAGTGACAGTTGGTTCTGACATTATTTTCATTGTTACTATTTTCAGCTATAACCAGGAAGTTGTTTGAGGGTGAGGTATAATCGGAGTGAACATTTAGCTAATATTTTCTAATAATAATTGTAACATTTGAATATATGCTACATTTAGAAGTCATGTAAACCTTAAATTAACTACATTCAGTGTAACCTTTAAATATATGCTTTATATTTTCTGAATTTATCAGAAAGTTTGTGCACAATACTTGCACATATAAATCACCTATGTATAAGCAGAATGGTCCTGCTACAGTACCAGCAATTTAATTATACATTATTTAAATTTATAAACATAATTGCATTAATGACATTTCTAAAACAAGATTAAAAGGTATAAGTGTACAGATGTATAAGGCACAAAACAAACTGCTCTATACCTTGGCTTGTATACCATACCTTCAACAACTTTAACACACAGCCAGTGCCTCTGCTGTGCTGCGTATTTAAAATATCTCTATGACCACGAACTCAGAAACAGCTAACAAGTTTTAATACTATAAGCAGCTGTGATGGAAACTAGGTTCCCCTTAAATCTGCTTACAGTGCAAAGAACTGTCTGTTTTATGATCTATCGCCTGTGGCAGGGACCGAGCTAGAACATTCATTTTACTCTCAACCTGTTCCACAAAACATTCATAAAATATAGGTTAGAAATGAGACACTAAATATAACCTCATATATAGACATAGCAACTGACAGAGGCTGTGTTATTTGTAATAAAACTACTTTGGAATGTAATCTAGTCTAGAACCTGGATCAATAAGGACATTATTTGGTTTCATTAACAATACGTATGCTATTAGTAATACTGATGGGCAAGACGATAGAAATGTTCAGTGTGCCAGAAGAGTCTAATGGGTAGGTGATAATATAGATAGATTTTATAGCCAGCGGCCTGTCACATTTCACAAGAGCTACATCCACCACCACTACCACCAAGAAAACACAAACATCACTAGTGCATTGTACACAGGGTCAGCGGTCATTGCTTTGTATTACATGAAAGCTTTGATGTTCTGAGAATCAACTGTAAAGAACACAGATGTGACTTCACAATCAGTCGAACCAGACCCTTTTTTAAACTGTACTCCAAGCCATTTACCGTATTTTTCTGGTTATAAGGCGCATTAAATGAAACAAAACTCTTAAGTTCCGTCGGAAGCTCAGTTTGGTCTTTACCTGGCGCAGGGCGTCTTCTTGCTTCCTCCACTTCCGTATCACTGATTTGTTAATGTTGAATTCTCTCACAGCTGCTCTATGTCCATGTTGTACTGCGTGACTGATAGCGTTGTGTTTGAAATCCGCTTCGAAAATAAATGAATGAATGCACGTACCCTAATGCTGAAGCACATACCGTATTACTCCGCTATGCTGCGCACTACGGTGGCCGTAAGCTTCATAACTTACCAAGGCCGTGCTAAAACATTTTGACAGATTTATGAGCGCCGTGTACCATCTACAATCGGTTCTAGGTCAGAAAGCTCAACCAGAATTAATTCATACATTAGACGCACCGCATTTTAAGGCGCACTGTCGATTTTTGAGAAAATTAAAGGATTTTAAGTGCGCCTTATGGTCCGAAAAATACGGTAATGCAGGTTACATTTTGGTACTTCAGAGACAAGCTCTCAACAACAAAGCAGCAACAAAGCGACTCATCCAGAGAAAGCCAATTGGAACTACAGCAGAGTTACTGACAACCTGCAAACCTTTAAATTAGGGCTGCTCACTAGAGATGGACTGATTAATCGGCTGCCCATATTCAAAAACAGTGGAGAACATGCAGAGACACTTTGTTTTCTGAATCACAGCTTGCTGCGCTTAACTGGGACTGCGATTAAAAACAAAAAGAAGCTGATATCATATGTAGTATTCTAACGTTGTTTATTTTTTGCACGTATTTACACCTTTTTGCTTTTTTCTCCAAAAACAAGAATATGCGCTTATCTGCTGATAACTTTGTTGTTAGGTGTAATAAAACTTAAGTCATTTTATTTTATTTGTGTATTAATAGGTTAAATATGTTCAGTGAAGTTGCAGTTTTGTCTCATTTTATTATTATTAGTTGCAAAAAAAATGTGATATCGGCATTATATATTTACCATCAGTCGCCCTGCTCTCCAAATATCGGTCGACTACTAGTGCTCACTAATGGTAGAGTTATAAACGTCAAGCAAGTCAAATTTATATATGCAGTGCTTTTTAGAACACAGTATTGTCTCAAAGCAGCTTTACAAATACATTGGCTCTAAGCCCTAGTTGAACAAGCCTGAGGCGACAGTGGCAAGATAAAACTTCCCTAACGTTACAGGGAAGAAACCTTGGGAGGACCAAGACTCAAATAGGGACACAACATCCTTGGGCAGCCTGTATGTTACATATAAGAATTAAAGAATATATGTAAAGAAAACACTACGTAAAATTATAATAGCGTAATATATAGGATAAGATGAAGTAAAAATAAAAACCAAAAAAAACAAAAACCCCTTTGAACCCGTTTTGTTTTGCTTTAAGTAAGAACACACCTGATGAGCCTCTTGTCCAAAATTTGTAAATGATTCCCCGTCATGTATTAATAAATGCTAAGTATAAGCAGTCACAATGAAATCCACATGTAACACCGTATGCAGCACATACAGCTTATGAGTTGCTTTGCTCTTGCAAGTCTCACCAATATTGCACCTGATTATGCAAAATAAAAAGATTAATTGATTAACTGAGAAGCCCTTACTTATATTTCTTCCCCTGAATAGTCAAGTCGATTTTATACATACAATCAGGTAAGTTGAGCTGAACAGTTTCATGGGTGAGCAATTGTGTGCAAATGCTGATGTGTCCACAGAAATTCTAAGGAATACTCAAACCTCCTAAAATTCCTAATTTAAATCTATATATATATATATATATATATATATATATATATATATATATATATATATATATATATATATATATATATATATATATATATATATATATATATATATATATATATATATATATATAAGGTAAAACATTAAATGATTAAAACAAAGCAAAGTAACGCAGTCATAAAACTAATGTAGTTACAATAATGAAAATGCCACTGTAGAAAACAGAACACTTAACTGAACCAGTCTTTCCTTACAATACATTTCAGTCTATCATGAAACAGCTCTTAACACCTACCGCTCGTTTTCCTCCTTTGTTTCTGGTGGAGTGAGAATATGACCATGAGTGCACCCATGTTGCCCCGTCTGTCTTTATATCTGCTTTGCTGAGTCCTCCAATTGTATTTTGCTTCAGAGATCCTGCCCTTCCAACACTTTTCACAAGACTGAGGTGACGAGGTCTCGACTCACTCCACTCCCTCCTCCTCACTTAGCGTAGTGCCAACACTAGATGGAGATTGTCCTCTCCAAACTTTGCAAAAGATGATGACGATCTGTTTTCCTCTCTGATTTCCTGCTTCCACTTTGGCCCAGTTAAGTAGTATCTAGATAAATGAGCCGTGTGTGCATTCTGCAAGCATCTACTGTTACAGGCTGCACTAGCACAACACTCTTTCAACAGATGCTTCATAGGGAGAGAGAAGGGAGGGTCTGCAGGAGGAGGAAACTATCTGCTACTGATACCAGTAAAGCAAGTTCAGCAACAGTAACCATTTAGAACCCACAATTCACCGACAGTTTCTCAACCTTAATACTTTTAATTAGACAGCCATGTCATTTAAATCAGCACTATTCATTTGCAATTCTATTCAGCCACTTTTGTGAGATTGAAATGTGTGTATTAAGCACCAGAGATGGCGTAAGAAGCAATAAATTGCCTGGATTGCTACCTACGCTATAGTACTAATCAAGGTTGGAGAGATTCCAGCATGGAAATGATCATTCATCTTAATCAAAGACGGCTTGGTGGGTTCGTGATTGAAATCTCGCAATCACAAGGTAACGTAGATTTTTAAAGATGTTAGAAAAACCACTTGGGTTTTCTCAGAACAGTCGGTGTGTTGAGTTCAAAGGAAACCGGTAATATGAGCTTGATATAACCATCACTAAAAGATTATGGCAGATGTCACACACAGACATTACCAGTCACATGCAGTAATGAAAAGGGCTTGGTGATATTATGATATAATCAGCTGTTTGCAATGTGTAGCACACCATCAGCTCTAATCCTTTGCAGGCAATGACATTATGTCATTTGAGAATTAAATTGAAACAGCTTGTGAAATGGCATAAAATAATATTTACATGTAATAGACTATTAATAGACAACAAAGACAAGTAAATTGAACTTATCAGTAATAGAAATTATGCAATACATTTATAGCAGTGATACTAAGCCAGCATAAAAAGGAGTGGCATTACAGTAATCTAAGGTCAAATAAGATGGGAAGAAACAAGTAAATCCTGATAAATAAATAAAAAAAACACCCTGAAATTTGTGGTTTCATCAAATCATAGGTGCTTGTAAATTCAGTACAGAAGGCAGAAAAGTATCATTTTTATATATATATAATATATATATATATATATATATATATATATATATATATATATATATATATATATATATATACATACATATATACATACATATATGAAATTGAAGATATGAAATTTTGCAATTTTTTGTGAAGAATCAATAACAAATGGGACCCCATCGTGAAGTGGAACGAAATTTATTGGATATTTTAAACTTTTTTTTTAGAAATAAAAAACTGAAAAGTGGGGCATGCAAAATTATTCGGCCCCCTTGCGTTAATACTTTGTTAGCGCCATCTTTTGCTGCGATTAACAGCTGCAAGTCGCTTGGGGTATGTTCTCCTATCATCAGTTTAGCACATCGAGAGACTTTTGACATTTTTTTTTTTTTTTTGCCCATTCTTCCTTGCAAAACATCTGGAGCTCAGTGAGGTTGGATGGAGAGCATTTGTGAACAGCAGTTTTCAGCTCTTTCCACAGATTCTCGACTGGATTCAGGTCTGGACTGGCCCTTCTAACACCTGGATACATTTATTTGTGAACCATTCCATTGTAGATTTTGCTTTATGTTTTGGATCATTGTCTTGTTGGAAGATAAATCTCCGTCCCAGTCTCAGGTCTTTTGCAGACCAACAGGTTTTCTTCCAGAATGGTCCTGTATTTGGCTCCATCCATCTTCCCATCAATTGTAACTAACTTTCCTGTCCCTGCTGAAGAAAAGCAGGTCCAAACCATGATGCTGCCACCACCATGTTTGACAGTGGGGATGGTGCGTTCAGGGTGATGATCTGTGTTGCTTTTATGCCAAACATAACATTTTGCATTGTGGCCAAAATGTTCGTCTAACCAGAGCACCTTCTTCCACATGTTTGGTGTGTCTCCCAAGTGGCTTGTGGCAAACTTTTTATGGATATCTTTGAGAAATGGCTTTCTTATTGCCACTCTTCCATAAAGGCCAGATTTGTGCAGTGTACGACTGATTGTTGTCCTATGAACAGAGTCTCCCACCTCAGCTGTAGATCTCTGCAGTTCATCCAGAGTGATCATGGGCCTCTTGGCTCCATCTCTGATCAGTCTTCTCCTTGTTTGAGCTGAAAGTTTAGAGGGATGGCCGGATCTTGGTAGATTTGCAGTGGTCTGATACTCCTTCCATTTCAATTTGATAGCTTGCACAGTGCTCCTTGAGATGTTTAAAGCTTGGGAAATCTTTTTGTATCCAAAAACCGGCTTTAAACTTCTCCACAACAGTATCTCGGACCTGCCTGGTGTGTTCCTTGGTCTTCATGATGCTCTCTGCGCTTTAAACAGAACTCTGAGACTATCACAGAGCATGTGCATTTATACGGAGACTTGATTACACACAGGTGGATTCTATTTATCATCATCAGTCATTTAGGTCAACATTGGATCGTTCAGAGATCCTCACTGAACTTCTGGACTGAGTTTGCTGCACTGAAAGTAAAGGGGCCGAATAATTTTACACGCCCCACTTTTCAGTTTTTTATTTCTAAAAAAAGTTTAAAATATCCAATAAATTTAATTCCACTTCATGACTGTGTCCCACTTGTTGTTGATTCTTCACAAAAAAATTTAATTTCATATCTTTGTTTGAAGCCTGAAATGTGGCAAAAGGTTGAAAAGTTCAAGTTGGCCAAATACTTTTGCAAGGCATATATATATATACACATACACACACACACACTCAAGTCAATGCCAATTTAGAGTAATCTTTTAACCTAACACGTCTTCAGATTGTACGAGGATACCAGAGTATCCAGAGTAAACCCACGTGCACACAGGGAGGACCACAAAGAAAGGGCCCAGGCCGCTCCACCCTGGGAATGAACCCAGGATCTTCTTGCTGTGAGACGGTGGTGCTACCCACCAAGCCTCAATACAAGTAAAGAGTGTCAGACATAGACAAATAGTGGTTGCACAATGAGTTGCACTGACACCTAACAGTTGACAGTTAACTGACAAGTGACAGTTTCCGCCTCCCTAAAAGGTCAGTTTATCTACTTACTGTTGCCTTTCTTCTTCCAAACTAGTCTGGCCATTTTCCTCTGGCCTCCTCTGGCATCAATAATGCATGGTCACACAGAACTTCCACTCAGTCTGTATTTTCTCTTTCTGACCATTCTGTGTTAAAATCGCAGTCAGCAGTTTCTCAAATACTCAGACCAGACCATTTAACACCAACAACCATGCCAGATTTCTTCCCAATACTGGTGATTGGTTTCAGGAGCTCGTCTTGAGTTGCTGTCATACAATAGGCTGACTAGATATTTGCGTTAACAAGCGTTTGAACAGATGTACCTATTACAGTGGCCGGTAAGTGTACAACATGATTATGTGTAGGTGTCTATTCTGGCCATTGCGAAGCCAATCGCGCAATGCTATGGAAAGTTGCTTTGTCTTTCAGTGTTACAAAACAATTGATGGATACACGAATTCTTACACTCTAAGGAAACTCAATGAAACACTGTCATTCTCGTTAGTATTTATCACTCGTAATTGTCATGGAAGAATTTCTTCCTCTGCTATGTAAAAATGTATATATTTATAAAATAAGTAGACCAAAGGTTGTGTTACCAGTGATTGGAACCGTTTCATCAACTTAAGGTAACATTGTTAAAATATTTGTCTCCTTATACTATAATGCCATGTGCTACAACAACAGACCAGAATATTCCAGAGGAGGTCCATACTGGATAGATTCTCAGTGTATCACTGAACCAGGGGTTTCAAACTCCACAATAAAATAACCTGGTGGTACAAGACTTTTTTTTTAATGACAAGGTCAAAAATTCTATTAAAATCCTAAACAAGCATAAAAATGTTGTTTATATACCAGTCCACTTAATCTTTGGCTTCTAATGCTGTAAATATAACCCTTGAAAATAATTTGGGTTGATGCATCGGAGGACTCTGACCCTATCTTTGCCTTTTAAACTAGTTAACTTTAACATGACAAGTAATATTTCTTACCTAAATAAAATAGATACAGTTCTATAAGGAAATGGAGAAGAAACAAAACAATTTTCAACCCTAAAGACTGTGACCAGTCTATTAAACGGAATAACATTTGGAAAGTATATACTTGCATATTAATACAAATGTTTACAGAACATTGACTGTATCTTATTTGCAAGCTTCTAATATGTTAAAGGTTTATCAGTTTCTCATTGTATCCCAAATCCCATTGTGTCCCAAATTTACAGTTCAAGTCAGCTTTTCACCGTCACTAAGATACACAGAAGGGTTTCATAAGTAACAAGAACTGTGACTGCCACTATCTAAGAAAGGTAGTGTCTCTGTTTATTATAATATACACACGTGGACAAAATTGTTGGTACCCCTCAGGTAATGAAAGAAAACCCCACAATGGTAACAGAAATAACTTTAATCTGACAAAAGTAATAATAAATACAAAGTCTATGAAAATGAACAGATGAAAGTCAGACATTGCTTTTCAACCATGCTTCAACAGAATTATTTTAAAAAATAAACTCATGAAACATCCCTGGACAGAAATGATGGCACCCTTAACTTAATATTTTGTTGCACAACCTTTTGAGGCAGTCACTGCAATCAAACGATTCCTGCATCTGTCAGTGAGACTTCTGCACCTCTCAGCAGGTATCTTGGCCCACTCCTCATGAGCAACCTGCTCCAGTTGTCTCAGGTTTGAAGGGTGCCTTTTCCACACGACATGTTTCAGCCTCTTCTAAAGATGCTCAATAGGATTTAGGTCAGGGCTCATAAAAGGCCACTTCAGAATAGTGCAGTGTTTTCCTCTTAGCCATTCTTGGGTGTTTTTAGATGTGTGTTTTGGGCCATTATCCTGTTGCAAGACCCATGACCTGCGACTGAGACCAAGCTTTCTGACACTGGGCAGCACATTTCTCTCTAGAATTCCTTGATAGTCTTGAGACTTCATTGTACCCTGCACAGATTCAAGACACCCTGTGCCAGATGCAGCAAAGCAGCCCCAGAACATAACAGAGCCTCCTCCATGTTTCACAGTAGGGACAGTTTTCTTGATATGCTTCATTTTTCTGTCTGTCAACATAGAGCTGATGTGCCTTGCCAAAAAGTTCCATTTTTGTCTCATCTGTCCATAGGACATTCTCCCAGAAGCTTTGGGGCTTGTCAACATGTAGTTTGGGAAATTCCAGTCTGGGTTTTTTAGTTTTGTTTTCAACAATGGTGTCCTCCTTGGTCGTCTCCTATTAAGTCCACTTTGGCTCAAACAACGACGGATGGTGCGATCTGACACTGATGTTCCTTGAGCTTGAAGTTCACCTTTAATCTCTTTAGAAGTTTTTCTTGGCTCTTTTGTTACCATTCGTATTATCCATCTCGTTGATTTGTCATCAATTTTCCTCCTGCGTCCACGTCCAGGGAGGTTGGCTACAGTCCCATGGGTCTAAAATTTCTGAATAATATATGCTACTGTAGTCACAGGAACATTAAGCTGCTTGGAGATGGTCTTATAACCTTTACCTTTAACATGCTTGTCTATAATTTTCTTTCTAATGTCCTGAGACAACTCTGTCCTTTGCTTCCTCTGGTCCATGTTGAGTGTGGTACACACCTTGTCACCAAACAGCACAGTGGCTACCTGAAGCCCTATATATAGGTCCACTGACTGATTACAAGACTGTAGACACCTGTGATGCTAATTAGTGAACACACCTTGATTTAACATGTCCCTTTGGTCACATTTTTCAGAGGTACCATCATTTCTGTCCAGGCCTGTTTCCTGAGTTTATTTTTTTTAAATAATTCTGTTGAAGCATGGTTGAAAAGCAATGTCTGACTTTCATTCGTTCACTTTCATAGACTTTGTATTTATTATTACTTCTGTCAGATTAAAGTTATTTCTGTTACCAGTGTGGGTTTTTCTTTCATTAACTGAGGGGTACCAACAATTTTGTCAACGTGTGTATCTGTCATATTAGAAACCATGCTCTAGTAGGAATGACAAATGTCTTCCAATTGTTTAATGCCTTAAACATATGGCACATTTTGTGCTCTGATTAAGCATAGAATAAGGCAGTGAGACATCATGATGAATGCCAAATTTTCAGTTGGCCAGATTATGCAGGGAGAATAAATTGCTTCTTTTCAAGCCTGAACCTGAAGCTCAAATAATATTTAATTCCAAGTGGTACAATGTGCTGTGTAAAATATTAAAAAACCTCTGTTGAACTTCAAAATCAGGAAGGTTCAGCATCTAATATGCCTTTTCACTTTCAGATGCTTTAATGAGCACCACTGTGGTTAGCAGTGACACCTCACAGCTCCAGAGATCCACAGTTTGATTCCCACTCTGGACTTTGTGTGTGTGAACTTTGTATCTTCTCCCTGTGTCTGCGTGGGCTTTCTCTGGTTACACTGGCTTTCTCTCACATTGCAAAGACATGCATTAGTTCAGATATTCTTTCTACAGTGTCCCAGTGGGAATGCCCAGCCACTGTACAGGTGCATCATTTAACATCCATCTGATCCATGTCCATTCACTTTAACAGCGAGGTCTTAAAAATTATAATAAACTATAATATTAAATAAAAATCTGTCCTTTAACTCAGGACGTTGCAGCCATAAATAGCTGATTCACCTCAACAACCAATCAATGCTGCAGATCCATGAGCAGAGGCGGGAGTTGGAGTTTAAGAGCAGAAGTCTGTCGTTCACTTGAAAGCTACCTACCTTATCGGTCGTGTGCTCGTTTGTTCGTTAGCTCACATTTGGACTAGACACTGTTATAACTAAGTTGATGTGTTTAGAGACTTTTTTGTGCAATTTACTCGTGTTTGTGTGTATGACTTTCCACTACCTTTTTGTAACAAGCTGTAAATGGCATTTGTAAGTGAATGTGCCTGTCCTATTGTAAGTAGTACTCCTTTGATTGTCCCCTGACTACATGTATATTGTCTCTCACCTAATACTATGTGACTATGGTAATGTCCGGTCAACATCCATTTCAGTCGACAACCTGTTTGATAGAATGTAATGTGTTAAACTGCACATACCTGTAGTTGGATGGCCCTGTGTGAAAAAGTTATTGCCCCCCCTTGTTAAAACATAACTTAAATCAACTTTGGTTCATCACACCCCAGTTCACTGTCTCTAGCCACACCCAGGCCTGATTACTGTCACACCTGTTCTCAATCAAGGCATCACTTAAACAAGACCTGCCTGACAAAGTGAAGTACACCAAACGATCTTAATTAAAAGATCCTTAAAAGCTACACATCATGCCGAGATCCAAAGAAATTCAGGAACAATTGAGAAAGAAAGTAATTGAGATCGATCAGTCTGGAAAGGGTTATAAAGCCATTTCTTAAGCTTTGGGACTCCAGCAAACCACAGTGACAGCATTTATCCATTAATGGTGAAGACATGGAACAGTGGTGAACCTTAACAGGAGTGGCCGACTGACCAAAATTACCTCAAGAGCGCAGCGACGACTCATCCAAGAGGTCACAAAAGTGTTGTGAAGAGCAGACTTTGATAGATCCCTGTTCTTTAAATAAAACAGGGTGCCCACTCACACCTGATTGTCATCCCATTGATTGAAAACCCCTGACTCTAATTTCACCTTCAAATTAACTGCTAATCCTAGAGGTTCACATACTTTTGCCAATCACTAATATGTAATATTGGATCATTTTCCTCAAAAAATAAATGCCCAAGTATAATATTTTTGTCTCATTTGTTTAACTGGGTTCTCTTTATCTACTTTTCTGATGATATTTATATTTATGCAGAAATGTAAACAATTCTAAAGAGTTCACAAACTTTCATGCATCACTTATTTTTACATGACGCAAACAAGATACTCTATCTGGCTGTGATACAACATTGGAAATACGGATATTTAATTAGGCTCTGCATATTTTCCTTTTAAAAAAGTTTTTAGTTGGCTGGTATCTTATTTAGTTTATTTTAATAATGAGCTACAATAACGCCGGGGGTGAAAACAAAACCACTGACAAACACTGGCATGATTGTTATAGCATCACTTGCTAAAGTGCAGGTGACTGTTGGCAGTTCCAAGAGTGACCACACGGGGGAAGTATGAGATAGGGTTACTGATTCTATAAAAGCTGTACATGCCAGCTTTACGGCAGCTCTACGGTCTTTATTGCAGGTGTCACATATTACACAAATCATTAAAATAACTCCAGTCTCACAACAGATAGGTTTCTGAATAATAGGCAGGAGGTTCCTCGAACCATTTGTCTTTTTAAAAATAAACTTCGTTACAAAGCCCCTGGTCTAGCAGACTTCGAAGTGCAGCAGTGCAATTCAATTTTCAGAGACAAATGTACACGTTTGAATTATTTCGAATGAATAATACATAAAAAGAGCTAGAGATTAAGGTCTCTGCCTCAAGCAGTCAGTTACAAAGTGTATCTTGAACTGAATCTCACAAGCCCCACAACATTTAGCTGGGTTTTTGTAACAATATGCACCCAGATGATTAGGTTAACTCACTACAGGCAAAACCACAAATCTAAAGCATGAAGGCCCTATTCTACATTTTTATGTGCAAAGTAGTTTCAATTAACATTTACATAGACCTTTGTCATCCTAATTAATCCTTTGTCATAAACAGGCTGCTTTTGTTGGTGTCTAAAAACAGATATACATTACACTATATGCCCAAGACCATTTTGACACCCCTTCTGATTATTGATCTGATATTTCAGCCACACTCACTGCTAATAGGTTTGTAATATGAAGCATACATGCATGGAATCTCTACAGACAATCAGTGGCATGAAAATGGGTTGTACTGAATTCATCAGTGACTCTCAATGTAACACTTTCATATTTCTCCATTTCAAATAATACCCAACAAATAATAATAATAATCATCATCTTTTCCAGTTAGCCATTTCAACATTTCTGTGGCAGCAGGGCAAGCAAAAAAGCTCAGGCATCTTTGTCTCCCCCAGCTTCTACCAGTTCCTCCTGGGGGATCCCCAGCCATTCCCAGACCAGCCAGGAGATATAATCCGTCCAGCAGGTCCTGAGCCTACCCCGTTGCCTCCTCAATTGGCTATTTTTGGTTTACCTCCAGTGGGAGGTGTCCAGGAGCTATCCTCAGACGCCCTAACCATCTCAACTGGCTCCTCTCAACGTTATGGAGCAGTGTTTCTACTCCTAGTGTCAACCAGATCGCTGAGATGCTCACCTGACCCCCACCCCCGAAACAAATCAGTCCAACAAATTTCTGCCATACCCTCCTAAAACACCATAAATAAATGGTTTGGCTGCTTTACACAGAGCCCTGACTTTAACTCCAACAGATACCTTTGAGATGAACTGGAGCCAACAGTGAGCCAGGCTTTCTTGTTCAAAAGCAGTGTCTTGTCACAATCATGATCCAAAATATAGTGGAAAGCCTTTTGGGAAAAGTCCATGTTAATGCTACTCAATATTATTACACATGTTTGGATGTCATTTTTATGTGTCCGGAAACTTTTTACCACAGTGTAGTCTTACGTAAACATTTGGCCACCACTTGTTTTGTTGATTTTCTACATCACAACTTGGGTGGCATGGTGGCTTGATGGGTAGCACAGCTGCCTCACAGCAAGAAGGTCCTGAGTTCAGTCCCAGGGTGGAGTGTAATGGGTCCTTTCTGTGTGTAGTCCTCCACATGTCCATGTGGGTTTGCTCCGGGTACTCTGGATTCCTCCCACAGTCCCAAGACATGCATTAGGTTAGCTGATTACGTGAAATCAGCGTAACCATGTAAGCTTGTGTGTGTCTCTGAAACGGCCACTGATGCTGATAGCGATGTTAAATAAACCAAACATAAAAGACAACTTATGCTGAGAACAAAAATCTCTCTCCAAATAGGTGCCCAACTCTTACCAACAGACTGAAATGAGTCCCCCTTGATCCGCATATGCCTGCAACAAAACGTGTGGTGGCCTTTTGTACTCTGCTGGCTTCTTCTTCTTCTTCTTTCGGTTTCTCCCTTTATCAGGGGTCACTACAGCGAGTTAAACGTTTCCACCTCACCCTGTCCTCCACGTCCTCTACTCTCACCCCAACTCCCTGCATATCTTCATTTACCACAACCATGTAAGTCCTCTTTGGTCTTCCTCTCCGTCTCTCGCCTGGCAGCTCCATCTTCAACATCCTCCTACCAATATATCCACTATCCCTCCTCTGCACATGTCCAAACCATCTCATCTCAGTTCCTTCTTCTCGAATTTTGTCTCCCAATTTTCCACCAACCTGTGCTGTCCCTCTGATGATCTCATTCCTAATCATGTCCACCCTAGAACTCCTCCTAAAAGAGAATCTCAACATCTTAAGTTCTGCCACCTCCAGCTCTGCTTCCTGTCTCTTTGTCAGTGCCACTGTCTCTCAAGCCATACAACAAGGCTGGCCCTCACTACTCTCTTATAAATCTTTCCTTTCACTTTTGCTGCGACCCTTTTGTCACACAGCACTCCTGACACTCTTCTCCACCCACTCCATCCTGCCTGTACTCTCTTCTTTACCTCCTTTCCACACTCCCCATTTCCTTGGACAGTTGATCCCAAGTACCTGAACTCCTGGACCTTTGTGACCACTGATCCCTGTAGCCACTCTGCTGGCTAGGCATACAATTCTCTTAAGGTGGAAGCGTCTCTCTCCCCCTACCCATAACTGGTGGCTTCGGGAGATCTTAAGCTGTATTAAACTAGAGAAGCTACGTTCATATAAGGTCAGGGTCAATGCAGACATTTAACAAAACATAGCTACATGTCTTTAAGTACATGGAGGAGTGCAACGTTACTCCGGAATAGGGGGGAGAGGTGAATGGGTGAGTCTACTACTTTTGTTTACTTATTTGCTTATTGATTTATTTCATTTTGCGTTTAGGTGCGAACATGGAGGATACGTTTGTGTATGTATGTGAGTTTGTTTGGGGGTGTGTGAGTGTGTATGTGTATATACCTCTTTTGCATCTTTTAATATAACTATTTTTCAAATGTTCCATATGTTTCATTTATATTTCATAATTCGTGTTCTTTTATGGGGAGGGATCTGGGGACACTAGTGCCTTTTTTTATATCAACTACCTACATGTGGGCTTCTTTGATTACTATGTTTGTTTCCTCTTTTAAGTATTGTACACCTACAATATGTTACTGTGCTTAGACCCACATGCAATCTGTAACACTGGGGAACTTTTCGAATAAAGAAAGAAAAGAGAAAAAAGACTGAAATTAAACTAAGACCATCCTGACTGGCTTACCCCTTTATAATTTAACAAGGAAAAACATTCTTATCTTGTGCATATAGGAATACCCAGTTTACATAATAATTTGCTACGCATGTAGATGTTTGTAATGGGCATGTGTGTGGCCAGATATTCAGATGTTGTTAAAAAGTAGTCTACACTGTTATTGATTAAATTTCCTAATTTGTGGGTTCACAGACTCTGTTACTCATCAATGACGATTACAAAACAGAACACTTTTCATAAATGGACTGCACCGACTGTAGAGATTAGGTACTGCCATTGTTGGACACTTGAGCAAGGTCCTTAACCATTCTTGAATTGTAGCATATACAATACTACACAGATAAAGTCTGTAAGTCACAATAAGGACTCCTGCTAAATTCTGTAAATGAAATATATTTTTAAGAAGCAACGTGAACATAGTTCAACAAAATATTTGTCCAAAAATGTAATTAATATATGTTTTAATGACATGAGGTAGGATTCATGTTGTTAAAGTCAATAGAAACACAAAAATGATGGGATAGGAGATCTGTCTTAGGGAAATGACATGTTCAGCATGAGCAATGGCCGCCATCTAGGTCATGAAGCAGTGGGTTGGGCCATCGCACAGCCTTAATGAACTTACTGGGCCTGCTGGTTCTTATTTTGGCCAAATTAAGAGCCAGATGTTAATGAGTACACAGATATGGGGGGAGGGAGAGAGGGATAGATGGAGAGGGAGAGAGAGAGAGAGAGAGGAGCAAGGACATCTCTATACATTTATGGTTGGAGGGCTAAACTTTCACTAGGGGCTATACTTCCATCTTATGAAACCTCAGAATATCTCATCATCACTTTCAAAGAACAAGAACCCTACAGTAGATCTATAAATGCTATATATCAGCTCACAACAGTCACAGAGCAAAGGAATTGTCAAGTCAAGTCAAGTTTATTTATATAGCACTTTTTACAATGGAGTATTGTCTCAAAGCAACTTTACAAGTTTAGATTATCTTCTAATATCTACATCCAATCCCAAATTGAGCAAGTCTAGGGCGACAATGGCAAGGAAAAACTCCCTAAGTGTTATGAGGAAGAAACCTTGGGAGGACCAAGACTCAGAAAGGGACCCAACCTCCTTGGGGGGCGTAGATGATGAATCTAAGAATGAAACTAAAGTCATAGGCATTATCACATTCACGCATAATTAGCTAAATAGACATAAATAATTTGTAGGACTCATTACAGTCCAACAATAATCGTCATCTGAGCAAAATTACACTAAAACTTTAAGACTTATTCATATCTGACAAATTTGTTCTCCATGTTGCCAAATGACCACTGCACTACATCCTGCACATTAGATCATCTCTTAGAAGTAAAGGTCATATTAGGCACGCTCTATTTAGTCTAAATATAGCACTCTTAACGCACAGGCAACAATTCAAAAACTTTGAATGAGGTTTCGGCTTTACTTAGTGGACCATCCTTAAGCTGTGTCATTAGCTACAATCTGTAACAAAAGTGTTTTTAGAACCACACCTAGCTGTCCATACTGAGGACAAGTTGTCACATGAATTTAGAATGCCTGAGCTCATAAAGCAGGGACAAATGTTACTATTGTCAGAGACTTTCCATGCATCTTCACTTCCATTTTTTGTACCGTAATACATAACGTTTCTATCAGGACTGGAGCTTTGGGGTGGCAGAAACGCACACAGTTCATGAATCAATCTTTACAAAACCAAACTACACGATATTGCTCCTGCTGTTCTTACATAAAGGCACCATTTAAATACCATACTGTTACCTGTACACGAGAAGCTTGCAGCTGTGACGAACTGCCAACAGCCTGTATTTTCATTTGTTGCCTTTAGAACTGTGATGGTTTGACTTCTACTTGTAAATGTATTTTCACAACACTACAAATGATGTTATACTAAGGAAGAAAATGCACTCACTTTTGTGAATTGTGACCACAAATATCTCCTTTCTTATACAAGTTACAGGCCCTAAGAATTATTACAGCCCACATATTTGGTGTACTTGTGAGATATATATTATATATGTATATATGGTGTAACGTTTCTGAAAAAACAAGGTATAGAAAGTAAACCCTGTATAAGGATGGGAATGTAGAATTACAAACTGTGGGAGCATGTTAATATTGCAAACCAGCCACAAATTAATGTCTCATAGGCAATTATCCATATCCCACCTGAACTGTGGAAACAGGCAGGTATCCCTGCTTTATAGAGGATGTTGGACAGAAATTCAAGGTTGTCTGTTTATTTGTTTTATGTAACGCCACATCAGCATCAGTGGCTATTCACGAGAGGAACAAGGTTATTTAAGCACAAGGTTACATCAAAACTACTCATACAACCTCAGATCAGGGAAATTTGAAATTCAAAAGTTATCCTTCCAAATCGCTCTGTGCACTGAATGTCAAGTGTATGTGTTAACTCTCATTAGTGAAGGTGCATCTATGGTAATTCTGTGTTGGTTGTGACTTTTGTACTGTTAAAGAAATTGATTGATAGCAGAAAATCAACCTTTCACAAATTATACCAAATGTTCTCAACCACCTAGAGACAACCTTGGTGAGAGGGATAGATATGACCTTGTAGGGAAAGGACATAGCAAGTGAGGAAAAACCTATATGACTCTGCATATGTTTATGGTCTCAGATGGCCAGTACTTCATAATTGTCCCATCTGACTCCTGCTCCAAGTAGGTCTAAATTGTGTTTACAGTGTAGTCGAAGTCATTTGCAGTCATTATCATGCCAAAGGCTTTTAGCAACCAATTGTTTTCCCAAAGCTGTATCATAATGAATAAAGATCTGTTTACATTTCCCAGCATCCATTATTCCACTGATTGTCAACACAAGGACATAATGAATGTGGCTAACATATTTGACTGAAATGCACTCAACCCAAGACAGAGCTGTGAGTGTGTTTCACAGAAACCTGTAGACATCGACTCTTTCCTAAAACACCAATGTGAACCTGCCCTCCAAAATAATTTTTCCAGGACTGCAATGTTGCTGCATACTTGCAATTAGCAAGTACTACATATTTTACCACATATTTAATTACACCAATAGCTCATGTGATTCAGCTAACCAGTGGCTTAATAAGAAAAGGGACTGTTGCTAGAAAAGTATTACATAATCAGAATGCAGAACAGCTGGCATGTTTTGTAACCTTTCTAAATTGTACAGACCTATCCCAAACCAGTGCTCCACTGTCAGACTTTTTGCACAGTACTGTAAATTCATATCAATGGATTAAATACTGTGACAAACCAGGGCACTGCAAGCAAAAACAACGTCGACTGATGACGGTGCCTCTTACTGAACCCCACTGCCTCCTGTCTTCTGTGAAAGTTTGCATTTGAATGCATAGCAAAGTCTACGGCTGACATGCATATCTGGTCTAAGCATGCCTTAAAGGAACCATACCAAGAAGGGTAGCAATGGTAATAAAACCTACCACCACTGATTGAGGTGAACTATATTGCTACTTTCTGTGGTAATGTGCAGTTTGGGCCAGGGAAAAACTAGCTACTTGAGTCTGTGAATCTGCCTAAACAATCTTATTAATCATTTTGTGTTAGCTAAAGCAGACAAGAAGCTGATGTTTATCTTTCTCTGGTGATAATGTAGGCCGATCAGCCATCTGTACTCACTTGCTTTTGACAGTGACTTACTAGTGTTAATGGTGCAGGACAGATTCAGATGCTAAACGGTGCCCAACATTTTACAGTCAGTTGCGTGTGTCATCAATTTTACATGATATAATGATCTATACAGAGTAAAAGGAAGCAGGGACGGAAGGACTTAAGTTGTCTCATGGTCTTTTTGTCAATGTGACTATAGAGGCAATGTGATTAAAAGGTGTTAGTAGCTACCAAATACAACTGGTCCATAACATTTAACCAATACTACAGGGGCATGCATTGTGGTGGTAATTTATAATAATAATAATAATAATAATAATAATAATAATAATAATAATACCCAGGCCACACCAGAGGGCAGTAACTCTCTCCCTCCTCTGGTTGGCTGGGGTCGAAGTGCCGCAAACGACTTTCCTGCTTAGACTCAGTATCCTAGAGTGACTGTGTATCGGACTACTTAATGCCGATGTGCATATTTTACATTTTATTTGAACTATAACTCCATGATTTATTAGTTTATATAAATTAGTTTCATTCTTACATTTACCATCTACGCCTGTGGTAGCCTACCGGTTAAGGTACTGGACTATGGACCAGAAGGTCCAGGGTTGAAATCCCACCTCTGCCAAGCTACCACTGTTGGGTCCTTGAGCAAGGCCCTTAACCCACAATTGCTTGGATTGTAAGATTGTATCAATTGTAAGTCGCTCTGGATAAGGGCTTCTGCTAAATGCTGTAGATGTAAATGTACGCCACCCAAGGAGGTTGGGTCCCTTTTTGAGTCTTGGTCCTCCCAAGGTTTCTTCCTCATAACACTTAGGGAGTTTTTCCTTGCCACTGTCGCCCTAGGCTTGCTCAATTTGGGATTGGACGTAGATATTAGGAGATAATCTAAACTTGTCAAGTTGCTTTGAGACAATGCTCCATTGTAAAAAGCGCTATATAAATAAACCTGACTTGACTTGAAAATATGACAGGTTGATGTACACAGAATGACCTGATCTGATCTAAAGGACTGGTGCCAATATATCTAAATGGACTTGTATCAGCTAACATTAAGCCTGAACCAATTCTGATCCTTGACATTATTTGATAGGATGTGACATAGCACAGATTTGGGGAACAGAACAGAAACAAGCTTTATACAAATCAGACATTGCTAGCAGTAAAGAACATCTCAGAATGTCCACCAAGGAATTATTTTAGAATTTGAAGGAAAATGAGATTAATCGCTGTCAGTGGTATGTGTAGTACCAGTGTTTGGAGAGGTGCCAGTGACATGTCTGCTATAAACAATGTTATTAAAAAGTACAGGTATGTGCCTTTTAATGACTGTGTTACCTTCTGTGAAACAGGACGTTCACCAAAATGGACGCTGAACAGACATTACCATAGTCACATAGTCTTTTTAGGCTACTGTAATGTAAATATAAAGCGTATTAGTTTATACAAGAAAACTGTATGCAAACAGTATGTAAATGCATCAGGGATACCACAAACTGTCATACAGATACTAAATTTTTTTAATCTATGGAAATTCACAATAATTACAGTAAATACTGTAATGTACTGTTATGGACCTGTGTAGGTATGATGGACCTTATACTTTGGTTTGACAGAAACCAAAAATACATTGATAGTCAGTACAACGGACAACACAGAAGATCAGCCAGAAGAAACAAAGACTCAACAAGTGAATGTGAACCAGTTTATATAGTTATAGGTTAGAAAAAATACCATGGTAGTGACAAGATAAACAAAGGAGTATTATTCACAATAGGACACACAATAGGTCAGGCAATAGATCAGGCACATACACTTACAAACAATTTACAGCATGTTACAAGTCAATAATGATATGAATGAATCATACATATAAACACGAGTTTGTCTGTAGACAAGATCAAGTAGATCAAAAAGGTCTCTAAATACATCAACTGAGATACAACATGACCAGCAAGGTAGTTACACACACGAATGATGGACTTACGCAGTTAATATCCAACTCCCATATTTGTAATTTGATCCACAGCACTGATTGGCTGCTGAGCTGACCAGCTGTTTATGCCCATAATGTCTAGAGTTAAAAAACAGATTTTTGTTTCGTTGTATATTTTGTTATGATTTTTAAGACCTCAATTGTTAAAAAGTTAATGGACGTTGATGGTTGTTAAACATTGACTGACATACAGTGAGTTCACCTAGCTTTTTTCAGTGAAAACCACACAGACATGGCAAACAATGCAGCGTTATAAGTGCTCTTCAGTTTCAATATGAGTGTATTAGTATGAAGCTTATACTACTACATATGCCAGCTGGATATTGAATTACATGTTATTGATAAAGTTCAAATAAACTATTACAACACAACATTTTATTCTTTTTTAATGAAATATTAAATTATAGCTAGTTATCAAGTGGCAGATACTCAATATTACGACACACACACCAAGATCATGGATGGGTTGTCTGGAGCAGGACATCCATAAAACATAATCCTATCTATTTCTGAAGTGAGCTAATTGGAGTAGTGTGACATACATCAGCTATCTCAGCAGAAAACACATTTCAAACTCCACTACAAGCACCAAGGGAGGCAATCACAACAAAACTGTTTACCTGAGTGATCTGAGTAGTTACATACAGTTAATGGACAAACAGATTTCTCCTGCTGACAGAAAGAGTAAGACATACAGTGCTTGTAGTGTTAACAACAAACACTGGCTGATTATACAAGGAAGTACTTTGCAAAAGCTTGGCTTCAGGGCAATTTTACATCATTCAGACTGATTTCACATGCATTAAACAAGCACCGGTAGAATACGCATTGCCATAAAAAGTAAACGTAGGTTCCATACAAATATATATTCTCAAAAATCAAAGCCCTGCAGCTGTAAGCTAATATTAAATGCACAATTGAGTACATTCATAAAAAGGTTATTTGCTAAATTACCCAAAACATTAGCTGAAGAAACAATTGTGTTATTTCACGCATCATAGGGAACTCAAAACAATGTACCTATTAACTATGTATCATCAACAGAAGGGTTGAAAATGAAATATACACAATTGTGCAAAAGTCTTAGGCAACCATTAGATTTGTTTTTTTTGCAATGATACAATGACCATATATAACATATTGTTAAAAACTGGCCCAAAGATTTCAAACTTTTATTCATCACTCCATAATGATGTTAATTCCAATCTCTGAGAGCTGTAGCATATCTTAGTCTTTACACCCTGTTCACCTTCCAAAAAACTGATTTCTTGGCTGCTACCCTTCCAAAAAGACCAATCCTGAAAAAGCTCCTTCAGACTGTGGAAGGGTCAATTTGGCATCCCGATGAACACTACAGTGGTGCTTGAAAGTTTGTGAACCCTTTTGAAGTTTCTATATTTCTGCATAAATATGACCTAAAACATCATCAGATTTTCACACAAGTCCTAAAAGTAGATAAAGAGAACCCAGTTAAACAAATGAGGCAAAAATATTATACTTGGTCATTTATTTATTGAAGAAAATGATCCAATATTACATATTATTGAGTGGCAAAAGTATGTGAACCTCTAGGATTAGCAGTTCATTTGAAGGTGAAATTAGAGTCAGGTGTTTTCAATCAATGGGATGACAATCTATCTAAGTCTGCTCTTCACAACACATGTTTGTGGAAGTGTATCATGGCACGAACAAAGGAGATTTCTGAGGACCTCAGCAAAAAGTGATGTTGATGCTCATCATACTGAAAAAGGGTACAAAACCACCTCTAAAGTTTGGACTCTACCAATTTACAGTCAGGCAGATTGTGTACAAATGGAGGAAATTCAAGACCATTGTTACCCTCCCCAGGAGTGGTCCACAACCAAAGATCACTCCAAGAGCAAGGTGTGTAATAGTTGGCAAGGTCATAGCTAATGTTAATGTTCATGAGTCCATCATCAGAAGAACACTGAAAAACAAAATGGTATGCATGGCAGGGTTGCAAGGAGAAAGCCACTGCTCTCCAAAAAGAACATTGCTGCTTGTCTGCAGTTTGCTAAAGATCACGTGGACAAGCCAGAAGGCTATTGGAAGAATGTTTTGTGGACAGATGAGACCAAACTAGAACTTTTTGGTTTAAAAGAAGTGTGTTCTGAAAAGACTGCATTCCAGCATAAGAACCTTATCCCATCTGAGAAACATGCTGGTGGTAGTGTCATGGGTTGGGCCTGTTTTGCTGCATCTGGGCCAGGATGGCTTGCCATCATTGATGGAACAATGAATTCTGAATTATATCAAATAATTCTAAAGGAAAATGTCAGGACATCTGTCCATGAACTGAATCTCAAGAGAAGGTGGGTCATGCAGCAAGATAATGACCCTAAGCACACAAGCCGTTCTACCAAAGAATGGTTAAAGAAGAATAAAGTTAATGTTTTGCAATGGCCAAGTCAAAGTCCTGACCTTAATCCAATCGAAATGTTGTGGAAGGACCTGAAGTGAGCAGCTAATGTGAGGAAAGCCACCAACATCCCAGAGCTGAAGCTGTTCTGTATGGAGGAATGGGCTAAAATTCCTCCAAGCCGGTGTGCAGGACTGATCAACAGTTACAGGAAGCGTTTAGTTGCAGTTATTGCTGCATGTTTTTTACAGCGTTTTTTCGGATTTTTAATACTGTATACAATTTTCAGTATTATTGAATAATTTTACATCTAAATACTTATATATGGCCATTAAACCATTGCTAAAACCATGGTATATCTATTCTAATGGTGGAGTAAGACTTTTTGCACAGTACGGTACTTCCATTTTGCCTTTACAAAGAACTTTCTGGCATTTAACAAATCTCATTAACATCTAAGTGATGCATCTAAAATGAATGGAGAAAAAAACTTCAGAATCATTTATTTCTTTAAACTTTGTATACACCCATGAGATAAAACATTAATACCATCATGTTCCTAACATTTCTCCCAAATCCAATTGCAAGACCTGTACAATCATATATACTGTATTGTATCCCAAAGCAAAACAGATATACCTGTACTGACATAATTGATATTATTTGTATTCAGTTGTGTTGTTCTGGCTGATTCTAAAGAGATTGGAACTGCAAGGTGTTTTTAATAGTCATAACCTACTAGGATATATGTCAATAAATATTTTCTTCTGGGGTCAAGTATTGATTTGATTTTAAGGTTTATGAACACATAATGGTTTGAATAAACCATGAGTCTCCACACAGGGCTCTAGACTGCAACCAAAATGGTCACAAATTTGATCTTTTGTTGTTTGTTTGTTTTTATGTGCGAGTTGGAATTCAACATGGTCACGTTTTCACGTGCATGAAGTTCCATTTGTTTTTGTACCTCGCTTGAACAAGATGAGATTTTGACCCTAATGCACCGGCGATGTTACTGAGCAAACACTGGGTCTGTATCAATAACAACTGAGTGCCTTTGCTGCCTACATCCTCTGTAGGGTGTTCTTCATGTAGCACTTTCTAACCGACAATGGAACCAAAAACTGGTTAATGAGAAAGTCTAATGGGTCTGAAACAGTCTAATGACTCAAGAGTCAAAGTATTAATATGTTAAATTTATTATTTTTTAGGTATATTTACAAAATTTTAGTATAATTTAGTATAATAAAGTATAATTATAAAAAAAAGTTTATATAATTACATACATATTTAACACCTGAGACACAGAACAGGTACAATGTAATTTAATGATTTCATTTTATTTTTAAGTCTTCCACATACCGTATTTTTCGGGCTATAAAGCGCACCGGGTTATAAGGCGCATTAAATGAAACAAAACTCTTAAGTTCCGTCGGAAGCTCAGTTTGGTCTTTACCTGGCGCAGGGCGTCTTCTTGTTTCCTCCACTTCCGTACCATTGATTCGTTAATGTTGAATTCTCTCACAGCTGCTCTATGTCCATGTTGTACTGCGTGACTGATAGCGTTGAGTTTGAAATCCGCTTCGAAAATGAATGAATGAATGCACGTACCCTAATGCTGAAGCACATACCGTATTACTCCGCTATGCTGCGCACTACGGTTGCCGTAAGCTTCGTAACTTACCACTGCCGTGCTAAAAACATTTTGACAGATTTATGAGCGCCGTGTAACCATCTACAATCGGTTTCTAGGTCAGAAAGCACAACCAGAATTAATTCATACATTAGACGCACCGCATTATAAGGCGCACTGTCGATTTTTGAGAAAGTTAAAGGATTTTAAGTGCGCCTTATGGTCCGAAAAATACGGTAATCCTGCAATTACATTTCATACACATATAGGTACACACCTTTCAAATAAAAATACATTTCAATTATTAAAAATTCACTTTATGATATATAATGATTGTATGGGTTGTTGTTTTTTCCCCCCCTCGGTAAGAACAGCTCAGAAACTGTTCCCTCAACATACCTTTGTTATACATTACAGCTAATTATGACATGTGCAATGAGCAAAGTGGATAATTTCCTCACCATGCCTTGACAAATATAAAGTTTTTCTAGTCCCACGCTTTCCTGAGCAAAATTTTATTCATGCTTAATCTGGAGGAATTATTTAAAGTTAAAAAAGAAAAAAGAAAAAAATGTTAAGTTCGTGCTCCTGGACTTTTGTATGTGCTCGTGTTCATTTCAAATCAGTAGCACCAGTGCTCCTTGGTAAAAAAAAAAGCTTGCTGTAGATTCCTGCCACATGAATATTCCTTTGTATACACGTCACTGCTTCATAAATTGACCTGCAGCTATTCACAGGATAATCAAGGCCTTAAACATGCTAGCCAACAATGCTGGCTATAGGAAAGCAAGAACATGGTGATAGCATTTCTAAGGACTCCATTTAAGCCATCACTCAGATGGGTAATTAGGTATATCATGTACATTAGCACAAATTGGACAGTCAAGCCCACGTTTAGGCCTCACAGGCCATCCTCTTTACTTATTTATAGCCTGTCTCTATCTAGGTGCTCGAGGGAAACCCTTTCCCCGAGAGATGACTTACAAGCTGTAACGAATACATCTGCATGTCTTTCAGTCTTGTAACTGAGCACTTAGTGTCCTGTTCCCATTGCCCTAATTGCATACAGTTCTGATCAAGTCTGACAGACACCAAATTCATACCTACATTTTTATTAGTCAAACAAGCAAATGCAATATTTTTGTTGGTAGAATCATACCATACTAGCACTGCACAAAAATCAGCCATAACATTAACCCCAAATTAATGTGTAGGCCTCTGACGTTGTCCCGTGACATTTGGGACCATGATGTACTTGGTCTGCAACTATGTGGAGGTAGGTGGTATGTGTCAAAGTAACATCCACATGAATGCCAGGATCTAAGTTCTCGCAACAGAACATTGCCCAGAGCATCACCCTGTCAATGTAATTCAGTTATTTTAATGTTATGTCGGATCCATTTATGTAAAAGTAAGTTATTAAGCATGTCTATTGAAATTAATAGTGTGGTTCAAACATCAGTTATGATATTACAGAACCCTTTTAATACATACAGTGGGGCAAGAATGTATTTAGTCAGCCACTGATTGTGCAAGTTCTCCTACTTAGAAAAATGAGAGAGGTCTGTAACTTTCATCATAAGTACACTTCAGCTCAAAGACAAAATGAGAAAAAAAATCCAGGAAATCACATTGTAGGATTTTTAAAGAATTTAATTGTAAGTCATGGTGGAAAATAAGTATTTGGTCACCCACAAACAAGCAAGATTTCTGGCTCTCACAGACCTGTAACATTTTCTTTAAGAAACCTGTATTAATGGCACCTGTTTGACCTCGTTATCTGTATAAAAGACACCTGTCCACAGCCTCAAACAGTCAGACTCCAAACTCAACCATGGCCAAGACCAAAGAGCTGTCAAAAGGACACCAGGCTGGGAAGAGTGAATCTACAATAGGCAAGCAGGTTGGTATGAATAAATCAACTGTGGGAGCAATTGTAAGGAGATGGAAAACATAAGACCATTGATAATCTCCTTCGACCTGGTTCCCCACGCAAGATCTCATCCCATGGGGTCAAAATGATCATGAGAACGGTGAGCAAAAATCCCAGAACTACACGGAGGGACCTGATGAATGACCTGCAGAGAGCTGGGACCAAAGTAACAAAGGCTACCATCAGTAACACACTACGCCGAGAGGGACTCAGATCCTGCAGTGCCAGGCGTGTCCCCCTGCTTAAGCCAGTACATGTCCAGGCCCGTCTGAAGGTTTTGCCAGAGAGCATATGGATGATCCAGAAGAGGGATGGGAAGAATATCATGTGGTCAGATGAAAACCAAAATAGAAACATTTTGGTAAAAAAAACTCAACTGGCCGTGTTTGGAGGAAGAAGAATGCGGAGTTGCATCCCAAAGAACACCATACCTACTGTGAAGCATGGGGGTGGAAACATCATGCTTTAGGCCTGTTTTTCTGCAAAGGGGACAGGATGACTGATCCGTATTAAGGGAAGAATGAATGAGGCCATGTATCATGAGATTTTAAGGCAAAACCTCCTTCCATCAGTGAGAGCATTGAAGATGGAACGTGGCTGGGTCTTCCAGCATGACAATGATCCCAAATACATCGCTCGGGCAACGAAGGAGTGGCTCCGTAAAAAGCATTTCAAGGTCCTGGAGTGGCCTAGCCAGTCTCAAGACCTCAACCCCATAAAAAATTTGTGGAGGGAGTTGAAAGTCCGTGTTGCCCCAAAACATCACTGCTCTAGAGGAGATCTGCATGGAGGAATGGGCCAAAATACCAGCTACAGTGTGTGCTAATCTGGTGAAGACTTACAGGAAACGTTTGACCTCTGTCATTGCCAACAAAGGTTATATTACAAAGTATTGAGTTGAACTTTTGTTTTTGACCAAATACTTATTTCCACCATAATTCACAATTAAATTTGATAAAAATCCTACAATGGGATTTCCTGGGGTTTTTGTCTCTCATAGTTGAAGTGTACCTATGATGAAAATTACAGACCTCTCTCATCTTCCTAAGTAGGAGAACTTGCACAATCGGTGGCTGACTAAATACTTTTTTGCCCCACTGTATGCTCACTCCATCTCAACTTAGACAAGTCTTACAGTTCTATTACAGATCTATTCAGTTTAACTATGACAAATTTATATTACAAGCGAAGTGACTACGGTAAATAATATTAAGTAATAATGGAAGTAATCCATATCTAGGTGGCATGATTATTTAACATTAACAACACACCCTGGAGTTCTACATTGCTTATACAACTTGCCAGCAGTCACATTTCTCTTTGTTATAGAACATGTCATAATATTTAACAGGATGGAACAAGATGGAAGTTAGTTCCCAACCTTTACATTTGTGACAATGTATTTTGCTCCTCTATATCAGATATATCAGTATACAGCAAATGATCACAAACTGCCACAAAATCTCCCGTAGCCAACAGGCCTGAATTAAATGGATTGTTACAAATGCAATTAGAGTTTTAACACATTTGGACACTGCTGAGTAGAGAAAACTGGCATACAGAGAGCAGAAAGCTTCACAAAAAACCATACTGATGGGGTAAGAGGTTGAACATAATCTACAACTGAGAGAAAATGTCCTGCATTTATTTTGTATGTAGACCTGTACACTGCCGACTCAACATTGCTAGTGGCTTTAGTAAAATAACGTTCAATCTCTTCCACTTGCAGTAATGTTTTTTTATAAAAAGCTACAGGCCAAGTGTTCATGAAAACAAAGCGATTCCCCTGACCATACACCATGCCACGCATTAGTAAATGAGAAACCTATGTATTTGAGCACATCCATTAAAAATGCACAAGGCTGACTTGAGTGGTAAGAACATAGACCTGATCTATGCACAGCACTTAGTGTTAATTTCAGTCAGTGTTTGCTTTATTTATGCATGTACATGAGTTCAGTCATTTCAATTGAAGCCTTTAACACTGTCGTATGGTTTCAGGGCAACGAATACAAGCAGGACCAACGTAAAATATATGACTCATTTTATAGATATTGAGCACAAGAAGATATTCTTAACAATCTAAACATGGACTCCACACTACTTGCAGTGGCAGGACCTATGGCTGGGTGCCATTTGAAAATTTTCAATACTGATATCAAAACTAGTGATGCACGATATATCGGCGGCCGATATATGGATTTTTTTCAGTTATCAGCATCGGTCTGATATTAGAATTTTAGCCGATATTATAATCAATTTTTATTATGCATTTACATATGAATATTTCTTTTTTTTTCCTTCTTATGGCTGTTATTTATCTACCAAAATATCTGATTTTGCTGACTGTATAGTTATGTATGCAGTTCTGTTCTTTTTTTGGCTTCTCAATCTTAAACTTTCTTAAACGCTTAGTACCAATTCAAGCCTAAAAAAATATTCTTACCTTTTTAAAGAACTGAAAATAAAATGGAATTAAACTGTTTTTCCTTTGAGTGAACCGCAAGTTATGTTTACAGTAATGGTCATGCTTATTTTATTTTATTGCTAAAATGAATTACTGATCTAGTTTTTAACAACAGTTCATATATGGATTATAATGTTTTTTAAAAATACAAAGGTTAAATGATCAGTTTTAACATCGGTATCATAACTATAAATCGGTTATCATATCGGCCAAAGAAATTCAATACCGTACTTTAATATTCCTTGTACTTTAACATTAATATGTATGTTAATTATCGCCTGCTACCAAGTCAGAAGGACCAGAAGTCCTGGGTTCAAATCCCACTTCTGCCAAGCTGCCGCTGTTGAGTCCTTGGGTAAGGTCCTTCATCCACAATTTCTTGGTTTGTAAGGCCATCTGCTAAATGACATAAATGTAAATGTACGTAAAATGTGCTAACCTGCTAAATGTTTTTATCATCATGTTTTAACACAGGTTTTTCATTATTATAGTTGCACATGCCAAAGTGTGCCCTGAACTGGATGCAAGTACTGGATGAATCCCCATCTGGCCTCGCCTCCTTCAAGGAATGGGGAATTATCTTTACTTAACATCAGCTGCAGAGGCCATTTCATGACAAGCACAAAGTTACTTCGAATCTAGTCATACACACTCACATCAGCTATCATCGGCTATTGATGAATGACAGTTCTTGATGCAGTGCCATCTGAGAAATTAGAGATCACACATCTTCAGTTTAGGCTTGCACCCTATAGAAACTAAAGTTTCATTTTTAAGAGATCCAACAAGCAAAATGGCTCCCATATGGTGGAATGGGTAGAGCAGTTTCCGGACTGGAACACAGTACCTGCAGTGGTGGGCTAGTGTGTTAGACTGCTGTTCCACCCAAGAGCAAAATAACTTATTTTTTTAAATAATGCAATATTCTGGATTCTGTTTTGTTGTGAAATTATTATTGACTTAATATTCACTTAACATTAAAGAATGTTTTCGGCCAATTCAAACATAGCAAAATCAGGCATCCCTGCATATAAAACAAAGATTTTCAGACATGTAGTGACCTTAAAAAAAGTTACACACCTATGTTAATCTACTTTGTAAGAACCCTGCCTACTGGGAACTGCAACATGTTTAGGCATTTTTTTGTGACACAAGGAGAAAGATGCCACTGATTTTTTTTTTCTTTCATCTTTTTTAATCCTCAAGTTTTTTCCGGCATCAATTTTTATTTTTTTGTACTTTTAAAAGCCCCTGTGATCTAACATTTTCCCTTATCAAAAATAGGCACTGAATCATGAAAACCTGGGGGGTAGTGAGACAGTTCATTTGGTGCCCAGCCCAAAACCAACCCTAGACAGAGCATCAATCCATCACAGAGACCACACCCACAGAGTGACTCTTTAAAGACACCAATTAATACAACATGTGTCTTTAGAAAGTGAGAGGAAACTGGAGTACACAGAGAAAACCCACACAGATACGAGGAGATGATGCAGACTTCAGGGCTAGGCTGGAAACTGAACTGAGGATCTCTTGAATTTAAAGAGATAGTGCTAACCTCCTGCACCACTGTGCTGCTCAGGATTTCATGTTACCAAGTACAATTAGTGACAATAAAAATCATGTTTATTTTTTTTACTTAATGTCTGGTGTAAACCTTTAGTTTACAAAAATAGCTTTTCTTATTACATTTTTATTGCTTTTCCACAGTGGCCATTTATCTCATGCAAATGAGAGGCAGACACTACCCATGATGCACCTGCAAGCTTCTATGTGTACACCTTATTTTTTCATCAATGCTCTCTTGGAAGACACAGGCCAGAAGGAAAATCTTCTCAATCTTTTAGTCAGCCTAAGAACGGAACCTGAGAGAACACAGCGTTGTAGTAAATTTTATTGACTTTAAAGGTTGACCTTCACAGCCGTCGGGGCATATCATTTATAACGTGACTTGGTGCTGCTCTGTTCTGGAGTGGAAATCCATAACAAGCGCAGCATTGTTCATGAACAGATGGAAGTGAGACTGAGGAAATGAAAGAGATTTTCAGACTGTGCAATCATCAACCAGAATGGAAATGAACAACAAATACTTCAATTAGAATTAAAGATGGATGCAATTATAAAATAGAAGTCATTCTTTGATGAATATAATGTGCTGACAAGATGACAAATCAAACTTCTGTATTTAATTTAATCATTAGTCAGTTTTGTAGCTACTACTTAGTGAATAGTAATCAAATTATTGATATTTAAAATAATAAACAGTGTGATGAGGTAAATGATTAATTACCCAAATGAATACAATTCAAATGAATTAGTAGGTAGGGGCAAAGTATTCAATAAAGGCAGCTGACTGCATAAATCAGGAAGTGCAGGATCACCAAGCATTATAATAATATATACAAAGTTGCTGTTGAACCCTGGATTCTAATTGGTCAGATGTTCTTAACTATACAGTGGTACCTCAGTTCTCATCGTTAATTTGTTCCAGAAACCTAAAACTACGAGTACCAAGCAAATTTTTCTCATAAGGAATGTAAATTGAATTAATTTGTTCCAGACCCCCAGAAAACCCACACTGTATAAGGTATTATATACAATAATGGAGTTGTATTGCACAGGTGCTCCCTGATTTACGAAGGGGATATGTTCCAACAAATCCATCATAAATTAAATGTATCATGAACTGAGGAGTTTAACAAGTGTTTGGTAGAGCAATCTATAGTGTATCATAGCAGAGCTGTGATAAGTACTGACAAGTAAGTTAATGTTTACATTAACCTACAATTGGCCAAAAACATTAACACAAAGCTTATTTTATAATAAAGTGTTGAAAAACCTCATGTAAACTAGTGAGTAATGGATTGAAAGTGAAAAGTAATAGAACACCACTTTATTGGTGAACTCTGGGCACTAGCACAGCTGCAAAGCTAACTGCAGCCTGTGTTCTGGAGCATTCGATTCCTGTTTTCTTTCGGTTTGCTCTTATAAACTTTTTATAGAAGCCATTAAGACTTATTTGCACTAAGCATACAGTACTGTAGTAGAAAAACACAATAAACATAGCGCAGTTCTTCTCTGAGCAAGGGCTATTGTGAATCTGAATCACTGTGTACTTGTGATTCAAGATTTGGCTGAAATGAGTCACGCGACTTTTAAGAGTTTAAGCAAGTGCGCAGAGTACCGAGCCAAATTTTTCTGGTCAAAATGCTCTGAGAACCGAATTCAGCGAGTTCAGATGTGGTCGAGAACTGAGGTACCACTGTATATACACATAGTACAGCATGGCACAGATCATATGTTAGGTAGTACCGACCACAGGTTAAAAATCACAGAATTATATGAATGCGCTTCTAATACTTTACTTATTTATAATGATCTTTAAAAATACTGAAAATGTCTCAAACTCAGATTTAGTTTTTTTTTTTAATTTTTTTTTTTTTAACTAAAATATAAACTATAATATACATCAGTCCAATTTGATATTTTTAAGAGCAAAGAAAGAAGAAACTGAAAGAGACTGAAAGTTGGTGAATCCTTTTGAAATTCTCCAGTTTTACATCAAACATGCAAACATTACTTATGTATTGTAATAAGTAAAAATATTCAGATAATAAACACATTAAGTTACAGGTTCTACTGCTTTTAGTTATTTATTTTACAGAGATTAGATGGTGAAAAGCTGAGTGTTTTCCCACAGCTGTTACAGTGAAGAGACAGTAGGAAAGTAAGCTGCATTGCAGATGTGACTGACTGAAACAATAGAATGTATTTCCCTTTATTAAAGAGACATGTATGGCTATGGGCAAGGTGCCATTCTAAGTGGAATAAAGCATTCTGGGGAATAATGTTATTGTTACAGTTTTCCACATCCAGACACTGATTAGCTCCTTACAAAGTGCTTCACTCCTTATAAAAAGAGCAGTTTATTAATACAATCAATCACACTAACCTCCACACCATTAAAATACGTGAAAGGCATGATAAAAATAGATTTGCCTATTATCTAACCACAAAAGGTAAATGCCTTTTTTGTATGTGACAAAAATAATTTTGGAGAGTATTAGTAGTACCCTCCTTATTTATTAGATAATAGGTACATTAGTCAACTACCCACTCCCATCACTAGCTAACACTTCATAGTAATTGATTCCTGTCACATCAACACACTCTCCATTAGCAAGTGCAGTGATCACCGATGCCTGTGAATTTCTAGAGACGTAGAACTAGAGAGCTGAGTCATTCTGCATCTGTACTGGGATCACTTCCAAATCAATGATGTTTTGTGCTTCTGTCTGGGATAGTTTCATTAAAAACCTTATATATGTGCGAACTGACTACAACAAATTCCTGCCACAAATAGAACCCTAAATTAAATATTGACTTCAGAAAACGTAAATATCCTCTGTGACATTACACTAGTAAAAACTAGATTTTTTTTTTCAACATACAGTACTGTGCAAAAGTCTTAAGCCACCATTAGATTTGTTGTTTAAGCAATATATTGACCACATATTGACCATATATAGTTATTTCTCAGTCTCTTTATAAGGAAATACGTAGAACTACTTAACTCTAACTAGGAAATACAGGAAATTTGTATGCAGTATTAAAAAACTGAAAACTAAGTCTGAAATAAAAACAGCTTCTATAGGCTGCAGTGGCAAGTATGTAGTGTGACCTCCTCTTAAACTTTTAATTGTTTTTTATTTACAGTTATGTCATTTAGCAACTGATATAATCTTACAATCCAAACAATTGTGGGTTAAGAGCCTTGCTCAAGGACTCAACAGTGGATTTGAACCCTGGAGTCCCGGACCTTAACCACTAGGCTAAGGTAATCAGGATGCCAAGTAGACTTTCCTACAGTCCGAAGAAGCTTGACCAGGGAGTAGTCTTTTTGGAAGGGTAGCCGTCAAGAAACTACTTTATTGGGAGGTCACATTAAATACTGACTTTTGCCTGCAGATGCCATTTTTTCTGAAACTTGGATTTTTTTTTTGTGTGTACATTTTTCCTGTATTTTCTTTTTGTATCTTAATAAAATGACTGATAAATAATTATATATATTCATTATACAACTGCCAAAACAACAAATCCAATGGTGGTCTTAAACGTTTGTACAGTACTGTATAGACAATGTTCAATGAATGAGAGAACAGCCTTCCAGTCCAGCCAGTTGTTACAGTGAGAAACAATGGAGTTACAGAAACACTGACTGATATCCTAAATGCCATTTCATAATATCGCCATATTGCACAGTCTTAAAATATGCTATGTCTAAACAACAGATGGCTCATGTCTGTTGAGTCTGGAAACCTGCAGCAATTAAACTGAACATACATTTTCAACAAGCACCACTGCTTCTCATCAAATATTATTTGTAAGTATCAAAATCATTCAAGTAAATTATTGACCTGATTCAGGAGTTTTCTTCTCATCTCATATAACATCACATAGCTGTGAATGAAAACAAGTTTTGTTGCCACGTATTGTATGATGGGGATTACAAGGCATTGCAACATTAACTAAAAACAACTGTCAGATGTGCAATATTCCTGAATAAATCACCTGCAACATGTACACTAACAACAATTAACTGCTTTAGTAAGTTAGACTTTCGTAATAAGTCTAAACATTAACTCAAAGCCTGCATGACCTACAGGAATACACCTCAGGGAGGACATGCAAAGAGCATGGGTCAGAATCAAACTGGAGATCTCAGAATGGTATGCCCATATGTAACTATTTCTCATTCTCTTTATTAGAATACAACCATAAAAATACAAGAGCAAGAGCAAATACTTGAGCAATAGCAGCATCTGCCAGCTGCAGCAGGATGTCAATTTGACGCTTCTACAGTTCAAAGAAGGCTGGTCAGGAATGGTCTTTTAGGAAGTATAGCAGCCAAGAAACTACTTTTTCGGAAGAGGAACGGGGTAAAAAGGCTAAGAAATGCTAAATCTCACAAAGATTGGAATGAAGATCAGTGGAAAAGAATATTATGGAGTGATGAATCCAAGTGTCCAGTCATTGACAATATGTTGTATATGGTCATATTAAACCATTGCTAATACAACATATCTAATGGCGGCCTAAAACTTTTGCACAGTACTGTATATGGGTCGGATGACAAAACTTTCTATTTTCAGATCATAGCTAGAGTCTCCTGCTAGGGGTGGGCAATATGATGATATTTTATTGTATCATGATAAAATTTGTTACTGTGATAGACAATGTTTTTCTGAGCATATCAAGGATATGATCAGTGCCTAAAGAACACTTAAAGAACACGATTCATTATGAAGAGTGTAATTAGTCCTGGATGAAGAACATTTTGAATATAAATCACTTTACTAGTATGAGATAATGTTTGAATAGTCATTTTTAAGAATTTGTCCCTACTGACTGATTTTTTCTGTGATCACGTATCATGATAAATATTGTGTATCGTGAAAACATTTAAATACTGTGATATAACATTTTACCATATCACCCAACCCAAGTCCTGCTGCTGGCTTCTAATGTTATCAGGCGGAAAAAAAAAAATTGAGCCACCAAGGCTCTAATCCACTGAGGCATGGACTCCACAAGACCTCTGAAGGTGTCCTGTTGTATCTGGCACAAAGACATTAGCAGCAGATCCTTTAACTCATGGAGGTTTCGAGGTGGGACCTCCATGGATTGGACTTCTTTGCTCAGTACATCCCGTAGATGCTCGACTGGATTGAGATCTGGGGAATTTGGAGGCAAACAACTCCTGAACAAATTTTACAGTGTGGCATTATCATGTTGAAAGAGGCCACTGCCATTAAGGAACACTGCTGAGGGGTGCATTTGGTTTGCCACAAGGTAGACAGTACAGTTAAAGTAACATCCACATGAATGCCAGAACTCAAGGCTTCTCACCAGAACATTACCCAGAGCATCACACCATTTATTCACGTCACCTGTCAGACGTTTTTAATGTTATGGCTGATTGGTGTACATGATCAGCATTATATTACAAGTCATGACTTAATGGTCGTTTCTCAATGTGTAGTCTTCTGTGCTTGTGTTCTTGTGTAACATCTTCAGTCGCAGACCAAGTCCTGTCCCATTTCTAGCTCCACATCTAAACAAATACGCTCCAAATTCCTGGATGTGTTCTTGCTCCGCCCATATTATCGAGGATGTATCGGAGCAGACTTTTGCATACTTGGACAGCGAAATATCCCACAATGCATTGTCAGCTCGGTAATGGCGAATGAGGGGACTCCCAACTGGATGTATAATTTCCAAAGTAATACTGTTATTGTGTCATGGAATGATGTTACAAGATTTTTTTTTAAGTAGTTGTTTAAAATGAAACTACGCGGTCAGTTTATCAAGATAGACGATTTTGGAGATGTGACGTAAAGTTATGAGCGTATTTATTATGCATTATATGTATTATTTATTCAACCTGCAATCTAAATATGCATGGTCTGATATAAATTGAAGTTAAGAATTAAAATCTCTTCAAAAATCAGACTTGTTTGGTGCTCGGTTATGTTTGGGAAGGTTTTTATTTTATGCTTCAATGAGATCAGTCCATTGTTACACGTAGATTTAAACTATTCAATGGAA
Source organism: Ancistrus triradiatus (assembly GCA_025084515.1). Taxonomy (NCBI): domain Eukaryota; kingdom Metazoa; phylum Chordata; class Actinopteri; order Siluriformes; family Loricariidae; genus Ancistrus; species Ancistrus triradiatus. Next base: position 7,431 of record JAJAGP010000588.1, on the reverse strand, counting down.
AGTAAAAGATCTGAGCACTTCTTCCACCACTGACAGGCTTCATACAAGATGTTTTAGGATTTTATCTAGGTGTAAAAAGTAAACTGTGTTGTCTCCATAGCCAAGTACGCTGCTGTTCCAATTTCAGTATAACCGAACTGCGTCCTCCCATCATCAGGAAAATGTACTCGTAAGTCAAACTTCCTAGTCCAAACTAGGAAGTATGCAAGTCTGAACTTCACATACTTGGCATTGAGAAATGGCCAATGTAAAATTGACAAACATCAGTAACCAGCTGCCAACTAACTCAGCATATGCTGACACAGTCATGCAGTGATGTCCATCAGCAGCAGAAATAAATAAATGTGATAAGGATCAGTCTCATGCTATTTCTAGAGTTCTCACTCTCTAAAACAGACTCTGTTAATGTATAACCTGCTGTTCAGGACCTGAAGACTGCATGCTCTTTCTCAGCACTAGACCTCATGATTGAATGCTAATGCATTTACTGCTATTAGTGCAGCTCTTACTGCCAGTCCTTGCCACTTGATGGTGTTTTTATAGCCTTGGAACAAGACACTTGTTTGATTTTTTTTTTTTGATCTGCAGATAAGCTTTAATACACACAGAGCAGAAAAAAGTACAATTTAGTAGGGATGAGCCAAGCTGGTTACGAATCTATATAAACTATATTAAGCCTGATCCATTTCAGATATCACTGTACGATATGGTTGATGAAATTAGTGGCGAGATCAAATTAAAAAGTCTTAGCTTGCCACAAGCGCAACCGCTGTCATAACTCTTAGCTGGATGCTCAAGAACATAAAGTGAGAGGCTGTTCAGTACACGATATCACGTATCCATTTCCAAACACACAAAATCTATAATAAAAGCTGAGTGTTGCTACATATTACGCATCATACGTCATTACAACTAGCTGTTCAGAATGCAGTTAAACAGTCTAGCCCATACCTCAGTCTGAAATAAGGCAGAATGACAGCAGAATGAGGAATAGTCAGAAGTTCACAATTTCTGTCACAGCACCGTGATGTGATTCAGTCCAGAATACTAGTAAGTCACACAATGTTCCTAAACAGTGTTAGAGAACGAACTTCTGATAGCGAGCGGAAAACAGACAGCTGGGAAATGATTAGGTGCTTAAGTAAGCCTGGAGAGTAACACAAACTGAACATGCATAGGATTCCAGACTGTAGCTGATCGTAGCAAGGAGGCAGGGCCTCTGTATAGGGTCTTGTGGAAAGATCCTGAAACTGTCCAGTAAAACGCAAGGCGTGCAGCCTGAGAATGTTAGTATTCTAAAACCTGTCACAATCAATATAAGTACTTCTTCAAAGACTTCAAATTTTATGTATATCATTTTTAGTAGTTGCTTGGTTTGCCATGGCTCTGTTCTATATTCACCTGTGTCTTAAGGCAAACACTTTTATATATAAGTAAATAAGTAAAATATTGTACCAAATACAGCTTGTTAATAATACGTCTCCTCCAAAACCCAAATGTTTGAACACTTCCCATAAAGACATTTATTTTCCTGTTACGGGACTGAATGGCTAGAAAGGGGCTCTGCTCAGCAGTCACACTGACATGGTTGAGGCAAGCCATAGGAACAAAAACCTCACAGAACAGACCTCCTGTTTATTAGTTTCATTCATTCATTGTTTCAATCATTCACGCTCTTATCTGCTTAATCCTGAACAGGATCGTAGGTGAGCCAGTGCCCAGCCAGCTGCACAGGGCACAAGGCAGGAACAACCATTGGGCACCAATCCATTGTAGAGCACATACAGTCACTAGGAACACTTTAGAGACATCAATTAACCTAACATACATGTCTTTGGACTGTAGGAGTAAACCCACATGAACACAGGGAGGACATGCAAACTCCACACAGAAAGGACCCAGAAAGCTCTTGCTGGGGATTAAACCCAGGACCTTCTCGCCGTGAGGCCACAGTGCCAGCCTCTATTAGTATCTAATACACATAAGTGAGATCAGATGGAAGAAAAAATAAGACCTTTACTCAAGTCCCCTGTTTTTCAGGTTATTCTCCTGACTGAAAAAGATTCCAGTAATCTGTTTATCTGCTACTGAATAAAAAACTGAGCTATCAAAATGAACTTACACATTAGTCACCCAGTCTTTCTTTGGTTCAATGAGAAACATTGACACAATTGGCCGTGTCCGAGGGAGGTGAGGCACAACCAATCTTGTCTGAATGTGACACCTGACCAAGCACTAATGGACTAGCATACTATCCAGGACAATGCAAACTTTATTTTATTATGAATGTGTGTCCATTGGTGTACTTGTTCACATTTCACACTTAAGAGTACATCCAGTGTGTTCATCTCTTCAGTCATCACTTGATACATCTCCAAGCATAGACTTGAAACTAAGGCAGCTCATGTGGCTCAGAGATGATGCCAATTACTAGAAACAGCATTTCCTGAGATCCTGGGTACAAATTCAGTTTTGGTTCCTTTAATCTCAAATGTATTTATGTCTCCTCTTTGTCTCATTCCATTTCTTCTAAGGGAAGCTGGTAGGAACATCTGTGACAAAGCAGATACACGAATTAAACAAAACCTGGAATGAAAGCTAGGAAATAGGACTGTGGTATCATAGCAGTTAAGCTATTGGACTATGGACCAGAAGCTCTGGGGTTCTACCTCTGTCAAGCTGACATGGTTGTCAAGTCAAGTCAGATTTATTTATATAGCGCTTTTTACAATGGAGCATTGTCTCAAAGCAACTTTACAAGTTTAGATTATCTCCTAATAACTACGTCCAATCCCAAGTTGAGCAAGCCTAGGGCGACAGTGGAAAGGAAAAAAAAAAAAAAAAAACTCCCTTGAGTTCTTAGGGAAGAAACCTTGGGATGGACAAGGACTCAAAAAAGGAAACCCACAAAACCTCCTTGGCGGCGTAGATGATAAGATAAATCTAAAGAGCGAAAACTACAGTTTCATTGGAGTCAAAAAAGGTTCGAATAAAATGTGAAGTCATTCACACCATTTGGACAATTAAGTGGGGCCCGGGTATGATGATAAAATCTAAGGAGCGAAAAAATAAAAAGTCATGGAGGTCATGGTCGCATAAAATGTGATTATGCACACTGGAAGCTTTACAGCGGGAAATATTGAAACAATCATGTTGTTCGGGGGCCGGCCGGAACTTGCGGAACACAGCTCGGAGCAGGGGCAAAACAGCAAAATTGTAATTAGTTTTATTGATTTAAGAGCAACAGTGTTTATTAACAATCATGATGCCAATTTGTAAGCCATGAGACCCCGGCAGGCATATTAGCTATTAGCAGCATTAGCTAGAAAAGCTAGAAAGAGGAGAAAAAACTGGGTAGGAAACACAGCAGGAGGGGCATTACCATGCGGACCATGCAAACCCCACGAGCGGCAGGAAAAGGAAACAGCAAAAAACACAATCGGTCTCTGATTTCACATAAGGAACTCTTGACTATTGAACCCCAGATTCTGGGCACCTTATTCTAAAGGCAGGATGCATTGAGTCAAGATTCCGAGGGGGGACGAAAAAGGCCAGGTTCAGCCAGCGGCCCCACGACACGCCCGGCAAATAATGAGGGACCAAGCAGGGCAGGGGCCAGACCATTGACACCTCCAGACTCCGGCCATCAGCAACCCAAGGCCTGCATCCTTGTCTAAATCTAGTCAAAAAGCCTGTGTAAAATAGGTTGTGTCTTGAGGCCTAAGGGACTTAAAAACTTTGGATAGTGTCTGGATCTCGGAAAACCCGAAAAGTGGGAAGTTATTCCATAGTGGGGGGCCTGATATGAGAAGCCTTTCCCCCGGGTGTTTGACTTTTTAATCTAGGAACTTAAAAAGAAAGTCCTGCAACCCCTGGCGAACGAAAAGTAGACGAAGTTGGATTGTAAAAAACTCTAAGAGGTTTCACTCAGATAATGTGGGGCCAGGCCATTTTGTAGAGCTTATTTAAGTTATAAGGAAGGTTTGTAAATTAATGCGGGGGAAATTGATGGTAACAGGTCGTTTTGATTGATAGAAACAGGCGTGATATGAATCAAAATTTTCTAGTTCGAGTTAGAAAACTCGGGCAGCTGCGTTTTGAACTAACTGAAGTTTATTTATAGATTTACTAGAGCATCCAGTAAGTAACATTACATTACAGTAATCCAACCTTGAGGTTATAAACGCATGAACAAGTTTTTCTGCATCATTAAAAGAGAGGATATTTCTAAGTTTAGCGATATTACGTAATTGAAAGAAAGCAATTCGAGTGATGCTGCTAATGTGCGCATCAAAGGAGAGATCTGAATCAAATGTGACCCCTAAGTTTTTTACAGACAGACTGAGCAATACTGAACAGCCATCTAGATTTAGGATATATGTAGCTAACCTGTCTCTCACTAGCCTTGGGTCCCACTAATAGCACCTCAGTTTTATCTGAGTTAAGTAAGAGAAAATTAAATAACATCCAATCTTTTATTTCCTTTACACTGTCCTCAATTTTGTTGATTGTAAGGCTGTCATTAGTTTTGGCTGATATGTACAGCTGTGTATCATCTGCATGGCAGTGGAAATTAATGCCATGTTTACGAATCATAAATGAAGTGAGCCTAATGGCAGCATGTACAGAGAGAATAAAAGCGGGCCAAGCACTGACCCCTGAGGCACGCCATACTTCACTTTTGAGAGCTTAGATCTTAGATTATTTATATGAACAAACTGGTACCGGTCAGTTAAGTAGGATTTAAACCTTAACCCACAATTGCTTGGACTGTAACATTGTATCAGTTGCCTGGATAAGGGCATCTGCTAAATGACAAATGTAAATAGTAATCATTGCTCACAAAAATTTTCGTTGATTTTTGATGTTAGCTACTCCATTTAAACTACTGTTCAATCATCAAAAACGGTGCAGCTTCACACACTACCTATATAGATCCTAATATTTGGTGAACGAACCACAATGATTTAGAGATAAGAGTAAGAGAGTAATTAGTAGGTCCCAGGTGGAAAAATAAAAGGCAACATAATAATAAATTTAGTCTGCTTCTACTTAATGGCATCCTTTTTTATTTTCTGGATTCATATTCTTTAAATGATTTCAAAAGATGTGTGATGTATACCTGAAGTTATGGATAAACTGCATTTTAATACTAAAACATTAAGTCCAATCATATGGGAGTTTTCCATCAGTGATAAAATGCAAAATCAATAGAGAAATGCTTGCATTTGGAAATGCTCTTAAATTGCTTCCATTGAGGCCGATCAGAGACTGCATTTCTAACACAAATTAGTAACAGCCCTACTGGTTATATCCAACTTTAAAGTAATAACTAATTATGTATGAGTAGGCAATCTGGGATGAGGCCAGGAGTGGTTGACCAAAAACAGATCACTCCAAGAGTAAATGTCATAGTCCACAAGATCTCAAAGGACCCCAGGGTAACTTCTAAGCAACTAAAGGCATCTCTCACATTGGCTAATGTTAAAAGTTCATGAATACACCATCAGAAGAACACTAAACAATAATGATGTGCATAGCAGGGGTGGAAAAGTTGCCAGTGCTCTCCAATAGCAACACCCATCTGTATTTTTCTAAAGATCACATGGACAGGACCATTTGCTTCTGATTTGTCTGGTGCATTTCCTGTTTAAGGCATAGTTTACAGCTTTGAATTTTCTCACGCAGCTGACTGGGAACAAAAAAAAAATACTCTACCACCTTGTTGGATTTCCTTCTTGAAAAAGTTAATATGCTTTCCATTGTTTCAGCTGACAACTCTTTTGTTAAGGAAATGTTTTCATTCAATTAGCCAACAGCTCTCCATGTCTGTAAGCAATCCTTTTTAACTGTAGACTAATTTGCATTTTTGGACTTGTGCCGGTATCTGTTTTAGAAATGCAAATTACAAATGTGATTCATTTTCTCCCCCAACACAGTGATTCCATAATTGTTGCCCTTATTTGATCTGGAAAAAATATGCCATTAACTACAGTAATTTAATCTAATTTGTTTGACCAAGCCAGGGTGTTCAGCTATTAAAGTATTCTGTCATATCTGTGATTTGTTAATGTGCTATGAATTATAAACGCTGGGTGAACATCCAAGTGTGGCGACTGCATTATTTTTGCCAGATAGTAAGCTTGAGCCAACAATGTTTTACTCCTTAGCAGGATAATTTGCAGAAATTTGATAGATAACCATAAAGAGAAGGAAAGCACTGATCAAGAACTATTATGGGTAATACATCTGTCATGCACATGTATGGCCCTAATCTTCATTATGAGGCAATGAAGCATGGCTGCACATGGTAAGCCAGGGCAATCCTGCATAATCACAGTGTTATAAACCAGACGGGTCCAGGAGAGCAACAGCAGCATGTCAATGTCAAAAAGGACACCGGGCATTTTACTTCCGATCTAATTCAGCTTGTCCCATCGATCTCAGAGCTCTTATGTGTTCAGATGGGAAATCCTATGATGTGATTGTATCAATGTCTCTGGTGATGTGTGATGCTGCATTCCCTTGAGAGCAGGATGGGATTTAGCACAAGGTGGAGATAGGAGGGTCAGTGTTCAGTCAAGCCTAGATTAATTTGAATCGAGTAGTACATTTACAGGAAAACCTCAGCCGTTGGGGATGTGTTAGTCCCAAGTCTTGGCAAATGGGGAGGGTTGCATCAGGAAGGGCATCTGGCATGTGCCAAATCTGAAAAGCGGGTGGTCTGCAGTGAAGACACTTAACAAAATCAGCAGAATTAAGTCTTAAATAGTGTATTTCTCTCCCTCCCAAATTTTTCAAATTCAAATAGCTTTATTGGCATGAATTGAAATGAACAACTGTTGCCAAAGCAATAATGTTAAGGAACGACGAACAAAAAAAGGATAAAAGAGGGTAAAACATTAAAATATTAATGTATATTCTACATTAGAAAGATGAGAGGTCTGTAATTTTCATCATAGATACACTTCAACTATGAGAGACAAAATGCAGAGAGCTGGGACCAAAGTAACAAAGGCTACCATCAGTAACACACTTCGCCGAGAGGAACTCAGACCATGCAGTGCCAGGCGTGTCCCCCTGCTTAAGCCAGTACATGTCCAGGCCCATCTGAAGTTTGCCAGAAAGCATATGGATGATCCAGAAGAGGATTGGGAGAATATCATGTGGTCAGATGAAACCAAAATAAAACTTTGTTTGGAAGAAGAAGAATGCGGAGTTGCATCCCCAGAACACCATACCTACTGTGAAGCATGGGGGTGGAAACATCATGCTTTGGGGCTGTTTTTCTGCACAGGGGACAGGACGACTGATCCGTGTTAAGGGAAGAATGAACGGGAACATGTATCGTGAGATTTTAAGCCAAAACCTCCTTCCATCAGTGGGAGCACTGAAGATGGAACGTGGCTGGGTCTTCCAGCATGACAATGA